>SRMA01025215.1:185888-620418 GCA_007224835.1 Danionella cerebrum | reverse complement strand
GGGAGATATCCCTGCAGATTCAGACCGGCTCAGTTGTGACTTTGAGGAAGATGCTTGTTCCTGGTTCCATGATCAGTCTGCAGAAATCACATGGAAGAGGGAAAATGGACAGAGACCATCTTTTGGTTATCAGGGTCCTTCTCACGATCACACCACTGGCTCTGGTAAATAAATACCCCTTTCTCTTTAGCTTGCATGATCATTTTCTGTTAGAGCCATATTAAAACAGTGATGGCATTGTTACAAATAAACATCACAAGTTTTTTATTTTCTTGTGCCTCACAATAGCTCAATTTTCCCCTAAAAAAAACTAGGCGGGACTATGTGATTGACAGCTACATGGAACAGAGCTGACCCATCGCTGTCAACACAAGATAATTTATGCTGCCAATGATCAAATTCAAATAATTTGTTCACAAATTCTTGTTGATCATTTAAAATTAGTTGTATATGTGTGAGAGGAGTGTATGCCAACCAGACTCGAGGAGGTGCTCTGAAAGGACTCTGCGGTGTCCATGTGAGCTTTGTGGTAGTGTCATATTAATCCAGTGGCAGTAGGCGGTTTCACGCCTTCCCCATTTATTTACAGTCTATGATTCTGAGTGGAAAAGCTTTTTATTTGCATAGTTTTATAAAGTTTTTTTCATTAAAAAGTTGTTCATTAGGGCTCGAGCAGCAGAGATGCATATAACCTATTGTAATTGCTCAGGATATTATAGCTTCGTGGCTTTTGTGCATTTTTGAAAGCCTAAATGTGCTTGAAAAGACACCAAAATTTGCACACACTTCAGAACTGCTGATAATTTATGTCTGATTGGAGTACAAAAAGCGGGTGTGGCGAAGTGGCTTTATAGCGCTACCTAATGCCTTTCTGCTTATAGTGTTCTTATGCAAATGGAATTCGCACAAGTGTAGGGTACATATTCTATGTAAGTAATTTGCATATCTTTACCATAATTGACAGGAATTCAGCTGTTTTGTAAAAACTGCTCCTAGAGATTTGCTCCATCAGTCTTATCTAAGGTTAAATTGCCTTTTGACTTCATTAAACTATGTGCGCACAGTGGCTGTCGAAATCCAAAACTTTGACATAAACAGAAAGTTGTTAAAAACTCAGCCACGGAATCTCAGTTCGGGTCTGAACATATCTATATAGCAGTGTCAGTGGCAGCATGGAATATCCCATTTTTCTACTGCTTTATGCAGCTATTTTATGCTGTGCTTGAAGGACTTGTTTAGAATTTGGAACACTTGTGTAAGGTACCAAGACCTTCAAAAAAGTGAGTTTCCAAGGCCAACAGGAAATCATTTTTTTGCAAAAACCTCTACAAAATTGGTACTTTTGCATGTCTCATTCTACCCCTCCTAAAGATTGAGTCTGTTCACTTAAATGGGTTTGTATCCCTAAATAGGGAATGCTTAAGTGACCACTGCGAGGCTAATTAATTAAAAGCTCTTTCTCATTCTCTTTTAACATTGCTAAGCTCTTAGATAGTATTTCCTAGATACATAACGTAAAAATATATTGTGCCATGATATAGATTTATACCCCTAATACCCATAATGCATGCAATTATATTTAAATTAGATTTTCATTCCATGCTATACTCTGAATGAGTTCACACCTGTATATTTCACAGCATGATTCATTGACTTATGAAAGTACTTTAGCAAGAGCATTTTTTATAACTATGTGTACCTATGGTTGATAACTATTTCTTCTATAATTTTTGCAGGCTATTTTATGTACATAGCAGCTCAGCACTCTTCCAAACCAAAGGATTCAGCAAGACTGCTCAGCTTTCCACAGCAGGCCAGATGTGTCAGCTTCTGGTATATGATGTATGGCGGAAGCATTGGTGAGAACAGATAACACCCATCATGCTCCTTTAATGAATTGAGTTGAACAAAATTATTATTGCACTTTGTGTTTTTATTCAACTATTTCACTAGTGTGAAAATAATCCAGTGTGTCTGTGGGTTTTAAAGGCTCTCTCCGATTCATCACCAAGAACCCTAATGGAGTGCAGACGCTTGTGTGGATGAGAACTGGGACTCAAGGCAACAAGTGGAGATTTGTAGACCTTAGCTTTGGTGACATTGAAGAACCAGTTCAGGTACTGAAACAAGCACTCCGTGGCCTTTTTCACCTTTTATGCTTTGTAGTTCTATTTTGGTTGTGCTCATATCCTCTCATTACCTTCTATAGTTTATATTTGAGGGCACCTTTGGAGGCACAGATGGGTACATGGCCATAGATGATGTGCAGGTGTCCAGCAGTATAAATGGCTCTTGTCCAGTGGAGCGAGAATGCACCTTCCAGAGCTCCCTGTGCGGACTGTCACCTGACACTTCCACAGACTTCACCTGGATTCGAAGTAATGGAGAAGTGTCCACCAGTACCCCCAGCCCTGCAACTGATCATACTTTAGGAACCTCTAAGGGTCAGAAATTATTTTATTTGAGAATTATTTAAAATTATTGAGTGATTTATTAATGATTTATGTCATAGGCTTTTACCTGAGTGCACAACTCTGGAAAAGCCCCAGTGGTAGCAAAGGCAGGATGCTCCTGGATGTCAATCAGCCAACATCTGAACATGGAGAGTGCTTGATGTTCTGGTATCACATGAACGGGAGAGATGTCGGCTCTCTCAATATTTATGTACATGATGGCAAATCTGAAGTAGCTGTGTGGAGTGCGGATGGACATCAAGGGGAACAGTGGAGACATGGCAGAGCAAGCATCATGAGTCCTCGTAGCCCATTTAAGGTACAAGTAGTGGTATATATTTAATATGAACTATTTAGAATTATTTTAGGAGTTTCAAAGCATTCCAAGTCCCATGTTGCAACCATAGTATTAATCATTAAAATGCTATAGAGTACAATGAGTATTAGAAATCATATTTATGATGTCAATGTTTAGAACAAATGGGCAACTTTGTATACTATTGCCCATCCTGTATAAATGACTGGTAAATACACATAGAATCATGAACATGACTCCAAATATTATAGTTAACAAAAACTATTGAAATACCAAAAGTAAAATAGAAAAACTACAGTGAAAACGAAAAAAAGTTGACTCTCTAATCTTTACAAAAGTAAACCGAACTGAAATTATAGATAAATTGCTTTTTCACCTGTGAATTCATTTGGACAGCTTTTATAATTATATAAAAATAACTCAATTTTACTTCAGTTGCTGGCACCTCATGGCATTTCTTTTCCAGCTTGTGAATTCTGTGCTTTTGAGTAAAAATGCATAGGTTGTGAGGAAGCGGTTGAGCATTGTATAGGATTGCTTTGAATACAGGGACGAGACGGACAAAAGTAAGTCTATTGTGCAAACAATGTGTGTGTAATCCCAAATTATGCATAAGGGACACTAATTCCAAATATATTGTTAAAGAAGCTTCTTTTATGGCAAGCCATTTTAACATTAAATGCTCTTTCTGTACTAGTTGAGTCATAACTACAGACATCTGTAATTTCACTAGTTGCAATTGCAATCGAAACGTCTGCAATTGTGACTATTCATAACATGCATTGGTTAAATCTACAATGATTTTGACTAGTTGTAATCAAAGGTATCTCTGAATATATTTTCACTAATCTAATTACAGATATCTCCAACTGCATTTTATTTGCGATAAAACAATTAGAGATTTAGCCAAGTTGGTTCTTACACATAATAAGAATTACAGATATTCACCACAGTTATTTTACTAGAAATAAATGAGTTGGCAATATCTTTAAAACTCTTTAAACTAGATATCTTTGATGGGATTATAGATATCTTTAAATATAATCTGCACTAATCTTAAAAAGCTAACTGTGTAGATGACTGGGGCAAGATGGGATTATCTATACCTTATAGCTTTCATGAGTGCGTCTGTGTTCGTTTTGCATGGTTGCCAGTTTGTTTTGGGAAATCCCACCCCCCCCCTCAAAAAAAAAGGCTCAAAATAGAAACAAAATGCAGACTAATCCCTTTTAATGTAAATAACTCAAATATATTTAAACATAAACTAACTAACACTAAACTGTGAAGAAAATAATATAAAACTCTTATAACCTTTACAGTATCTTCCTCAATTCTCATTAACATACTGTAAAAGATCAGCTCTGAGCTGTTTGCACTGCTTAATATTGTTCCTGAAACTGAGCGAAATAGTTCTACTAGAGAATAAAAAGATTCTCTTTTTTTAACTTAGTTAAAAAGTGGCTTTTTAAAAGTAGCTAGCGTTTTAGTAGCTTTATTGATCAAAAGTCTATAATTAATATAAACATCATATGAAAAAGGTGATTGTTTGGAGTTTGTTTATGTGCACAGCAAAATATTCTTACCATGATGATTTTATTTGTTAGATTGTTTCAGGTTTTGTAAACAGCTATCTTAGTTTTTCCTGTGCTAATAACTTTTTGAATGTGGGAGCATAAGGTCTAAACTGTATCATCACTGTGATTGATGTTGTTAAATATTATTTACCAGCAGAACAAAGCCATTTATTTTGGTCATGTTGCATAGTACTGCAAAGAGACCTCACATTGAGCCTCTTTCTGGTTGGGTAACAGGTCATATTTGAAGCAGTGGTTGGAAATGAGAGAGAACGTGATATTGCCCTCGATGACTTTATATTCCTAAATGACCCTTGTCCACCGCAAGGTAAGTTCTAGGTTGTAGTCAGTTCACAGTGAACACCAATAAGCATTAATGATGTTGTTGAATATGAATGTTGTGGGTTCTTTCCAGGCTTTTGTGATTTTGAGATGGACATGTGTGGATGGCTGAACAATCACGTCAATGTTTCTAGTATTGACTGGAGATGGACCTCTGTAACAAGCTCTAGTAAATTTGCTCCTGGGGTCGACCACACAACCAACTCTGCCTTGGGTGAATATCAGCAAACTACCTTTGGCACCTGTACCCCAATTGCATAATACACCCAGATATGCTTTTTATCTGGTGTTATTTGCTCCTCAAAATTCTTAATTGGTCTGAAGGGGCTAATATTCCACTTATATTTTCACTTATAAATCCAATATGTTCATATAGCAGATGAATTGAGAGTCAAATTCTTTTTGAAAGGCATGTGACATCCAAGTAGCCCTGGACTGATATCCAGTTGCTCTTTTCCTTCCAGGACACTACATGTCTTTTGAGGTTAGTTTTGGTACAAAGTACATTGGTCACATTGAGAGCGAGATGTTGGAGCCTGAATCTCATGGGTGTTTGGAGTTCTGGTACCACATGCAAATGTGGAGCTTTGGTGAGTAAAGAAAAAAAGATTAAATTATGTTTTTTTGCAGCAACAGAATCTTACTTTTTGTGCTCTCGCTGCACTACTGTTTTGTTGACTCATTTGAGGAACTCAGCGTTGTGTTTATTACTACTACTAAACTTAGTACGAGTTCAGTTTGATTCTGCTTTTTATGTAACCATCAACATTGGAATGGAAATACCCATAAATACAAATAATGTCAGAATACAGTGTAAATAAAGTTACAGATCACTAAAGCTAATAAAGTTGCCAATGTAGATTTGGTCTATTATGTTGCTAAGCTCCAGCAAGCTGGAACCAGAAGGTTTACCGAAATGCAGAATGATCAAATAGGCAGAGTTCAGGTCTAGGCAACAGTCAAGGTCTGTGAAAACTAAAAGTAGATCAGGAACACAAGATACAGAGTCATTAACGATTGACTGGTGAGAGCGAAGTTTAGGTTGAGATGACTTTGGAGATAACGACCTGACGAGAGACACCTGTGACTGACTGAGAGCCTGTGGGAGATGAAGGCTGGGTTTCATCAGCAGAAAAGTTTGACTTTACTTTGTAGATAAGATTCATTAGAATGTTTTTTTTTTTTTGTTATTTTGTAGATAAGATGAAACTAACTGTTTATGTAAATGAGTCTGGTACTTTACGTGGCATATGGAGTCTAACTGGCAATCAGCAAAATGTGTGGCACCATGGCACCATTGACTACCAATCATCTGAACGACACCAGGTAATTTACTGTGAATAAAATAACAACAAAGAATTATCTACGCAAATAAAAGATCTGATTGTTATTTGAATTGTATAAGATGTATAGTTTAGAAAGAGCACTATATGCTTTACGAACTATAGCACAACCCTGTGTTTATCTCGCTTCAGATTGTGTTTGAAGCAGTGCGTGAACTTTTAGATGATGGAGTTATTGCTCTTGATGACATCTACATTAGGAGTAACACATACTGTACTGAACTCACCCCCACCACACCCGCAGCAACAAGCAAGCCCACTTCTCCTCCTCTATCCTCCACCGATTGTGACTTCCAGGATGGTAAAAGACCAAACAAAAGTGCAAAAGTGTTCCCTGACAATCTAGAGCTAATTTTCCAGATGTCTGCTTGCAGGACTGTGTGATTGGGTCCAGGAGACGGAGGATGAATTTGACTGGATGCATGAAAGGGCTGGGCTGGTGAAAGAGCCGTGGTTAGGGCCCTTGTATGACCACACAATAAAAAACCACAATGGTAACTCTGTTTCTAGGTTTCTCAGAATTTGGGGTTTCATTCAGCAAAATATGCTCATGGATCCTCACTTTGTCTCTTGCAGGATATTATCTTGTTGTAAATATGTCAGGACAACTTGAAACCAGTGAATCAGCTATTATTTCAACACCGATGACTGCTCAGGCTACTGATGTCTGTTTTGGATTCTGGTACTACATGTTAGGAACTTCTGTGGGAAGCCTAGATTTGATTCTAGAGACGGTAAGTTCCATTGCAGTCATAAATGTAATAAACACCAAATTGGCAAAAGTACGCACCCAGAACTGATTCATCCTAACACTTCAATTGAGATCTTCAAATCACTTTTATAGCCACAGATGTAAAATGTAGCACCTAGTGATGATATAGTGTTAGGATGCAAGTTCAGTACATTTATGCATTTGGCAGATATTCTTCTAAAAAAGTGAATTGTTGGTGCAGAGAGACTTTCGGTTGTTTTTGATGAGCTGGATTTGGCTTCTTAGATCTGTGAGTCCTTGTAGGTTTTTAGCCCTAATAAAGTGGCAGTTTTTAGGTTAGTCCTTTTAGGTTTAGCACTAATAAAGTGCCAGTTTTTCAGTTTTATCTTGGTTGGGGTCCTTTTTAGCCTAATAAAGTGCCGTTTTTTTCAGTTTTATCTTGGTTTGGGTCCTTTTTAGCCTAATAAAGTGTTTGTAGGTTGGAGTCATTTTAGATTTTTAGCCTTAATAAAATGCCAAATTCTAGGTCATTTTAGGTTTTAAGCCCTGATAAAGTACCAGTTTTAAGTTTTATCTAGGTTAGAGTCCTTTTAGATTTTTAGCCCCACTAAAGTGCCAGTTTTTTTAGTTCCATCTAGTTTGGAGTCCTTTTGAGTATTAGAGTCCCAGTAAAGTACCATGTTAGTTCGGTTGGAGTCCTTTTGGGTATCAGAGTCCCAGTAAAGTACCACGTTAGTTCGGTTGGAGTCCTTTTGGGTATCAGAGTCCCAGTAAAGTACCATGTTAGTTCGGTTGGAGTCCTTTTGGGTATCAGAGTCCCAGTAAAGTACCATGTTAGTTCGGTTGGAGTCCTTTTGGGTATCAGAGTCCCAGTAAAGTACCATGTTAGTTCGGTTGGAGTCCTTTTGGGTACTAGATCCAACAAAGTCCCAAGCCGTTATCTTTGTGAATCTTGTGTTACTGTGTGCCTTTTATTTTGCTGTGATTTAGATGAATTTTCAAACTCTGTTTTTGATTCTATGTCCAACTGTCTCTTTGGGCATGTGCGTTCATCATTTTAACTCTCTGTAAAGAAGTTTGAATTGCCAAAGTTGTTCTATATGTGCTATACAAATAAACTTGCCTTGCCTAGTAAGCATTTAAAAATCACCTTCATTTATGTTTAACAAAGATTCATGTAAAAAAAAAAATTGTTTCAGGAAGCTGGAAATTCCATCATATGGACAAGAAATGGCTCCCAAACAGCTGAGTGGCTAAATGCACAAGTCTCCATCAGCACACTAAATGTGGATCGAGTAAGAGACTAGTTCTCAAAGCACGATCAAAGTTGTTTGCCAATATAAAATATGGCATGTTGTACAGGTGATGTTCTCTGGGAAAAGAGGAGCTGGAGGCTCTGGCTTCATAGCCCTAGATGACCTCAGGGTGACTTCAGGAGCTTGTGAAGATCACAGTGAGTTTAAAAGCATTAAAGGATCTAAATTTAATAATCTTCCCTGGCATTTAAATCATAATGTGTGCTTCATTCTAAGATCCTTGCGGATTTGAATCTTCCTCTTTGTGTGACTTTGAGTCGGATGTGAGTGACGGCTCCAGCTGGCTCCAAGTGGATGGCAGCAGTGGCTTCTCTGATCATACATACAGAACACAGCTTGGTGAGGCAGGAAGTGCTTTTAATCTGGAAGTTTTCAGTCACATGGTTACCAATTTTGTGATTCTTGGCAGGGCACTCAATGGGCATTCTTGGAGCCAAGCTTGAGAATGCAGAAGTCTCGCATCTTCTTACACCCGAGTATAGCTCATCAACAGAGTCCTGTGTTCAGTTCTGGTGGGTTTGGAATGCTAAAGAATGTTTAATTAATAGTCATAAATTCACGAGGGCTTTGTGTAGAACAGCTTTTGATGCAGGCTGTTCGTAGGTACTGGTTGTCTGCAGACAGGGGCGATTCACTCTCCGTACATGTTCTCCTGAATGGTGAGCTGGGTCCAGTGCTCTGGTCTCTCTCTGGAGTGACGTCAGATTACTGGGAGGTAGCGGAGGTTACTGTGTCATCTCCCTCCAAATTCAGAGTGAGTTCAGATCATTCAGCCGATCTGTTAGAGTCACAAGGTTAGGTCAGTGCACATTCGATGAAAGGGGTGACTTTAAAATAAAGTGTTTTCCTTAAGGGGTGTTGGAGTGTTCTTACCTATATGTGTATAGGACGCGATTCTTTCTGGCCATGACCAGAAACTCCATTTAAGGTTTTAGTCTTATTAATGTGCCAGTTTTTTCAACTTTATCTAGGTTGTCATTTTAGGTTTTTAGTCCTGATAAAGTGCCAATTTTCAGCTTTATTTAGGTTGGATTCATTTTAGGTTTTTAGCCCTGATAAAGTGCCAATTTTCAGCTTTATTTAGGTTGGATTCATTTTAGGTTTTTAGCCCTGATAAAGGGCCAATTTTCAGCTTTGTTTAGGTTGGATTCATTTTAGGTTTTTAGCCCTGATAAAGTGCCAATTTTCAGCTTTATTTAGGTTGGATTCATTTTAGGTTTTTAGCCCTGATAAAGTGCCAATTTCCAGCTTTATTTAGGTTGGATTCATTTTATTTTTTCGGTTTTATCTAGATTGCATTCATTTTTGGGTTTTAGCCCCAATAAAGTGGCAGTTTTAGATTGGAGTCCTTTTAGGTTTTTAGCCCTGATAAAGTGCCTTTTTTCACCTTTATCTAGGTTAGAGTCCTTGTAGCCCTAATAAAGTGCCCAAAAAAATTTAAGTGCCACTTTCTCAAGCTCAACAGAGTTTGGCTGTTTCTAAAACAGTTTCCAACCTCCTACACAGCTGTTTCTGTTTCAATTCAAGAATGGGATACAACCTGTGTGTAACATGGATGGTCATTAGCACCTATTGGGTATAATTGGTGGATCGTACTCTCTAATATCTGTATAAGTGTATTTACTGTATGAACAACAATATGTTGCAACCTAAATGCATTGTGTATTTTGGAATGTTGTCTTCATGTCCTACTGTTAGACATTTTATTGTCATTCATGAGACACCTAGTGGTGAAAAAGTGAATTATTGCTTTTTGAAACAGGTCACTAACAGTCTTTTCTTTCTGTTTTTCACTTAGTTTTTTTGATGATAGATTTCACTTTTAATGATAGATTTTTTCAGCTTTTTATTTTTCCTTTCCACGTGCAGGTGGCTTTCAGAGCAGAGATCAATCCAAACTACAGTTCATTTGTTCTTCTGGATGACGTCTCAGTCAAACTTGGAGCATGTTCCCCAGCCGGAAGTTGTGATTTTGAGTCGGGGAAGTGCATGTGGATGAATGTTGCTAATGGTGTCCCAGATGAACATGACTGGATTCATGCAGATGGGCACTTCAGTGGTCCTCTGGTTGATTTCACTACTAACACTGCAGATGGTGAGGATAATGAGGAATAGAGCATGTTCTGTAGAAATATACCCCAGTTTGGTGTTCTGAGTCCCGTTTCTCTTTAAGGAAAATTTCTTTTGAGTCCATTTCGGCTGAACTCACCGGGTCCGAAAAGCCATTCTGTGCTGATGTCAGAAAGACTCCAGTTGACGAGTGGCTCATGTTTTGAGTTCTGGTACCAAATGAATGGAAGGTTACTAACTTTCTTTTACTCTTGTTAAAACAATTTATCAGTTTACTTTGAAGCGGGATTTTCTTATAGTGCACATTTCTATTCTTAGTGATCCGGGGATCCTCCGAGTGCTGCTGGTGTCAGGTCCAAAAGAGCAAGATTTATTATATGAAACACAGGTCTCAGGAAGTAATTGGAAAAATGTCTCAATCTCCTTAAATCAAAAAGGAAATTTTAAGGTGTGAGAGCGCATGGTTTAAAGGATTCAACCATAGCTATTAAGTCTATCTGTGTTTACCAATGTGTACATCTGATTTCAGATTCAAATAGAGGCTCAGACAGGTGCTGATGGATACGTAGCTTTAGATGACTTACACATGACAAATGGACTCTGTGAAGGTGAATATCACTCCTAATCAAAATATGAAAAGAATGGTTTAAGAATATGTGCTGAAAAAATGCTTTCACTATTTGACCTGTTACTTGCCACGATTTCCAACATGTGCTTTCAGATATTGTTGTAGAAGATGCTGTGTTTTTTGGCTGCGACTTTGAGTCTGGCACCTGTGATTGGAAAGACACAAGTGTTGGACAGTTTGTTTGGGAGCGAGGACAAAATGGGACAACAACTGAAAACACCGGACCATCGGTGGACCATACAACTGGCACAGAGCTCGGTAAATTCATATTAACCCTATATATACTCTTTAGAATGCATCTTCTATACTCCTGTTCCCTTTTTGCGCGAGAGGCACCCAGACAGGTTGCCAGTCCATCTCAGCTCTTTAGAGTTTTAAGATGTTTAGAAAAAGAGAAAAAGTATTTGTTGGCTATCAAGTTTTGTTTTAAAGGGGGGTATTATGCAAAATCTATATTATTGAGCTTTATGTTGTGTTTTAATGTCAGTCCCTCATTAAAAACGCCCCTGAATCGTGACGTTAAATCATTCATGTATATTTGAGTAATCCTTGAATCTCCTGCGGTAGACATTGTGGAGTGCTAAAACGCTCTGTTTTGCGAAGCCTCGGCCCTTTTGCGTAGCTCCGCCTCTGTCCCCTGTCTGCTGCTGCATTGCTCCTCCCCCTCCAGCTCCGGCAAAGACTCGCTAACAGTAGCTCCCTCAGCCGTAAACGCAACAGCTGGTCTCACAACGTGTCTCCTCGTTCAGAGGGCTTTTCTCTATAGTTCTCCGGATTACAAAATGACTTCTACAAGGAGATGTATGTTTGGATGCCAAGGAGAGAGCCCTATTTTTACGCTTCCCAAAGATGACACGCTTCATAAAAATGTTTAAAAAGCTTATGTATTATTTCATATTTTTCATATTTTTAATTTCCTAGTTAAATGCTGGCACAAAATTTACAAGAGGATATTTACCAAGCAGACACGTCTTAAAAAAATCTCTGTACTTTCTCCGGTTCCGCCGAAAACTCACTTTCTGGGTTCGACGTAGGATCGTGTGCATAGGCTTGTAAGATATCCTCCGTTGCCATTTTGCAAAAACACGATTTTAATGTCTTTACTATGAAAATGATAATGAAGTGGCGCCCAGAAAATGAAAACAAACGGTGGCAGTGCGCATGGAGTATGATGCACTGAAGGGGGCGTGTCGGAAAGAAGGAGGGGGCTCTTAAAGAGACAGGTGAATAACAGGGCATTATGATATTTTTGCCAAGTCAAATTTCTATGTTTATGACAAATACAGTGATTACAATCCAACAGTTGGTAAAACTGTTACTTGTATGTGCTATAAAACGACACCACATGCCTGAAAAACATTTAATCCCCCCCCCCCCTGATGTCAAACACGAAACACAATTATTGAGTTCAAAGCTCTTGCTATATGGTGATCAACCAATAAACCCCATGTCTTCTCGGCTATATTGCATTATCATTTGTGTGCAGTGTAGGATGAAAGACTTACTAGAATGTTAAAATTAGTCGAGGCTGACATCGATCACAATTCTGTTTATAATGAAAGTGTGGGTACGATCTACATCTTTATAATATAATGCAATGGGGGTGAATTTCTTAACTGGATGGACTGACTTTGTATTTGAGGTGGTCACATTATTCTAATAATATGGTGGGCATAGAATGTGTAAACTTGAATTTTAATATTTTATTAAGTCTTTAAGTGTGTTACGATTTTAAAACAGTACCTGCTAGTGCTGTAATTGGGCCTAAAAAGTTTATCACGTCTTGTTTATGAGCACGAACCATACTTGAGTCCAATGTTTTTCAAATGAATGCATGCAAAAACAGCTTTTCAGAGTTTGGTATGTATACATATTTATACAAAAAGCATTTTTGTGCCTCTCGCAGCAATCTAAGTGCTTCATATGACCGAACCTGTGTACAATTATTTAAATTAACCCTGGGCAAAGATCTTCTGTTTGAGTACCTACTACATTGTATACCCTTTCATATGTTGTGTTACACAATTAAACATGTTGAAGTCTACTATTTTAATTTAAGGTTCATTATTTGGTTTTGGGAGTTTCTATTAACAGGATAACTGTTTTGTAATACGCGTATTTTACTTATTTTATAATGACTCCAGAATTATTTTCATCTCATTTGTTCAAAACCCCATAATCTGTAGCGACTGGTATTATAATTTAAATGCATTTTGTATGCTAAAAGAACTTTTATCATTGTAATTGGGGAGAACTGATGGATCCTTTATCAAAAGCTTTTTTGCGAATAAAGCGCTGTATGCATGTAGATTAATTTTCCCATTTAGGAGGGGCATAGTACCTTCGTAGGTCACAGCATGCCCACGAAAACGTTCATTTAAAGACACTTTCAAAACTCTTGTTACACAGAAAAACAAAGCTTTTTTTAATTGCAAATACAATAATTAAAAATTAATAATTGTTGAAATATTGTGTACAATAAGTGAAACTAACGATTGTAATCAAATCTCATTAATATATGTTTCTAGAATTTAAATTCTAAATTCTGAGAGGAGAACACTTTGACTGTTTCAAGTGTCCCTTGAATTTAAGGCAGCAAGTGGCCCAGAAGACATAGATCCAAGAGCAGTTTCAAACTGCCCTTAAGCTAAAGAATTCAATGAATAGGACCCACATTTACCATTTGGTTTTTGAATCTCACAGAAATTAAGGATTTGATTGGATGGTTTAGGAATTATTGCATATTATAGCCTATCAACTAGAGTCTTATTGAAAAGACTGGGGAAGTGGGAGGGGAACAGAAGGGACCAGAAGAAACTATGCAAACCGTTTTATGGTAATCCCATGGTAAAAATGTATTTTTGACTTGATTATTTGATTTAAATATAAATTTCAACTACACTGTTTGTCTCAGGTTGGTACATGGCAGTAGAAGCTAGTCATGGTGAACAGAACAGCTATGCTGCTCTACAGAGTCCTGCCATGAAAGAAGCCAGCAGTGAGTGCCTCCTGGAGTTCTACTACCACATGTTTGGAGAGGGTGAGGCTCGACACCTTTTTGATTGATTTTGTTCTTCTTGTCAAACTTGATTAGCGTGCTCAAAAATATATCATATGTGCGTCATGTCTGTCAGGCATTGGGGAACTGAAAGTGTTCCTGCAGGAGGGCCCAAGAAGGACACCATTGTGGTGGATGTCTGGTAACCATGGAGATGAGTGGCATCGGGCAGAGTTAAATGTGGGTCGTACCCATCAGGCATTCACACTGCTCTTTGAGGCTACCAGGACCTACAGTGAGCTTGGGGACATTGCTGTAGATGATATTGGCTTCTTGAACTGCTCTCTGCCAGGCAGGTGGCACTGACACATCTGTGCTCAATTATTATGGTAAAAACACTTAGAATGGTTTAATTATGAACATACTTCTGGTTCTTTCTGTTTCAGAGGCCCATGTGCCATGTGAAGAGGGCATGTTCAAATGTAACAACCATGTGTGTGTGGAGCCCAACAGTGTGTGTGATTACAGTGATGACTGCGGCGATGGTTCAGATGAAGAGCTCTGTGGTAAATTCATGACTTTTTTTATTGTTTGCTAGATCTTTATTTTCATTTATTTGTAATTAAAGTGTTTTCCAACCTTTTTTATTGATAAAAAAACATGAGGCACACCAGCAGAAAGAAATGCTAGGAGACTAGAAACACAAAATAAAAAAGGAGGCTAAGCGCTGTGATGGGAATTTTCCTATGTAATACTTCCATCTAGTGGTCATTTAGAAAAATGTAATTTGAGAAACTTTTAAGAGCACACGTCATACTTCAGTCCCGCCCCTTGAGGGAGATTAAGTTGAGGTGGGAACGGAGAAAGGCTCTCTCTCTTCGGCACTCTCTCTGTCCTGACTCGGCTCTCTCTCTCTCTCTCTCTCTCTCTATCTCTTTTTCTCTCTCGTTTTCTTCCCGGCTTGCGTTAGGAATATGCGATAAACCACGTTCTTCTTCCACGTTAGAGCCATGTGTGTAGGAAATGCGTTGAGACTGTTAAATCTTTATAATAAATAGCGGCATTTGCTGTGTTCTCTCCCAAATGGTCTCCAGTGTTTATTATCAATTGAGAAGGTATATTTTTACCATAACAGCGCAAGTGCCTGAATAAACATAGAATATTCTTATATACATCTTATATATATAATAATAACTTGTCTGCATCCAAAGGGTTTTAAAACGCGCTTTTATTTTTAATGTTTTTAATAATGTTACTACAATACTACAATGTAAGGAATGATGTTAATCTATATGTGTGAGGAACTAATAGAAAAAAAGTGTTTTGGCTTCTCCAGATATAAAGGGTTTAAAGCATCGCTGCAGTTTTGAACTTGGCATGTGCTCATGGGAGAAGAATGACATGGAAGCTGGCTGGATTTTGCAGAAAGGAGAAGAGGTCTGGCCCACGAATGGACCACCAAGGGATCATACACTTAACATTGCAGCAGGTAGATCATTCCAAACATCCATTAGAGGAAAGGTTTTGTCCAGCTGTCTAAATGTTTAAGGTTTTCAAAAAAGGTTAAAAAATCAAAATGGGAATACTTTTACTCGATTGGAGGAAATTAACCCCATCATCTCTTTCCTTAATGACTTTAGCATCTTCAGTGTTTAAAACTAAATTAAGCAGCATTTTCTGTTATTACTTAAACCTTGCAGCCTCCAGAGTCTTCTATATTGAGTTATGATTAATTTTTCAATAACAGGGTTTAAAGTTCATAAAAGTTTGATTTTACTAGTAGATTACATAGATTCTGCTCTATAATTTATCAACCTACTGTCAGCCTATTATTAGTGCAGATATAATTTATTAAATATGTGTCTACAGTTTGCCAAATGATTAGCTCTTCTTTGAACTCTTTTAAAATATTTATTTCTGGGTTTTTTTTCCTTCTAGACAAAAATATTTATTTTGATTTATAAATAAAGTTGCATTTGGTTCATTCCCAGACCCAAACACTTGACCATGTACCAAAACATAGGGGTGTATTTACACAAGGAGACAACCAAAATGACTAGATACAACTGGGAAAGCCAATGACAGACATTTTTAATTTTTTTGCTGTATCATATGCTTTTTCTGCCAATATCTTACCAGTCTAAGCCTACTGCTCCGCTCACTAATGAATGCTCACTACATGCTACATGGTCAACCAGAGTCACAGATTTCCAAGCTTTTTCAACAATCGAATACCGCACATTTAACAATGTTACATTTTAAATACAAAATTTTAAAGACGTTACTCATTTATAGGAAAAAACAAACCCATTTAAGCAAGAATCGTCAACAACATTTGTAACAACTTCAACATCGACATATTCAGATGTATCAGTGAATTTTCCAAATATATTAATTTGTAAAACATTTATATACATTTTAGGCCATTATATTACTCCGGTTCATGACCAGAGTGAGATGCAAACAACAGAAATCCTGTCCAGCACTCTGCTGCCCAGCTCTGAATGCTCAGTGAGTGAAATATTGTTGTTGGTTTTTTTTTTTTTTTTGTTTTTTTGGTTGCACTAATTTGAGGCTTGTTGCAGGTGAGGTTCTACCACTATTCCCATGGAAACAGCACAACCACCAGGCTCCTCCTTACACTGAGGACACTTCATAGTGGAGATGGTGACCGGATTCTTTGGGACAGGCCTGTGACCCAGAGCTTCACCTGGCACAGAGTACAAGTCACTTTTTCTACCTCAGTTAAAAGCAAGGTAAGTGTTGCACCATTTTTAATGCCTTTAATTCACATTTGTAGTGCGAATGTTACAGGTCTGAGTTTTTTTTTAGATACATCATTTGATTTGCTTATAATTTCCATTTAAACCCAGTACAATATGACCATCAACTTCTAATCTAAAAGTAAACTTTTTTGCTGTGCTTTATATTCTTGTTATTTTATTTAGATGCTTTCTTCTTTAATTTGGTTTAAAAACTGTAAGTGGTGCACCTATTGTAAAGAGTGAGACAAATCAGTAGAGAGGAGGCTTTTACAAGTGGTCAAACAAATCCAGAAAGTATTGCAAGAAACCTTTAAAACATAAGTAAATACCTTTTAAAAGACAATACCCAGCTACTCGACCATCAACCTCTATCCAGCAAATTACTACAAAGCTCCGAAAAGAATTAACCTTGTTCTTCTCAGATCGTTTTCCAGTCTGTTGCAAACAGTGCAGCCCATGCATCACAGACAGCGCTAGATGATATTTCCTTCTCCACGGGCTGTTCCCATGATCCAGAGAACAGTGAGCTTCCTGTCGTACCTGATTCAACATCAACACCAGGCACAACGACCACACCGAAGACTGATTCAGCTTCACCAAAACCAAACCCTTGCAAGGTCTGTACAACGCAGGAGTGTGAATAGCAGTTATTATTGCAGTTGCTATTTACACGTTTACATTTAGGAGCATGAGTTCTACTGCTGGCGCTCTGAGGGGGTGACTTGCATCAAAGCTGCTGAACAGTGCAACTATATCCTTGACTGCCCTCTAGGGGAAGATGAAGAAACCTGCGGTACAGCTTTATTCTCTCTAAGAAAAAAATATTTATTCAACTGAAATACTGTTTTTTCATATCGTCATCATGTTCATGTTTTAATTTCAGGTCCATGTGATTTTGAGAATGGCCAGTGCCAGTGGAGTGACATAAGTGTTGGTCCAAACAAATGGGAATGGGTGAAGGCCAAGAAAAACCTGCCTCAGGGACACACACTTGGTATTTGTAATAAAAAAGTGACTCACGATTTTTATTCATCACCAATCTGGTTACTGAAGTAATATACAACTAATAATAATCAGATATAATGCGCTGGAGTTGTATGCATCGTTATAAAACATAAGTAGCTCAATTTAAATTGAACTGCTATATAACAAATAAAAAAAACATTCAGTCAAATCAATATTTGGTATTACCACCTTTGCCTTTCAAACCAGTGAACTGTTAAAGTTACACTTGCTCAAAAACAGAGATTGATCAACTAATTATACTTAAAAAGTAGAATTAAGCCCAGTCATTAACTAGAACAGATACAGCTGTGTAAGAGGTTTAAAATTCTCTAAGGACCAGCCAAACTCTGCTACTATGATGACATCTTGTCATGACATGATGTAGCACAGCATTAAGGATCATAGAGGAAAAGTGCGGAGCAACTGAAAGCCCTCTCTGGCTAGCTCTTAAGATATTTGGAACAACTTAGCAGATGAGTTCCTTCAAAAATTTTCAGAACAGAATTACTGCTGTTTTGAAGTCCATTACATACAGGTATCCATGGATGTGTGGTGAGGTTCATGGCTGGTTAGTCAGATTTATTTATGAAACAATAAAAAATGGACCTCTCAGAAACTTAAACGTGTTTCGTGCAAACTTTTTCAATATACAAACTGTATCATGCAAAAAAGGCTTAGAAAATGTTATTTTGTTTTGATAACTTGATATCGAAAGAATCGATAACTTGTTTGTAGAAGTGTTTTTTTTCTCTCTCTTTTCAGTTTTAAAAGCCTCTCTGTATCAAAGACAATCACTGCCAGTGAAGAAAGCCGCTAGTACTAGTTCTATTATTTTTTAGCCGAGGTATTGTTCTTAGAATCAGCAGCCCCTAGTGTCAGGCCAGAGAGCTGCATGCCTTATCTGACTGTTTTTCTCCGTTGGCATGTTACAAGAAACACGTTACACACACAATTGTTTATGAAACTCATTGTACATCATTTACATTAGCTAAACAATGTCATAATTAGCTTATATAGTACTAGTGGTTGAACATTTAACATCAACATACAGCGAGACAGCAATACAGTACATCCGAGATAGCAAAACCGTACATCTTTTCTTAGTATCTTAATGGCGGTAAATGTGAAATGCAGTGATTTGGGGGGTAAAAAGCAGAAAATATGGCAAAATTAATAATTGTAAAGTACATTGAAAAAAATATAAATATTTTTTTTTCAACAATGCTAGATGAGGTGCGACCGCCCTTTACTGCATGTCATTCATTTATCCATCAATAATTAAATCAAATGGTATAGTGGATGGTACGCCAGATATCTATATAGGGGTCATGCGGAATCCAGTACTTGTTATTTCCCAGATACCCACCGCATCACTTCCTGTCAATCCTACTGTCCTATAACTACCCAATTATTTCCTTTGTCCGCTCAGGTCACTATATGGAGACGCATATCATTGATCCATCTAAGAACACAGCCATGTTTCAGAGCCCATCTCTGACTGCCACCTCGGCATACTGCCAGCTTCTGTGAGTCTACTCATCTACATGTGTTCATATTTGTCATTACCCATAGATCGTCAGAAAACGCAGTTCTCCCAATACAGTTTTTTTTTTTATTATTCTCTTGCATACTAGGTTCCGGTTCCTTGTGACTCCAGGGTGTTCTGGCAATCTCAGTGTGATCCTTCTGGGACCTGAGGAGGACATGAAACTACTGTGGTCTCGCTACAGCAGCACGTCGTCTCATTGGCTCCAAGAAGTTTTAGCAGTGGGAAAACAAGAGCATCCTTACAGGGTATCAACTCATTCTTTCAACGTAAAAACCATCCAAGCCAAATGTGCTCAAAGGTGTTTCCTCTGCATCCTCTTTAAGATCATTTTTAGCAGTCAGACCCCCCCCACTCAAGATGATCTCGCGTGTACACCACATACCACCGCTCTCGATGATATTTCCTTTCATAACTGCGAGGAACACTATCAGGCCCCTGGTGAGGAAGCTGATGAGATATTGCTATGGAAACACAAGCGAGGTTGCAGGTGGATCTGATCTTGTCCTGTCCTTCAGACTTTTCTTCTGCCTCCTGCTCCTTCGACACTGACTTGTGTGGCTGGGTTCAGGGAGCGGCTGTAGAGTTGAACTGGGAAAGATGGAGCGGATCAACTGGAACTCCAAGTACAGGTCCTTCAGGTGACCACACCAGTGGAAAGGGTGAGTCTGCACTCATTCTAAATTGAACGTTATAAGATCCGTCTTGATGCGTATCTCATAATTAATCTTTTAAAACATTTCAGGGTACTATTTGTACATCAAAAACTCTAGTGATGATAACAGAGGAGGTTGGGCTCATCTGAAGTCTCCTCTATCGCCCCCCACTGCAGCTGGAGGGTATTGTTTCACGTTCTGGTATCACATGTTTGGTGCAACAGTGGGAACATTAAGAATGTCCATTTTTGACTTTTCGACTAAACACATCACTTCAGTAAGATTTTTGAAGGGAACTTCATTTTTTTTTGGATCGAGATCCTTAATATTAACCTAAAAAATACTTTAAATCCCCTTCAACCTGTAGGTTTGGCAAAGAAAGGGTTCTCAGGACAATAAATGGCAAATTGCAGAGAGTCATGTGAGACTGACAGAGGTTCATCAGATTTTAATTGAGGCTTCATTTGCGGGACCTTCTGGACACATTGCTATTGATGATTTATCCATCGTAGAGGGTGCTTGTCCCCCAAAAGGTAATTAATAATATTGTTTTTCTTTCCATCTGTTGTTTAAATACATTTTAACTTCAGTATAAAACTATAAAGAGGGAGGTTTTCTAAGGTCTTTAATTAAATTCACTGTTCTTTAATTTTTAAGAGGTCTTAATTTTCTAAAGCACTCGAGACAGAGATGGCATTAATAAAGATGGCATTTTTTAAATCGTTTTATGGTAGTTTTCATGTTAAAATACATTTCCATCTGAAAATGTAATTGAAATCACTTAAAAATCGTTAGTTTTACATGAAAAATGCTCCATTGTTGACCATATAACAGTTTCACAATGGATTCTCTGATGAGACAAACCTCTTCATGAAGCACAGCACCAAACACAAAAGTAGCAAAATTAAGAAATCCACAGTTTCTTGTTAGATTTCATGTCTTAAATAATAACAATGCCCAAAAATTGACTAATAGTATTAACGACTCTCAATATAGCCTTGTGTATGACATGTTTTCAGAAGTTATTTTCTAGTGAAGTTTCAGTAAACAAAACATTCACATGTCTAATTTATTCTGCTCCTTCTACTCTAGGACTTTTGGAAGTTTGTTAGATGAACAGGAGTATGATATATGTCTTACATTTTTAATGGACTTTAAAGGTCTTCAATTTGACATTGTGAAACTGGTAGAAACTATGATTTAGAAAAAATCAGAGGTGGTTGGGTAGTCATGTCCAGGACCCTAGTGCAACCATGCAACCAAGCTGATTCACGCTCAGTTCCTTCATAGCAGGCAGATTTTTATGATAATATATGAAACTTTTTTAAAAAACGAATGCACTCACTTGTTCTGGAGCTGAGGTTGGATCAGAACCAGTTGTTACAGAGCTATCTCTCAAAATCTAATCGTGCGTTCCTAAAGCAGTCTGGAGTGAAATGATTTGTACAAACAAATGTACAAATCATTTCATGTACAATGTACAAATTTCATTTGGATCATAGTGCATTCACAGGTTTGGTTGATGGGAGAATATGAGCATGTGTTATGTGCTCCTTTACACAGAGAATATAGGACTTTTGAGTACAGGGTTTCACACAGATTTCTGAAGCCATGGCTGCTAGCGTGCAAATGACAACAGACTATGGTTCACTGTGAGAATGGGAGCTGAAAACACAAAACGCGAGGATTTATGATAATGAGTGGGCGGGATCTTGTGATGTCTTATCACTGACATTTTCAGTTTGAATTAATTGCAGATTTTTGGTAGCTAAAACCCTTCAAAATTGTTCTCTCTAGCAAGTTTTCAGCCACATAAAAAAAATCACTGCAACCTTTATAAAGATGTTGCACCTTAATGGTTTATAGTGGTTTGTTTTCATTTTGTTATAATTGATTTTGTCATTTTGAAAATATGATTAGTACTTTCACCAACATCAATGTAGGTAAAGCAAAAGTTTCCTTAGTCAATATCTCTGTTTTAATGTTGTGATGCCTTATTAAACAACAGATTCATTTCTAAATTGAACGTTTTGTTTCAGAGGGCCTTTGTGACTTTGAAGAAGGAGATTGCGGCTGGATTCAAAAGACTGACGATGACCAAGACTGGATCAGAGCTTCAGGAAACCCTGTCGGATCATACCCTAGACCTGAGTTCGACCATACAACCAATACAATGAGTGGATCCTACTTTTATATGGAAAGCCCAGCATGCCAAGAGCAAGAGTGCGCTGCTGTAATGATGTCTCCTCTTATTCAGTCAGGTCTGAGCAAATTCGACTCTATGTAGTTCACATGAGGCTCAGAAACACTCGCAAAAAAACATGAACTTCATTTCCAGGTGATGCCAAGTGTCTGCAGCTGTGGTATTACATGGAAGGCCAGGGGACTGGGATCCTTAATGTGTATCAACAGTTCTCCGACAGCAATCGACCTAGTTTGGTGACACAGTCTGGTGATCAGGGAGGACTCTGGAGGTTTGCTCAGAGCTCGCTGACTCAGTCAAGGTCAAACTACAGGGTGAGTGACGGGTTGGCGACGGCTCCAAATGTGTAGCACATATATGCTGAACTTATACCCAATGCTAAGGGATAGCAAGTACAATTTCATGCACTGCAGTTATTAAAATCATCTTCTGAAGGAAAAACACTCATTTATAGTGTATATATAGTGGATTTAATAGATTTACTTTAATGCCTCAACTAAACGGCCACTTTATTAGGTATACTTGTATCAACCAATCACACGGCAGCAACTCAATGCATTTAGGCATGAAGGCTTTGATCTAACATGAGTTTAATTAGATGTGAGTCTAACAATGTTGTCTGTGATGGTTTTCAGATTGTGGTGGAGGGAATTGCAGGCCAGTCTGGAACGGGAGTCATAGCGTTCGATGACGTGCAGATCTCAAATGCTCCCTGCTCTCCATCGGGACTCTGTGACTTTGAGACAAACATCTGCAGCTGGATCAATCTGCAGGAGGTGGATGATGCCGACTGGCTCAGAGACCGGGCAGACTCTGGAAACCACACTCGACCAAATATGGATCACACCACCAACACATCTACAGGTGAACGCAAGATTTTTTAAGGTTAAAAAGAGGGAAAGGTGGAACCCAAGTTTGCCAAGTGAAAATATACGTAACATAATTTTAATTCTAAACCAAGTAAAGAAGACTTTTGAAGCAAGATTAGAGCAGATTATAAGAGAAATGCGGCTTTATTTTAACCTTAAAATGCAGTTAAGCATGCTCTCTGGGAGAAAAGGAGAGCAGAGAAAGAAAAGGAAGGGAGGGAAAGTGGAGGAATGGGAAAAGAGATCTCTAAGACAGAGACTCTCTGAGAGAAGAGAAACAGAACATCTCTACACTGCTATATTCAAGGTGTTTGTCACTTCCGGTTTGTGATGTATTTCCTGTTTCAAAGATCAACCAAAAACAGGATTATAAATATTTTTATATTACAAAGAAGACACTTTTTATCCTTATTTTATTATACAGAATAAAATTGGATATGTTTATTAATCTATTGCTATAATAAATATTTCATTCCTTTAGGCTTCAGCAAATTAAGCGATTTGTCACAGAATAATTAACATTTAATTAATTTAGAGATTGAGAAATGTTTATACTTTTTAATTTGAAGTGGTGACTGCTCATTCGTAGAGGTCCAATCATTTGAAAAATCACAATTTATTTATTTATCAATGTTATCGTTTTAAAAAAAAACATTTTATCTTGCCATTTTTTGGACTGGATATGGAAAAGACAGCTTGCATTAATTTTCGCAGTAATTCTTCGTGGTTCTATGATTAACGACAGTTTTATTCAAATATCAAGACTCTCAGAGATTTTTAAAAGAGTCAATGGCCCAGCATTATAGCTTCAGCTGAACTGATGGGAAGAGGGGTCACAAGACAATATTTTGGCTCATGTTTAGTTATTAGTTCCAATAAAAAATGAGCATTTTAACCTTGAGAAACTGATATTTTCTCATCAGTTCTTGGATGTGACACACTCATACTATTCTGTTTGTAGGTTATTATCTCTTTATGGACAGTTCAGTGGGTGCCTGGGGAGACACTGCCATGATCCTGAGTGAGATGTTCACTCCAGACAGCAGGGGGCACTGCTTCACATTCTGGTATCATATGTACGGACGCAGTGTTGGCACTTTATACTTATACAGCAATAACAGGTACTGAACACAAGTTTCTTTTGTAGTAAGATGTACAATTCACACAGACTCGTTTTTTTTTTTTTTGAACCAGAACCACACATAACAGAGGGAACAGGTTTGGACAGATTGTATGGGTGGATTCTGGAGACCAGGGAGACGTATGGCATAGAGGCAACATCTATGTGACACACAGAGAGCCTTTCTGGGTATCGAACTTCATCATCGAGCAGAATACACAAGATCATGTGAAATCAAAAGAACAAACGTCGTCATCATCCTCGACTCTTCCTCTCTTTGCAGCTTATGTTTGAGTTCCAGAAGGGCGCAGGTTCTGAAGGAAGTGTAGCTCTTGACGATTTGCACATTTATCCTGGGCCTTGTGACTCAGATCCCACTTCTGTATTTCCACGGCCCAGTAATGGTAACACATTTTGTTTATTTTATATCCCTGTGATTTCTGATATCCTTTCATCATTTGGATGTTTTTAAAAGGTTGTGCTGCCAAAAGCATTTAGATGGTTGCTTATTTAGGTTTTGTTTTGACTGATTAGCAATCGTGAAGGTGGATCCTTGTGTGTAGCATGTAACTCCTGGAGGGAGGTCCAATGTCTGCTGGTTAAACTTATCTGCTAGCACTTCGTCACTAACTGTAATTAAAAGACATTTTTCGTCACCAATATTTGGGCGGTTCACATATAAGGTGGAAAAGTTTTTTTTAACTTCAAAAATTATGTCGGAATTTTTTTTTTTATGTAGTTCTGATGCTTAAATTTCCAAATATATGTATATTCGATTAGATGTTGGGTTAAAAATACCTTCTGTATCTTAAATTGTTCTATTAAAGCTCACACCCTCAAACATTTTAATCACGACGATATTTAAGGTTATTTTATTTGTTTGCTGTAGTTGTGATCAATAAATTTTTTTATTAAAATGTTAAATAATAGTAACCGTGTATTTTAATGAAAAATAAGGAATTAAAAAGTTGCTTACCGATAAACAAAAGCATTTGCAATTGATAAATTGGGCTAAAATAGAAGGCTCTGAGTGAAACTAAATAAAGAGCCATTTGGGAGCTATAAGAGCCGGCTCTTTTAAAATCTTCAAAAATAGCCAAACTTCCCATCACTTTTGTGAACGTCTACAATTTTGTCTCTTGTGTCTTTTGGCTAACTCAGCTGGTTTTACCCGTGTTGCTACTTTGAGTTTTGACCGATTGTGGGGCGCACAGGTAACCGCTAACAACCTCAAATATGCGCTACTAAGTTATAATCATGATCAGAGTGCAGCAATCTTCGAGGATCAGATATCTGGCTGATAAGCAAGTGAGAACAAGCACATAGTTATTTGACACAGTAATTCACAAATAAATTGTAAGAAAATCATACAAATTGATTTCCAGATGATGCACCAATTCTGAAAATCTAGACCCCTCCATGATTTCTAAGTAGAAACTTGCAAAATCACAAGGTGATCTCGCATATGTAAGAAAAATTCCAGTAGTTTTTTGATTTCTCGGTTCATGGCCCCTTTTCAAAATGTTCTTATGTATCTGGATGTGACATGATTAACTAATAATCAGTTTCTTTCAACGCTTCGGTTGTGTTCAGACCTAGGCATTGGCGTTGGGGTGGGAGTCACACTTCTAGTAATCGTCACAGTTGCTGCTGTTCTTTTTGTGCTGAATAAAAAAAGAAAAAGGTATGGAATATTTGTTAGTTGTGGATATGTTTATAAAAAAGAGAAATGCCAAATGGTTTGCGTTTCTTAACAGGGATTTGCTGGTTGAAGATGATGTGCTTGATAGGAACTTCGCTTGCAGCCCTTTTGACTGTGACATGAGTGTGAGTAATCTGTGGTGGAATAAAATCTTTTCATATCGAGGTGGCAGATCGAAGGACAACATGACTATCAACATTGTCAGGAACAGAAGTTTACTCATTAGGAGAAATGAGTCTTGACTGATATGAGAAATCAAATCAAAAGATGAGCAAAACATTTGTATAGAAGATGACTAAACTAAATTACAATATGTTTCATGTCATTCTGCCTGAAATCTAGGCCAGAGGCTATATGTCACACACAGTTATAGTTTGGGCACCCCTGTAAAATTTGCATTATTTTCTTTTATAAATATTTGTTGTCTAGAAAATAAAATTCAGTTTCTCTGATCATAGAGGACACAAACACAGTGATATTTGAGAAGTGAAGTTTGACTTATGGAAAGTGTCCAAGAACCATTTAAATAAAGTAAGCTATAGCATACCACTGTACAAGACCATCAAACCAAACAGAAGAAGAAGAGAAACCTTTATTTGTCACATACACTGTTACATGTAGTGAAATGAGACCCCTCTGGCCACAGACATAGACAGGGTGAGGACGGGCGAGTGTTGAGAGGTAGTATTTAAGAGAGAAACAGAGAAATGGATATACATTAGGTAAAGTAGCTCCAAAAAGAGCCTTCGAAGGACAGTGTGGAGTAGGTTAAAAAAAAGCCATTGCAATCAAACACGTAGACAAATACAGGGAGAGAACATCACAGGATGAGGTAGGGGTCCAGGGAAGTGGTGTAACCGCTGCAGTCCGCAGCCGACATTTTCCTGCAGCCAGAAGGCGCTGTACTCATGGCCCGTCAGATTACAGCGGTGGAGAAAAAGCAGGCAGAGATAAGTGTATGCGGGGGAGGGTGCTGAGAGCCGCTCCTTATCAGGCACCGGGTTGGGGTTAGACTGTTTAAACAGAGGATTAGTGATGCATTATATGAATGATTAAAACAATTCTAATGGACAATACGTACATTTAAGTAATTACAACCACGCGTCTCTGAGCTATGAACGATTTAATAATCTATACATCGTTTCACTTATTGATTTATTTTGCGTTTTTGCAGATCACAGAGGACAACAATTTGAGGACCATTTCTCTCTCAGTAGATGGAATTGACGCGTCGTTCACTTAACATGAGAAACTACAACCCTAAATAGGAACCAGTCTTTAAATCTTCTTTCCACTTCCTTTTACCTGCAGCATTGTGGCCTTGAATGTTTGAAGACTTTTTTCACTGTGTATTTAAAAGCAGAGGAAGTCACTGAAAATGCTGATTCCACTATTAGGCAAAACGCTTGTGAAACGCTTATAGGTATATGGTTCTGCTGGAGAAAGAACGGAACTCAGTGAAATCTGTGAACATAAATATGTCTTACTTTGTGCTTTTTCTGCGATTGGAGCAGAGTATTTGGTTCATTTCATGCTACTTTCTATAAAATGTAGAATAAACATGGTTTACTTGTTCAGAAATGTCTGGCGGGAACAATTTTGAAACCTTAAAGTAACAGCAGTAACAGGGAAATACAACTAATAAATATCCAATCCAGAGGAGAAAACACCACACCAGGTGTTTTACTCACCTGGAGATAACAAAACTGTCCAACTCTACTCTCCCATGTTATGGCTTTTGAACAGGACAGGACATGGTTAATAAAAAAAAAAGTAACAGCATCTGTCTGAGAGCATTGTCTACATTCGAAAGTGCAAACTATGTACAAGGTTATACTTTTGTTAAAGGAATTTCAAATGTAATCTGTGGATAGAAGTTTTACTTTTAAGGCATCAAAAAGAATACACTAGCCATGTTTCTATCCAAACATGCAAATGTCGCATAAAATATTAGCAAATAAACATGCATTTATATACATAATACCCATTTATTCAATTACTCTTAAAAAAATCTCTGACTTGTCTATTTTCTAGGGCTATTATGTCAAACATTATTCTCATTAAGGATTAATCCTCCAAGCACGATAGGTTTCTGTAGTTTATTTTACATGTTAAAAAAACAATGTGCGCATATATTTTCTGGTGTGTCAAATGCTGTCGAATATCATATGAATAATCATGGTTTACTACCGTGGCCAAAAATGAGGGACTTTTTTGTCACAGTCCAGAAAGCGTTACAGCTCTCTCATCGTAGATTTTAGACACTTTATGGTGTTTATTGTATCACAACCACATTTTAACATTTTTTTTATCACAGTGCTGGAAAGGCATTTTGACCTTCAGAATTCAGATGACCTGACTTTGTCTCAGAATTGACTGTTTATTAAATGGAATCTCTTCAACCAAAGCCTGTAACTGATGTTTTCAGTACTTAATTCAAACCTCTATAACTTAAGTTGACCTTGCACCATTCAGAAGGAAGTTGCTGGTGGTTTCCAGACACAGAGCAAAGAATTTTGTCAGTCCCATAAGGTATTTCACACTGCCCTAATCCCATCATTTCTCACAGGAACCAGTTTCCTCTGGCCCAGCCAACACACAAGCACAGACAGTACTCACAGTAGAAGCAATGAAGGGCATGTTTAAAGGCTCAGATAAATCAAAATAAAAACCAATTTATTTGAACATTTTTGCAAAACCACACATAATGGTTCTGTTTCGAGTTGATGAAAAGAGGTTTCATGAGTTTGGTATCACTGTGGAGAGATTTGTTCGCTCGTTTCGACAGAGGTGTACAAAAGAAACTTTGTTGAGGTGATTCGTCAGTGGAGGCGCCCCTCAGGGGACACTCGCGGGGTGTGGAGTTTGTTTTCCCGCGTTATTCATACAGCGTCCACCAGTTTAGCTGCTCTTGTGTCTTTTAAAGTTTGCCGACTGTGATTTAATTTTAATAATTAATATGGCCTGGTCAGCAGAGCCACGTGTTTTCTTGGGATGTTTCGTTGTTTTTCTTATAAAACTGGATTTTTGGCAACTTCCGTCCAGAGGTAAGGCGACTTAATTTCACATCTTATCACTTCCGGTTTACAAATTAACATAAATATATAATGTTCAAACGTGCTCTCAACCTGGATTTAATCAGCTTGAAACTTTATTTCTTTTTCAGTGTTATGGTATAATTGTAGGGAAGGCCTTCAAGGCATTTCAATTCTATCGTAAAAACTTTTAAAAGTGACTTTTTCTTAATACGTCTGTTTTTAACGAAGGTTTTTGTAGGTGATCTTTTAATATTTTTACACTTTTTAGTTTTCATGTTATTTTTGTTATATTGCAACTGTTAAAACGTTCAGTTCATTCATTATTTTTAAAAAATAGACATTTCACATAATCTGAAAAGTAATATTAGCATGTTATTTATTGGCCATCGAAAGTATTTTTTGAATAGCCTTGCTACATTACACTTTAATCCCACTAAATATACATAGAGTGATTCCAATTCACCACTATATTAACATTTTTAACGAGAAGTGTGTATTTCTTATTTTAAATTGGATGAGAAGTGGAGTCTCGGAGTCGCTTTTATTTTATATGTTCGAGGTGAAAACAAAGTAGAGATAGAATTTGTTATTACCTAAACTAACCACAAGGGGTCAGTAGAGGCCTTTTGAAGGGATCTCGGGAGGCTGTTGTGTACACGTACACCACACAGAAAATTGAAAAACCATAAATTCAGAAAATTATAAAAAGTTTTAATTAATTGAAAAAGTTTGGGTTTGGGTACTTTTTTTGGTTTTTTAAATTGTTCTCTCATATATTGGTATACAAATTATATGTTAATTTTTCTCTAATAGGGCCTCCTTACCTTAAACCCTTACAATCCTATGCAAAATCAGACAGTTATAAGCAAAAACATCTGTTTGGTATTGGAATAAAATGACAAGTTTGAAAAGTTTGACACAAAAAAAGTAAATTATCTTTGAAAATTGTGAGAAATCATCACTAAAAAAAATCTTTAAATTTTTTTGGGTCACACGTAAAAAATACACTAAAAGCGTAAAAAAAACAAAAGCGATTCATCCAATATTTTTATGACATTTTTCTCAAAAACAACATTTTGTATTAATGCTAATACAATGGCAAAATGACCTTACCCTGCAATTTTTTTTTACATTTTGTCCATAGTTAAGTGATCATAAATTATACTTTTTTCCGATATTTTAAAACACTTTAACCAACTGCTGAAACTGTTTGTATAATGAACCTCATTGGAAAAATGTGAATTTTAAAAGCTTTGACACCACAAATCTTAGAAGTCTAGAGTCTAGTTTGATTTGTTTAAGAGCATATTTTTTACTCTTAAGTGTTGGAGATCATATTTCTTGTTTAAAATGTGAGTAAAGGATAATTGTTTTCAGGTAAATAAAGACGAGGTAAAGAAGTTACAGAAGTAACTAGAATCACCCAAGAAGCAAATGCACTTCTATATATATTGATGCCTGATTGTTTTGCAATTCTATTAATGGGACTGTATAATAAAAAGTTACTGTTGGCAAACACAATGAGAAGTACATAAGGAAGAGGTGAGCAAACAGGAACTCCGTGGTGCCCCAGTCAAAACACTGCTGGCCTCAGGGAGCATCGATCAGTGCTCTGGGTGGAATTCTGAGGATGTTTCACACACTTCCATCACTCGGATGTGAGGAACTGTGTTTATTTGCTTTAGAGGTTAATTGCAGCTGCTACAAAACGTAATTGAGTGGTGAGACTCAAGTAAGTTCATAACTTTTCTTGTTTTTTTTTTTTCATCAGGGGTCTCCTGCTTCAGCTTTGAAATCCCCTCCATGCAACAAATATCAGGAGAAAATGCTAAGTTCTTCAAAAGGAGGTGGAGGAGATGGATGACACCTGTGGCAGTGGATGAGATCTATGCAGAACACAGCAGAGCAGAGGCTGAGCGCTTGCCCGCGGCGCTGACCAATGACAGCATTAAGGTGAAAGAACTAAACCAATGGGTTGTACTGCTCAGATTTGAAACGAATACATTAATTTATGAACAACACTGCAATATCACTATTATTTTATTACTAAAATACAGGGGATGTCTTAAAATGTATTAAACGTTTTTAGATCAATATTAGTGTAATTATTGCCCTTAAAAAAGGATGGAATTCTGTGATGGTTTTGTAAAAGATTTAAGGAACATTAGTTATGGTTGTTTAATAAGTTACGGCTAATATCTGTTTGTACGTGATTGTGCTGTTTTCAAAATTGTTTTAGTCTTATTTCATTTCAATGTAGATGTTAATTTCAATTACACTGTGGTTGGTTTACAATATATGCATAGAAATACACAAGAGAAGCGAAACTGTGAGAGAACATAACATTTCTAAAGCATATAAGGAACGTTTTACAAAAAAAATAGTAAACATCAGTCAGTTTTGCCCCTGAACAGTGAGTTTGGGACACTTATTTTATGGATTTATTTGCAAATTTTTAGTAAATGAACTTTCATTTTGGAGGAAAGGTCTTAATATAATTCAGTTTGCTTTTAAACGTCTTGCATTTAACCTTTGGAGTCCTGCATATACCGTGAAATATTTGATGAAGAGTGAGGGACAGAGGTATTTGGATCCTGCGGATTCTGAACATTTGTACACAGACAAAATTAAATGTTCTACTTGTACATGTAATAGTAGGTTTCAACATCTAAAGAAATCTATAATTCAGAACTTAATCCTGAAGAAAATCTGAGGAGGGAGCTGAAGGTTTGGGGTCACTATTTCAAACCAAAAAGTGTTTTGTTTGAAAAAATGTAAATTTTTCCAGACACAAAAAGTAGTATACAAAACACATTATGGTCAACTTGCCTTTACTTATAAAGGAAGTCCATGCACTGCTCCTTCTGAAGAAAATACTTGATATCTGGTTTGTAGAAGTGTTGGGTTTCTTCCTTCAGTTTTACAAGTTTCGAACTCCAGCATCTTCCTTGAAAAATTAACATGTGGTTCGATTGAAAGTTTTTGGAGTTTAGATATGTAAAGCACCATTTTGAGAATGAAGTTAAACATTATGAAAGAGCCTCTTAGGATCACCACTGCCCCCTAGCTTAAGACGTTTGTGTCATTTTAAGTGCTTACAGTACAAAAATAGCAACAATATTATGTAGAGTTTTCATGTTACAGAATATATTTTTAACATTAATTCATGTAGTTAATTATTAATTAGTTGCAAAATAGTATGTAATTTATATAAAGGAATTTATCGACACCTGACATTTTTTTTAATCTTTTTAAGCATCTAAAAGAGTTAAATGTTATTGTTTTAAGCAAAATGTTTTAATCCTAGAAGAAGTGATCCTCTGTTTATTGATTTTTTTCATCAGAGTGATGTTGATCATATCTACTACACGTCTAAATTCTATGGGTCCACCGATACTGCAGAAAGGGGTTTATGGGTAAATATTGAGCAAATGGAGTCTGGGAGAGTTCAGGAAATTCTCTCCAGAAGTCATCGACAAACTTTGGTAAGATCTCCTCCTCTGTTGCATCCAGCATTTGATCATTCTCATCACCTTTTAAGCTCAAAGTGTCATTTTATAGGGATTTTCTTATCTTGCAGGGACTGAACTTGTCCTTTGATTTTCCTTTTTATGGACATTCTTTAAGGACAATTCATGTGGCAACCGGAGGTTGGTGCTATGTGCTTTACTAATATACGGTATGCACATGATGCCATGGTACCCGGAAGTCACAGAGTGAGTGGCAAAAACCACTACAAGAATGTCCATACATGTCTTTGTCACTTTAAAGTAAGACCATGCATCAGGGCTTCTGTACGCCTTTAAACTTTGTGCACCTATGGTGGAAATCAGGAATATATAAATGCGATTTCCGAACAAATCTTATATGGAAAGCTAGTTGCCTGGAAGGTGTGGGAATAACAATCAAGTCCAATTCTTTTTGACATAAGCTTGTAATCATCAGAATAGCTCACAGTTTGGCACTTTTCCATATTAAACACAGCCATTTTACAGCTTGTTTTGCCGCTCAGTCTCAGTGGCCTGGTGGGAAAGTTGCATCAGTGCATAACCTTCATAACCTTAGAAGTCTGGGGCCTTTTTGAGTATTTTTACTACTTTAGTATTTGCTCTAATAAACGTTTGATATAATTTTTTATTACATTACACAATTCCACAACAAACCAGATATTATACAAAAAATTCAATTCAGATTATTGCATTTTGTCATGTTTTTACTTTTATATCAAAAACCTGAACTGTTGAGACAAAATATAAATTGCTAAATCCCTCAAAAAGTAGACAAGGTCGAAACAATGTGAAAATTTTTATTAAACAACCTTGCAAACCTCTCCTAAACCTTATACACTGTTATGAGCACTTACCATTGTGCTTTTTTTGTGACTGATAAAACACAAGCCATCTCACAGGTCTTGTACTTTCAAGGGTTTATTTTCACCACTAGATGGCACCAATTTGGTGTCTGTAAAATGAAACTGAAAGATGATTGCGTATTTTCGCACAAAAACTAAAAATACATCAAAGTTAAACCATATCTGCGCCATTCCTACTCAATTCAAAACAGCCGGTGTGATTGACACACACACCAGTGCGCACAGAGACTTCTAAGGGTTAATAAAAATGTAATGATTATCTTTCATAGATCGTGATTATTGTCATATTCATGATAAACATGAATTTCTTCTCAGGTTTCATCTACACTGGAGACGTAATCCACAAAATGCTGACCGCTACTCAGTACATCGCTCCTCTCATGGCTAACTTTGACCTCAGCCTCTCACAGAATTCAACGATAGTTTACTGTGATAATGGTATAAGAAGTGACCCTATCGATCACCATTCGAGTGCCTGTGTTAACCATCTTCCACCTCTCTGCTAGGCACAGCTCTGGTTGTGCAGTGGGACCAAGTGTATCTTCAGGATGCAGCTCATCTCGGCAGTTTTACCTTCCAGGCGGTTTTATTCAGTGATGGGAGAATCACCTTCGCATATAAAGAGGTGGTTTTTCTCCATACGCTAGAGCTACTGGATTCGGACACCTTTGATCGTAATCTCTCTTTTGCTTGTAGGTCCCAGCTAATGTTAGCAGGATCAGCTCAGTGAACCATCCGGTGAAAGTGGGGCTCTCTGATGCCTTTGTGGTGCTTCATCGGATCGAGCAGCTACCCAGTGTGTAGTTTTTAGGCTCCATCACTGTTGAGTTTATGTAATAACAATAGCAGCAATGTGGAGATAACGGTTTTTTAATGTTGACAGATGTTAGAAGGAGAACGGTGTATGAGTATCATCGAGTCGAGCTGTTAAAGTCCAAGATTTTGAACAGAACTGCTGTCGAGATGCTTCCTTTACCCAGTGAGTCCAAACTGCGTTTAACTAAAAAAAAAAGAATCCCAGAATAGTCTTAATATTAAATAGGAAAGCATAGAAAGATCCGGGGTCTCTAGCACACATTGGGCGAGAGGCAGGGGTACACCCTGGACAGGTTGCCAGTTCATCGCAGGGCAACATTCACACCTAATGGGGAATTTAGATTATTTAATTAACCTAACCGCATGTTTTTGGGATTGTGGGGGACACCGGAACATGCAAACTCCTTCCAGGAAGGTCTCCAGCGAGCCTCGAACCGACAACCTTCTAACTGGAAGCCCACAGTGCTACCCACTGTGCCACCGTGCCGCCCTAACCCCCACATGTTAGGTCTTAAAAAGTCTTACATTTATTAAAATGAGCTGTTCTGCGTCTTGAATAATTTTTCACAGATCTTAATTTTCTGACAAACTTCAGATCATAGACTGTAAAAAAAGATCGGATCAAAGATCCATAGCGCTTCAGACAGATTTCCCAGCATGCACTGCACAAGCAGGAATCATTGGATTGTTTGACAAAGATGACTGCCATAGCAACCACAAATAAAGTAACTTTTGTCATATTTATAATTATGAAAGCGATCGTTTTATGTTAGTTTTCATGCAACAAATGGACGTATATGTCTGAAAATGTAATTGAAAAAATATATATATATATTGATAAGATGTTGGTCAAAAAAGTCATTTCGTTATTTTTTTCTTTCTGTTGACAATGGTCAAGTTGCAGATATTGTTTATATTTTTAGATGTTTTTTTCTTCAGTAAATTATATTGTTTTTTTGTAATTTGTGACGATGTGTTAGATTAGATAAACAGAAGTATGGTAAAGGTCTTAAATGTATACGGTAAATAAATTGGTGGAGGAGCCTAAAGTTATTAATTAACTTTTTCTTTTCTGAGTTTAAACTTGTTGGTTTACTGTAAATCTGCTTTGAGACAATGTCTGTCGTGAAAAGCGCTATACAAATAAGCGAACTTGAACTTAAAATGAAAACTGCTCTACACAGCAGAAGAGTGGCCTTCCTTGTCCTCAAATCTGAAAAAGTGTGCCGATTTTCACAAAGATAAAAAGTTTTGTGAACTGCTTTGCAGAGGCGGACTCACTCAGACACAAGCAGCATGTGATTTTTACTCGAGCAGATGTGATGTACAGCATGGATACTCTGTGTAAAAGTCTCTCTTCTGTCTGTACCAAAGCCTGCCTGCAGTTTTCCAGCTGCGAGACGTGTGTGATGGCTCAGATCGGCTTCAGCTGCAGCTGGTGTACTCACCTGCAGAGGTACTTTGTATTTCTGTTCGGTCCGTCAGTGCTTCTCCTCCTCAAGAGGTGTCCTCACTATAGAGAAGTCAAATCAAATGAATTCAGTGCAATTGAAAAACCTTTTGATAAATGTTTTGTTAAGTATATTTACATTTTTATCTCATTTATGAAAGGGGTTGCATGTGATCACCCCCTCCAACTGACTGCCTAGAGATGTCACATGGGGTTGCTTAAGTCGCATTCAATTGGCCAATGCCTTCCCCGGTCCTCTGGAGACCATTTGAGAGGGAACACAGCAAATGCGGCTATTTATTGTAAAGATATTAAGCAGCATCAACGCATTCTTACACACGTGGTATTAGCTTAGAAGAAAAGCGTGTTATTCGAGATCCAACGAGCACGGAGACCAGAGAGAGCGAGAGATTCGTTCTCACCTCGTTATAACCTCCTCCTCCTCAAGGGGCGGTACTAAAGCATGACGTGAGCTTTAGTTCTCTCCTCCTTCTAAACAATAAACCCATTTAACATTACCTTAAACTAATAAAACACTAAAATGTAATAAGTATATAAGTCTAAATATAACGATAATGAAAACAAGAAAAATACGTAGATTTAAGAACTAAAGATCTAAAGTTAAGAAATTCTATGTCTCGAAATGACCACTAGATGGTAGTATAACACAACTAATGAAATATCCATCACAGTACCTTAAACATCACAATAGCCTCATCGATTAAAAATACGCCACCCTGCAAAATCCAGGTCTGCATGGCACAGCTTCCGGATCTGGATCGCCGTACTCCTGTTAGTGACCCCTGCTGTAGATCATTGTCTGTTACTGTCAGTTTCAGGTTAAATTTAATCGAGAAACGTGAACAAAATACATGAAAGTAAAGACAACTAAACATTGTTCTTATTATCAAAAGTGTTTGTCCTGCAGATGTTCCAGTGGATTTGACCAGTATCGTCAGGACTGGGTGGACAGCGGCTGTCTAAGTGAGGTGCACAGATTTCCTTCTCTGTAATGATTAATAAACCTTTACCTCTTCGCTCTTTACTGTAGATGTGTTTTCAGATGAAGGCACAGAGCTGTAACAGGAAGCACTCCAGCGCAGGAAGCAGCACTCCGTCACTGCAGGCAGGGATCCCTGCAGCTTCTACAACCACAACTACATCATGGAGCACTTCATCCACCTCCCTTGGTAGCAACAGCTCCAGCACAGCCTTCCTCAGGCGGAACCGTCCCACCAGCGGGTTCATGCACGGTACTGCAGCTAAATCTGTTCTTAGAACCTTCTCATGTCCATGTCTTAACTGAAACCAACCCCCTCTCTTCCAGGATCTCAGATGGAGCTTTCAGAGAAGCAGAAAGAAGAGCAGATGCAGACTGGTCTACTCATTGGAATTCTTGTGACTATGGTCCTCATGGCGTTTGCAGTGCTTGCCACAATATACATGTACTACCATCCCACGTCCAGCGCCAGTCTGTTCTTCATAGAGGTGAGCACTGATCTGCTTGGGTCCAGGCTTTAATTTCAGATGGTAACGAGTGGAAATGTGTTGAATGCAAAAATAATGGTGTGCTGCACAAGCTGCCTGTAGATGGCGACCTTCACTCATACCAAATTAACACCAACACCAAAGCAACATCACTCGAGTGGTGTCAACAAATTATGGCACACTATTAGTAATCTAGACATAATGTTCTGCTTGGATTAAAATGGATTCAAAGCATTTTTTGATGGAATACGTTTCAACATTGTATCATAATGGGCGAGTGGAGCACCAGACCTCGGAAGCGGCACATTATAATCAGGTTCCATGCAGTTTTAAGTCTCCTACACAGCTGTTTCTGTTCATAATTTGGTTTATAAGAATTTGTTGAAGGGTATTGAACGGTATTGATTTTTTTTTTTACCTTAAGTAACATTGACCATAAGTTTATGGGTTGTCTGATAATAAAGTTCTTCTCTTCAGAGACGACCCTCACACTGGCCTGCCATGAAGTTTCGTCGGGGTTCAGGGCACCCTTCCTATGCAGAGGTGGAAGGGGTGGGACAGGATAGAGAAGGCTTCATCGTGGTGGAGCCTCGAGACAGCTTCCTAGTGTCTGACCGCAGAGAAAGCTTGTTCCTGACCGAACAGAGGGACGGGTTTGTTGTGGCTGACCAAAGAGAATGTTTCCTCATCATGGAGCACCGCTAGCATCAGTTTAGTGGTTTCTGAAATAATTCCTCTGTTTTTAAGAGGAAGTGGAAGTAGCTAAAAAAAAAATCTGTAATATAAATATAAAAATATATACAATCTACGAGTAAGTCATGATCAGGATATATAACTTTTACCTTATGACTTCTGTAGAAATACTTTCACTTTAATTATTATTTAAAATCCACCAGAAGGGGCTCTGTTGTTTGGACCATGACGGTAGGGGGAAAAAAAAGTCACGGTGGGAAAAAAAATGTCTTTTTTTTTTTGCATTCCTTTGCAAAACCCATGTGTGTTCTCTTGCAAAAACTGTTTGCTTTTTCTCGCAAAAACTGTTTATGCTCTCTCGCAAAAACTGTTGCCATTCTCTTGCAAAAACTCTTAAAAGTTCTTTTAAAAAACTGAGTTTTCTTTTGCGAAAACTTTGTGTACCCTCCCAAAAACTGTTAATTTCTCTCACAAAACTGTGCTTGCTCTTTCGCAAAAACTGTTCATTTCTCTCGCAAAAACTGTTCATTTCTCTCGCAAAAACTGCTTGTTCTTACGCAAAAACTGTTCATTTGTCTCGCAAAAACTGTAGTTTTTTCGCAAAAACTGTTCATTTCTCTCGCAAAAACTGTTCATTTCTCTCGCAAAAACTGTGCTTGTTCTTACGCAAAAACTGTTCATTTGTCTCGCAAAAACTGTACTTGTTTTTTCGCAAAAACTGTTCATTTCTCTCGCAAAAACTGTTCATTTCTATCGCAAAAACTTTTGAGTCCTCGAAAAAACTGTTTTGAGTTTTCCCTGAAAAACTGTTGCCCTTCTCTTGCAAAACAACATTTGCATTCTCTCACAAAAACTGTTTGCGTTCGATTATTTTCTTTTGTGCTGTAATCATGTTGTATATAAATTGATTATGTGGGCATTGGTGAATTGGGGACAACCCATAAATATGCACACATTCACCCAGGTGGTAGGCTGGAAGAAGTGTAGGTAGCCATCATTTTTGTTGACCGCAACACACCCGCAAAACGCAAAACCACGCAACAAGTGAATAAAATTCAAGGTAATCATGTCGAACTCTGTGCTATTTTCCCCTCTACACACCCTTCCTGCAGGTCACACACATTTTTTGGGACCACAGGTTATGTGGATACTGCAGGATAATGTACAGGAACTTTGACAGTTGTTTGAAATGATTGGATGTGTAAGCATTTCAGTGATTTATCACCTCAACTGTGTAAAAACATCCAAACAAAGTGTAAAATAAAATTATTTTCATATAGACTTCAGTTAAATTCATATACACTTTTTTTAACTTAAAAAGTACAATGTAATCAAACTAAAAATCCCATTTTATTCATGTACAGAGTTCATTTACACATTTACAATAAACCTAAATCTTTACAAGGACTTAATTCTAATCTCAAATCTAGACATAACCCGACACATCCTGTAGCCGACACATAACTAAACAGTTTTTAAATCATGCTCAGAACAATTATCCCAGAGAACATTTGGTCAGAAGTGCAAAACACAATAATTTCATCAATCACTAAACTATACAAATTATAATAATTCTTTTTCACTTTCATCAATTATATTACTTATATATTAAGATGATAAATCTGACTTTCTTTCAATTTTATTATTATTATTATATTTATAACAATTATATTATTCTTTTTTAACAATGAAAAGAAAAAAATATTTTGTAAAAACTACAGATAAGAAGGTTGGATCTTCAATAATTGTTTCCCCAAAAACATTACGAGGTCATGTAAATTTTTGTTTTTGAGTTAGATCCTTACTTTACGTCTACATAACAAGTGTTGCAGGTTGAACAGAACGGGAGCTGATCAAGAAATTCTTTGAAATAAGGAAGAGAAGAAGACGTTGTACGGCAAGCACCTTTAACATTTAAAACAATTTCAATCCTAGTCATAATTCTAATTGCAGATATCTTCAATTGATATTTGACTAGTCGAAAATGTATTTAGAGATCTCACTAGAGGCAAATCTAATTACACAATAATTTCTACTAGTCATAATTCAAAGAGATATATCTAAATGATGTTAGATGAACTAGTGCAAATTATAATGAAAGCTATCTTCAAATGAATTGTAACTAGTAAAAATATAATTGTATATATCTCTTATTCATTATATTTGAAGATATGTGTAATACATTTAATACTAATTCATTTGTGAGTAGTCAAATTACAACTGAAGAGATATCTGCAATTAGATTTATGACTAGTCATAAATAATTTTGAGATATCTCTAAGTACATTTGCAACTAGTTAAAAACCAACTGGAAATATTTATGACTAATCGTAAATCATTTACAAATATCTCTACTTATATTGCAGATATCTTCATATGAGTTTTGAGTAGTCAGAATGTAACTGGAGATACCTCTAATTCACTTTCTTACAAGTGCAATTAGAATTTAATCTCTTAATGTCTTTGTGTCCACTCAAAATATATTTATCACTAGTCAGAATACATTTGTTCCTATCTTAAAATATATTTAGTCACGTCAAAAGTTTAAATGGTAAAAAAGGCTTGCCATAGTTAAATTGCATTTGTTTCTTGCCCCAAGAATATGGTGAAGAAATTGACCAACATAAAAATGAATTCAACAAATGTTTAGTGTTTTGAAATGTTGTTTATGATGCCCAAAAAAAAAATTGATAAAACATATTTTACAAAAGAAAAAAAAATCTAGTGAAAATCAAGTGATAAATTAAGTAAAGCGTGGAATATTTCCCATAATGTCCTGTTAAGACTGTTTGGTAAAAATCAAAATCAATTTACATTTATTTTAAATCTGAAATTTGTCCACATTTTCAGCTTTTACCAATTCAGACAGTATCACAGAAAGAGAAGTATTACAGTCACCTGACCCAGTGCCTGCTGTTCCCACAGGTAGCTGTGTCTTGCAGCAATCGCAAGCTTTCCAAAAAGGCACAGGTGAACAGTGGCTTCTCGGATCTTGTTCTTTAACTTTGTACTGAAAGTGTATTTTTTTTTCTATTCTGAATTTGACAGAAAGAAAGAAGAGTTTGAATTAGGGCATAGTTAAAATCATACTGTAAATACAAGTGAGTAACTTCTTATGCAACATTCTCTTCTCAATGTTCCATTCAAAGATGTGAATTCTGAGAAGGAAAACTAAGTCTTGCCTTGCTTTGGAGGAGCTGGAAGTCTGCGCCTTAGTTTCCGAGAGGAGTCGATGGTTTGCGTCTGAAACAGTTTGATTCCAGTTGTTGGTCACATGATCATTCCTGAATGTTTTTCATAAATCACTATGAAGTGTACCTTGGATTTCGGTGCCTTAACCTTGGTAAATTTGATTTGTGGAGTAACATCTAGTCCTGCGTTTTTCAAAGCTGCAATTCGAGAGGAAATATCTGACACCTGTAAAAAATAATGATGGGAAAGGCATACAAGAAAAACATTGAAAGATTATGAAAAATTCAGGGGGTTCAGGGAGTACATGAGTATAACCCCCAATGGATGTTTTCAGCTTCTTTAAAAACATTTTAAATAAAGTTGAAGAATAATTTATCAGTTTTCTTTTGCACAGACATAAAGTGCTATATACAGTGGTACCTCGCGATACGAAAGCTTCGAGTTACGAAATGTTAGAGATACGAAAGTTCTCGCTGGAAATATTTTGCTTTGAGATGCGAATAAAATTCCAAGATACGAAAAACACCAACAGTTCTGCTCTGTCATCCGCTTGTTAGATCTGACATCGCGTTTCCGGGTCCTGGCGCTCCATTCTCCCATTGCAGACATTGCTAAAGGGTCTGATAGGCTTTACAACACTTTAAATCAAGGAAACGTTATATATAGAATACCAATAATGTGCTATGACATGTTAGAATCAAGGCGTCCTAAAAGAAATAACTTTATAAAGTGGAAAGTGCTGTTCTGTAGTGCAAGTTAGAGAAACTCTGTGACGAGTTCTCAGAAACGCTCTCTCTATCCCTGCTCACACGCTCGGTACTGTCTACGCTTGTGTTTGAAACGGTGTTGGTCTTCGTAATTTGTTAAATTTCATACGTAGCGCTTCACTCGCGAGGTAAGGTTTCACATTTTTGTACATATTACGTATTTTACATGTGTTTTATTATCATTTATTACATTAACAATGAGTAGATTTAAGGATTGAAGAAACATTCATTTTTTTATCAACTTGTACTTTAAATGTTCGAGATACGAATGCCACCCTGTATTGGAAAACAATCTGCTGGTGAATGAACTATTTGTCCCTTTAAATGATCCCAAGTTCCTGCTGATCCCACCTCCCATCCTGCAAATGTTTACCTGACCAAGCTCTTCTAGGATTGGGGGTAAATAACATCTTTATGTTCACATTTACACCCAACAATTATCATTCATGATGACATGGGGCTCAGTCAAGTGTCGTAGAAGGAAAGCTTTGTGATGAAAAGAAATAGAACACAAACAGGAAGTTACAAGCTCTTTAAGTAAAGTTACTGAACAATATTTGCTCTTTCTCTCTTCCCTTTTTTCTTTCCCTTTTAACCTCCCCCAATCTTCTTTGTCTCTCAATGCAGCAGACATTTATCTGCTAGCATCTCTAATGTTTAAGCTAAATAATGCCACATTGTTCCATTAAATCTTCTTGAACCTTGCTTTCAGAGTTTCATAAGTCAACCCTCATTTATTCTTGGTACAGCATTCACATTTAAATTTTTGTATACATTTGTAATCGGAATCTCACGAATTCTCAAATTAAAGTGTAACGCAAGGCTGTAAACAGAACCTACTGCTTTTGTTTTGTACTAGGTGCACATCGATGGACATAAATCCCATCATTAGCTGTTCTCTGGTAAAGAGGCCATACATATGGAAATCATCTGTTCTAATTGGCTGCCAAGGTCCATTGTTGGTCACTGATGAACACACGCAGCATTAGGAGGATTACAGTATAGTATTTCTCAAAATTTCAAGGCAAAAATTATCCACAAAAGAAATTAGGATGCTCCAGGAAAAGGTTGAGATATTGGATTTACTTCACAACTTCGTTAGCATTTTTCTTCATTGGTGAGTAACTGTACATTGATTATATCAGAAAAAAAATATTTTTTGTGGAGAATATTTATGTTTAAACCAGTGCTTTGTCCCCATTTGCGGATAATTTTGGGGTCAATGTATGGCTATCATGTTGGTTAAGTTACCTACCACACAACCTACTGAGCGAAAGATGTATGTCATATGCTTTCTACACAACATGACAACTACATTGAATTACAAATCATTCCATTTTCGGCACTCTGAGATTTTTGTAATGAGTTTCAGAGAAAGAAAGAAAGAAAGAGTCCAGGCAGAACACACCTGGAGCTCCGACTGCTGCACCTGGGCTGATGCCGAGGCCAGCTGTTCCTCCAGATGTGTCAGCTCTCGTTCTGTGCTGGATCCGCTGATACTCCGGGCGCATTCCTCTAGATCTCCCAGCTCCGCCTCCAGGCTGTACACTGCACCAGCAGCTACATAAACCTACATAGTCACAGTTATCAGAAAACACAAAGAGAGAGAGAAGAGCTTGTGTTCAAGAGAGAGTCAGTACGTTCTCCTCCAGTCTGCAGAGCTGCTCATCCAGCCTCCTGGCCTCAGTGGGAGAGATGTTCAAGGGCTCTCTGGGGGTCTCCTGGCGCTCTCTGTCTAGCACTGAACCATGGATCAGATCCTCTGTGGCGTTCAGGACTCTCAGCACCTCAGTGGTGATGCTGCGCAGTGATGCAGCAGAGTATTTCTGTACAGGTCACACACAGGTTCAACTGCTCACATATCAATCAACATTTATTTTTTACATGTTATATGCCACATATATATTTCATAAAGTTGAAAATACAACGAACGCAAATAAACGAGAAAAATAAGCTTAAGAAAACAACTACAGACCTCATTTAATTCTAATGAATTGTGACATGCTGATGCAATAGTGACCAAAATAATCTATTTTTAAAGATATAGTTTGGACTCAAACCTGTGGAAGTGGGTCGGGAGAGAGGTTTGGTAAATGTTGACATGGTTGGGAACCACTGTATGAGGCGAACCTATTTACATAGGCTTAAGTCAGATAAAAAATTGCTCTGAAAGATCATTACTTTCACCTTTTCTCTCAGCCTATAATTCATCAAAGTTAAGGGATAAAAATTTTAAATAAAGGGGCAAAAAAACGCTTGTTTTACCTACATTTTAGAGCTGTGTACATAAACAAGCAGGATCACTTCAAAATCTTTGTCATTTATTAATTATAATAATATTTAAAGTAGCAAGCAGCAATTCAAGGGCGCAAGCACCTCCAGCACCAGTTTGTTAACTAAGCACTATTGCCAATCGTTATTTAGGAGATCTAATGAAATGGGAATTGTTGAAAATCTGTTTCAGGACCACCAGGTGCCGCTATGACTGGAATCATTTTGGCTAATATTCTAGTCACATGTGTAAAAACTGATAAAAAATGTTATAATCAAAAAACTTTAAAGGTAATCTTAAAAGTAGTATTCCCTGTGGCCACATGGTGGTGCTATAACCGAGAGTTTACATTGTAGATGTGTTCAGAGTTGGACTGTTCACATAGTTGATAAATTTGGGACTTATGAGATATTAACAACTTCCTCTTTATGGCGAAATGTTGACTTTTGAAGACCACCGTGCGCACATTGTCTAAAAATATCAAAGAAGCTTCGCAATTAAACATTCCATACGCCTTAAGATAAAACTGAAGGAGTTTCTAAAAGTACAACATAACCAAAAGTAGTCATTTTTAGAGATTTTTGCAAATAGTCGGAAACGCAATCCATGTTTATTTTAAGTGTTTGTATTTTACATGTGTCCTGAATTTGATTCACCTACAACAGGGGTGTCAAACTCATTTTCACCGAAGGCCACATTAGCATAGTGGCTGTCCTCAAAGGGCCAGATCTAACTTATAAATGTAAAACAATGTAATGGAATGTAATGTAAAATAAATGTTACTACTCCTTAATGTTAAATAACTCATTATTTATAACTTATTCAAGTGACAACTCAGTTACATAGAAACAATTGTATGCTTGTTGTTCTAATGTATATCCTTTTGATTGTTGTCAGCTTATGAAAACCCACATAACTCCATTAATGAAGGATCAAACTGTCCAAGTGAATAAAAAAAAATAGCATTTTTGTCATTTGTTTAGCAAAAAAAAAAACCCTCACAGACTGAAGACGATGCATATCGATCCTCATCTTTTATCATCAGACTCAAGAAACAGATCACAGACAAACTATTAGCTATGCCTTACGTAAAAGGCAAGTTAGTCTTACGTTAAATATGGATGCGGAAGCACGGTTGCGGCTACCGTAGGCAGTGTGGGAAATTTAGTTTTTTTTTTCGTTTTCGTTTTTTTATTTTTAGGCACTTAAAACTTTTAAGCTCTCGCGGGCCACATTAGATTACATGGCGGGCCACATCTGGCCCGCGGGCCTTGAGTTTGACACATGTGACCAACAAACTGTTACTGCACCATAAGATGAAATGTGTTCAGAGGCGCTATAGTCATTTTTCGAACCCCAATAAGATGTAAATTTTCACCAGTTCTATCATGTGTCCGCAATTCTGAGACTTTTTGAGCACGAGCCCTAATAATAATGTTTTTATTTAAGGGCACCTTATTACTCGAGGAAACCACACAGAGTTAAGTTATGTATTTGATAAGTCATTAAAAAACAATATTGCAAAAAAATCAATACAAAAAAATAAACCACGATAAAGACCGCAATGATGAAAAAGGGAAAACAACCCGACAATTCATCCGGTAAAACCACTGAGAAATGGCTTGAGTGAAGCCAATTTGAATCATTGAATCAAAAAATTAATTCCATAAGTGACTTTTGCACTTCCTGCGTCTCATTTGCATAAAGTTAAATTTGTTTCTCAGACCATCGCCAATGGTAACTTAAATACAAAATGAACATTAACTAATTTCAGAACAATAATATTTGTGATTCAAAATGTTTACAGGTAATGTACAATACAATGTATATATTATTATATACATATCACTCATTTCTGAATGTAGAAAGGCTTTTAGGCAGCTGTACTTCAGTGCGTTAGTACAGAACTCACTTGTGAGTGAAAATAAAGGTTTGTAAAATAAAAATAAAAAAGTTCAAAGATGAAAATGAGGGGAAAAAAGAGGAAGAGACAAGTATATGACAGTCACTCATCACCTGTTGTAGCATATTCGAGATTAAAAGAAGATTTTTCTCTATGTCCAGCATATGTGGGTCCTAAAAAAGATCGGAAAGAAGCAGAAGGGAAAGAACAAGCGTTTCAGAAAAGAGGATGAATTAGAAGAATACAGAAAGTTTGCAAACATTAAATCTGGAAGAAAGCTTCTAAACCTTGTGTTTAAAGACTAATAGAGACAGAGAATGCTTGATAACACAAGTTTTGATTTTTCAGATTTTGGTACCTTTCCAAAATGTAAGTTTTAGAACAATAATCCAAAGCACCTGGTTCAAACGCTTTTGAAACACCAGTCAGATGTTACCTTGTATATTTGATCTGGAGACAGATACTCCTGACCACAGAGGGTGCTGTGCACTGGATAATTCTGGTCTTTGCTTGTTTCATCCGGATCCTGTTGGTTGTTGCCGCCTCTCTCTTGAACGCTTTCATCTGAAGATCTAATCTGTTCAATCGTCTCAGAATCCCCAGACCTGCTCTTCATCACGTTCTCACCGGACGCGCTCACGTCATTCATTTCTTTTTCCTCCATGGAATTGACACAACCACTGCATCCCTCAGAAGCTTCCTCGTTATCTATTGCTAGCTCTGTTACGCTATGCCCATATTCTTTTTGGTCCAAGATTTCTTCCTCACAGGTGTAAGCCTCAATATGTTCTTCCATGTCCCCCAAAGTCTTGACGACAGTGTCGATGATCCTATCAAGTTCCATCTGTCCATCTTCACCAATGAACCTACCCAGGGCAAGGTCACAGGATGAGGCCCCTCTAGGTTCTGTTTTCTTTGCCTCCACAGTTTCAATTTCATTTTGTGCTTCTTTTCTTTTTTGTTTCACATTTTGTGTCTCATGTGTGTCCTTTTGCCGTTTCTCTGTTCTCATCTTCTCCATGTGGTTTGGAGGATTATTGGCACGCTTGATGACTTGGTCTCCATCTGTTCTATCATCTACCCCTAGTATCTCTGTTCTCATTGGTTGGTTTAAGTCATCCTCCTCAGTTTGATCCTCAAACCGGTCTAGTTCATCCTCAGTAGAAGAGAGTTGTGTCTCACTGACCTGACTGGCCAGTTTTATTAGTCTGGTGGTCAAATCATCTTTCAACGTCTCGACTGATCTCACAGGATTTTTGAGTATTCTTTCCTCCCCTGTAACAGTTGCTATTGTCTCGTCCTCTGCATTCCACATCTGAAACTCCAGCCGATCAAGTTCATCTTCGGTGGATGAAAGCCGTGTTTGCCTGACCTGACTTGTTAACTCTTTAAGTTTGGAAGTCAGTTCTTGATCCAAAGATGCCACCCCAGTATGCGCTCCATGACTGGAACTGCTGAGAGCGTTGGAATCAGGGCTAAAGGGATCAGGAGTGCTGGTCCCGGAGCTTAGGATGTCAGGGGTTGCCGTGTAATCTGATGTATCAGCGGAATCTTGTTTCGCATTCCGTTTCTTTACCAGACAATCTGTGAGATGAGCCGTGGAATCCTGAAAATTAATATATGCAATCTTTGAAGATTAAGAAACAGACTGTTTGAAAATGCAATTGAAGCATAGCAAAGTTACAAAACAAAGTATAACGTGAACATTTAATTTAGTAAAATAAACTCTTTCAAAAAAAGAACAGTCTCTGTCCTGAACTTTAATAAACTCTCAAAATGTAGCAGAATTTCTGTCCCTAATCTCAAGAGGCTGCAGTTTCTATCCTGAAGTCAGCTGAGTTTTTGTGCTGAACTTCTAGTGAAGTCTCAATCGGCAACAGAGTTTCTGTTCTGAGCTCTAACAAACCTTCAAGGAGTAGCCGAGTTTCTGTCCTGAACTCTAGTAACCTCTCAAAGACAACAGAGTTTCTGTCCTTAACTCTAGTAAACTCTCAAAGACAACAGAGGTTCTGTCCTGAACTCTAACAAACTCTCAAAATATAGCAGTTTCTATCCTGAACATTACTTTCTATTCATCAAAATAAAGTCATTTATTAATATATTAATTTGTATGGTATAACATTATTAGAAGCACTCTAGATGCAGAAAAGCCCCTGAAATAATCCAAAGCAAAAGAGAGGTATTCTCACCGGTTCAGGTGAAGGAACCCCAGGATGCACTCTCCACTCAACCTCCTCTTTCTTGCTTTTCCTGCGGCGACGTGACCTCTTCACCCGACTGTCCTCCAGGCCGTCTTCACTGCTTTCAGCTCCACCTGGGTTAAAATTCACATCCATGACGTTAGGTCGACGTGCGGAAGAAGCTCGTCTTTGTTCAACCGGCACTTTTCTCTTCAGAAAGGGCAGCAGAGATTTTTGAGAATCATGGAAGGGCCCCTCCTGCCCTGAGGAGTTCTCTGGGTCAACGTTTAGTGCTTGTGCAGTAAAATATTGTCCTTTAGCATTCAAAGGCAAGGTCGATTGGCGGCTGTAGGATTCTGGATAAGTCAAAAGTTTAGTGGCAGACATTTTTCTCTGCAGCTCCACCAGTGCAGCGCCCCAGACGCCGTTAGCTTCAGGCTCTGTTTCTGAGCCCATTTCATCATAGGCTGAGATCACACCAGACTCCTGCTCTAGAACACTGTACACCAGACTCTTGCGTTTGGTTAACAGGCTTGGTCGAGAGAGGAGGTTACTCTGGTAGGCTATCCAGTTCCCATCCGGACTCTGCAACACTGAAGCAGAAAAACAGAATTTAGACATGAACACATCCCATCCATCAAGATCAAAAGAAGTTAAAGTCTAATATAATTTCAAATATCTCTTTTGATTTAACGTACAATATTCTCGATTGGTTTTGATTCAACCTAATATACACTTGGATTAGTTGCTAGCTCTCAACATTTTTTAAATATTTTAAAGAGTTTTTAAATAAACAATAAACAAGATAGCATCATGCTAATTTCCAGATTTACAAAAACTATTCAAAATTATTTTTTGCCTTCTTCCTGCAGCAAGGCGTGGGCAAACTCTACCAAAGCTTCAAGATCTAGTCCAATTTCTGTCCTGAACTCTGGTAAACTCTCAAAAGGCAACTGAGTTTCTGTCCTGAACTCTGGTAAACTTGCAATAAGTAGCAGAGTTTCTGTCCTGAACTCTTGTACACTCTCAAGAGGCAATAGAGGTTCTGGCCTGAACTCTATCTAGCAAACCTTCAAGACGTTTCCCAATTTCGGTCCTAAACTCTCAAGAGGCAGCAGTTTTTACACTGAAATCTAGTAAACCTTCAATACATAGCAGATTTTCTGTCCCAAACTTCCAATAAGCAAACCTTCAAGACGTATCCCAATTTCTGTCCTGAACTCTAAAGAGGTAGCAGTCTTAATTCAGAAATCTAGCAAATCTCAATTAGTAGCAGAGTTTATGTCCTCAACTCTAGCAAACTTTTAAAAGGCCAAAAGACAACATATTTTCCGTCCTGAACTCTGGTAAACTCTCAAAAGGCAAGATGGTTTCTTCCTGGACTCCATCAAACCTTCGAGACGTAGCCAAGTTTTGGGTCTTGGGTCTTTAGAAACCCCTCACCTCTCTCTCTTTCCAAACATTTCTGAAATCCTTTGCTTCCAGCTTCTGCTCATCTTGTTCTTCACTGTCTTGGTCTCTTTAAACCTCCTGATAATGCTTCAAACTGCAGATTTCTAAACGTACATCTTTTTACATTTTTCATAATAAAATATTTGTAGACTATTTGTTATGACTAAAGTGTGATCAATTCCAAATGTGCTAATAATAAAAAACTTTCTATTATTATACAAAAGTAGCTCATCAATATCTCAAATTGGAATTCCAGGTGAAGCAACAAACATTGTGGGGTATGAGATTTAAATGGTGATTAAGTAAAGGATCTAACTTGAATTGTCCAGTCGGTCAACACTCCTCCAGCTCGGCATGGCTTGAATTGGCACCGAATTTTTAACTTCCACGGTATTCATTTTTGAGACCGAAAGCTTCGATCCGCTGTTTAAAAGCTGCCCTGTTTTTTCATCAGTCACCAGACAGAAAGCGGAGTGAGACCTCTGAGGAGAGAGGAGAGTAATTTTGAATTAAACACTCCAAAAGAGATTAAAATAAAACACTAGAGCATGTTAAGAGAGAGAACCCAGAGAGAAGCATCGATGACCGTCGGAGTCTGATCCGGAGAGATCTCGTCACAGTCCTGCTCGACATTACCTCCAGCCTGAATCTCAGTCAGATCCTGCTTCCGGCGGACAATCTGATGTATGAACATTCACAGAATCAACAGAAGCATCCAATTCCAAAGTCTGACGTTAATTGCTCACAAATAATGAAGGTCACCAAGGTCTATATTTTTGGAGGGAATCTATGACACAGTGGTACAGAGTTACAAAATGTTCGAGAGATACGAAAGGTCTTGCAGGAAATTTTTTTGCTTCGAGATGTGAAGAAAAATTTGAGATACGAACATTTACAAGGAGTTCTGCTGTATTTTTCCCTTGTTTGTATGAAATCGCCTAGCGCTTCTGGGTTCTTGCGCTCCTATCTCCCAGTGCAAAAGGGTCTGATACGCTTCAAAACACTTCAACAACACAGCGAAACATTATTTATAGATTACCAATAATGTGCTATAACAAATGTTAAGAGTCAAGGTGTCGTAAAAGAAATAACGTAGAATAACGTGGAAAGTGCTGTTCTGTAGCGCAACTTAGAGAAACACAGTCACGCGTTCTCAGAAGCGATCTCTCCATCTGTCTGCGCTTGAGCTTGAAACCGTGTTTGTGCTAGTAATTCGTGAAATATCTTTCTATAAAAATCACTTTTTATACAATTACGTATTACGTATTTTTCTTGTGTTTTATTATGTTTTCGTATCATTTATTACAGTAACAATGTGTAGAATTAAGGATTGAGGAAACGTTACTTGATTTTTTCTCTGGTTTTCCATTTTTTTCATCTACTTATACTGTTGTTTCTGAGAGCCGTTGCACGGATTAGGCGTTTAACATGCTTCGACATACTAAATGTTCCGAAATACGAAGGTCACCCTGGAATGCATTAAGTCCGCTGTACTTTGAATTTAAAGCATAATCATTTTAATGCAACCTTGCACAAGTATTTACATGTTAAATACTGACTTTGTGCACAATAGTTGTTGCCAGTTCCTCAATGAGCTCGCCTCTGTTCTCTCGCAGATATTGAGCTTCATTCAGCTTCTCCTGCAAAAAGGATTTTACTGAGAAGCCAGACTGAATGAATAAATAAAACTCCTGTCCAAACTGATGAGAAATTCATACTTGATTGTCAGTCTGTCTCTCAGCATTTGCGATGGCCTCATCGATGGCCTCCTCTGCCACCCGCAGGGCCACATTAATAGTCTCAGCCATGCTGTGCTCTGAAGAGAGGCAGAAACATTTAGCCTTTATAAAAATAGCACAAAGCTGCACTTGAAGCACCTGCTGAGTGTGTGCAAATGTTCATCAAATGAAACGCATTTAAACGAAACTGCTGATTTTACAAGCCATTTACATCTGAAGAGGACTCAGTAGAATACAGATCACCTTCACTTTGTCTGTAGAATGTGCAGTCGCTCTCATACACACTGCTCTCATTGCAGATGCTCTCCTCATATGTGCTGCCCTCTGTTGGGGAAAAATGTAATTATTTTAATTAAAAGTTTCTTGAATTGCTCTTAAATTAATATCCAGGTTAACATGAGTCACTCTCCCAAGTTATACAGCATTATGGCGCCAGCATTATGATGAGGTCGCAGGAGGTTAGAGCACTAAATTACTGTCAGTAGAAGATGTGGATCCTCCATTGTTTGTATGGAAGAGGATTAGGGAAATAAAAAAATAAAAGTGAAGTAATATAGTGCGGATTTTTAAGAAATAAAGTTGAGATTCCAAGATAAAAAAAAAAAAATAGAGATTCAGTATTCCGAGATTACGTTGAGAATTTTGGGGAAGGCCAGAATCCGGAGATTAAAGACAGAATGAGGGAATCAAATCAGAATTTTGTGAAACATTTTTAAATTTTATTCTGTTATTGAAATGTTAACTTTTTAAAAAAAGGAAAAATTATTCAGGTCTGAACTCTGAAATTAAAGTCAGAATTCTGAGACTTTACATGACAAAATTCACAATTTTAATCTCAAAGTTCTCTTTTTTAAGGAATAAAAAGTTTAAACTCTGAGATTTGAGTCAAAACATCATATAAAACAACCACCGGTCACCTGATTAGGTACACCTGTTCAACTGCTCATTCTAATCACATGATGGCAGCAACCCAATGCATTTAGTCGATCAAACGGCAGTTCAATCCGAGCATCAGAATGGGCAAGAAAAGTGATTCAAGCATCTCTAAACCGTGCAGAAAATGGACTGAAAAAAACAGTAAGTATCCAGTGAACAGCAGTTCTGTTGGTGCAAGTGCCTTGTTGATGCCAGAGCTCAGAGGAAAATGGCCAGACTGGTTCACGCTGATAGCAAGGCAACGGGGTACTGAGGCTACAGTTTGCACAGGTTCACCAAACTTGGACAATAGAAGACTGGAAAATGTCAGAATTTCTGATGGTAGGATCAGTATCAACATTTCAGGCTGGTGGTGGTGGTGCAATTTTGTGGGGGATGCCATTAGTACCAATTGGGCGGTTGAAAGTACCTATCAATAGGTATTTTTTGTCTGACCATGTCCATCTCTTTACGTCCAAGTGTTCCCAGTGTTCCAGCAGGAAAACATGCCATGTCATAAAGTGTCAATCATCTCAGTCTGGTTTCTTGACAATGAATTCATCGTACTCATGAAACTGCGTGATGCCGTCATGTCAATATGGACCAAACTCTCTGAGGAACACTTCCAGTACCTTGTTGAATCAGTCATGAATGATAAAGGCAGTTCTGAAGGCAGGAGAGGGTCCAACCCGGTGCTAGCAAGGTGTACCTAATAAAGTGGCCATGATCCTGCCTGACACGCTCAAAACAAAAATAACCCTTTGACCTTATGAATAATCTATAAAATAACAGGAAATGGAAAACAAATGAAATGGACGTAAACATTTGAAAACGTATGCTGTCGACTAGTGGAGTCAATGATGACATACGAGCTCTCTGGCATGATTTAATAGCAGCTCTCTCTCTTTCACGCTGGGCATGAGGAACAACTCAAAAACATGCTGTATGACAAATCATTTGATGAGTTACTAGTGACGCACCGTATCAATATTTCACTTTAAATAGAACCAGTGAAGGTCAAACTAACTCTGAAGTCAATGGCCACCTCTCCGTGATAACTCTCGCCCTTTAGATTCAAGCCCACCTCTACGCCCACTCTCTTCTCAGGAGAGCAAATTACAGTAATGTTATAAATCTACCCTTTTCCATGAGCTAAAGCTGAAGACTTATGTTGCAGCTTATAAATCTATCCTATAATGCTGTAAGCTTATTGCTCCATTCCTTGCACTGCTGCAATGTTCAACTCAAGCAGATTATCTTCTAGCATTTTTTCCCTCTGCATCAATTTTTCAAGAACTGGCAACACATAGCAGAGAATGCAATGGCCAAAGTGCCTTCTTTCCCAGTGTCAATTTAATGCTTTCTCTCTGCTGTTCTTCCTCCAAGGTTCAGAGGTCTGCTGAGGTGACAGACATCGACAGTCATGGTCATTTATTGTTAGCATGCCCCTGGTCTTGTTTTCGCTGCCTTTCACTTCACAGCGAAGACCTTCTCCGTTCAAAGAGAAATGGAGGCTGAGCACAAAGACTACAAACAAAAGCAAAGGAGCTTAGAGACGGAATCAAAGAGGGAATCATCTCTGTGGCTCGAGGAAAGCGCAGTGTGCTTCTTTCTTTGAGAAGGGAAAACCCTGCCTGCTGGATTCTACATAAATAATTTACATTGATCTGCATGCATAAATCTTAAAAATGGACTGCCCACAAATGAAGCAACCCCTGGATGTGAATAACAAATAGACAAACCCATACATTACTCTTATTTAAAAAAAGCCATTTTAACAGCTAATGACCTTTAATTTAAACGAAGGTCTTGTGAATCCAGATGGCATGTACCTGTAAGGTCTGCTAGCACTCCGTGTTCGGCAGCATGTCTCCTGTAGAGGTTCTTTAACACTTTGGCACTGCCAAACCTTTTAAATCGACTCCTTACATTGTTGTAGAACCATTCCAGAGACTGGGTTTTCAGTAACCTGGAAAACACAAACATATTGCATCAAGAGTGTGAAGTTTCATGGGTTGAGAAAATATTTACACCATTATAAAGAACAGTTTTAATATGTTGCATAAATGCAGACAATACATCAAGCTCAAATCATGCATGCATACATTTTAAGAAAGGTCAATGCAGAAAGCCATAGGCACTTCAGCGCGTACACGGTTTAAACGGATTTGCCATTAAAGCTGCCTACACAGACTCTCACTGCCCAAAAGACAAATAGCTCCATGTTGCCATGCCACTGGATTCTTGGATCTAAATCCATTCAAATCCGAATTATTGTCCAAATATCACAAAATGTGACAATGATTTGTGTTATTAAGGCTTGCATGAAGCAGATCAAATACAACATGGTCTTTCCAAACCCCTCTGTTGCATTTTGTGTATATATCAGGTCTAAACATATGTCCTTCTCCCACAATAATTAAACATAAAATTGAAAAAAAGCTTTGATTCTGAAAATATAAACACAAGGACTGCCAAGGTTACTAGTTGAACAGAGTGACTCGTACCGAGAGAACTGTAGGTGTGTCTATCTTTTTTATTATAGTTAACAGTTACTTATCTTGCTTTTTTTTATATAAACTGACAAAGCTAAATTCAGAAAAATTAGCAATCATGAGAAACCTAAACCATGTTTTTTTTTATCTAAATTGATTAGGGGTGTAATGATTCACACTCACGATTTGATGCATAAGACAGTATTCAACAACACTATTTATAACCAACTATTGAAACCATCGCTGTAAAAAAAACGGAATTTAAAATGTTTTGAGATCACAAAGCTTAGCAGGCTAGGGTCACCATCCTTCCACTAGGGGGCAGTGTAAATGTTTACATTAAGTCATCTTTATGCTCGAAGCGATTAATTCTTGTTTAAAATGTGAGTAAATGATAATTGTCTACTGGTAAATATTACATAAAACAAAAAGACATGGTAAAGAAGTTTCAGAAGTGACTGGAATAACAATCACTGCAAAAAGCAAAACTCCCCTTTTTCGATACGTATTGTGACAATATATGGTTACAGACATAATCATTTTAAAATATGCACATACACCTTTAAGCAACTTAACTTGAAGCTCTAAATGAATATCTGTGAGAGCTCAATCCTACTTGCCCACGTAACTGTTTTAGTGGCATAAAATATGGTATTGCCATGTATACACATGTACAGTTGTACTTGTAAATAATTGGTGTTTAATAAAGAATAATTCTAATTATTATCTATTTATTTATCTATCTAAATATTTATCTATTACAATAATAATAATAATAATAATTTAAAACGAAATTTGAGGTTTTCAAAATGGTAATGAGGTTTCTGCTAGGGACAAAATTATAATATAGGGTTACAAAAAAGAAAATGGCAAGTAAATTAAAGAAGAAAATACTACAATAAAAAAAACTCGTAGAAAACAAATTGTAGAATCCAAGGATTCACGGGTTCAAAAAGTTCTGGTCAGGTTTTAATCAACATATGTGTTATTCGCATAAACAACGTGCTTTAAAAGGGGCCGTGAATCTTTTCACGTATATGCGATTCTGTCTCTGCACCACACGAGTGTGGTGTCCAGCAGGGATCAACTTTAGGCCCCATTCTTTTTAATCTATATTTGAGATCCTTGGGCAATATAATCAGAAAACACAGCATACAATTTCATTTTTACACAACATTACCTCCCTTTTGAGTCCATTGTGCCTCTGTTCGCCTAGGTTTTGAAAGAATTATTGTCGGAATTAATGGTCCTTGGCCATAGTCCTATTAATAAAATTAATTCCCTATGTAATATGATCCTAATATTGATGTTTTCAAATCCAGGCTGAATACTCACTTGTATTTGCCTGCATTCTAGATGGTGTTGAGTTTATATTAGTGTACTTTATTAACAGTTCTTTCATTTTCTATATCTTTTTACAATGTTTCAACACTTTGACCTGCTCTGCTATTTAAAATGTGCTTTATAAATAAATGTTACTTTCTTTCTTACTCCATGTGTGAGAAGTGAAAACACACCACCAGCATGGCATGTCATTTTATTTATTTTTTTTAAAGAAAAATCAGCTTTTAATGGAACAATTCAGGAAACCCTACCTGTAAAACGTTTTTCTTGTTTGGCTAAAGCTCTGCGTGCACAGCCTGCCTGCATGATCACTTCATGAATGCTAGTGGTCAGCGCATCACATTGTGGACTTGTTTATTCTTCGCTTGTGTTTATAATTCGAGCCATTGATCTCATTATTTATCTCCATCTGACAATCCGTGTCCTCTAAAGAAGAGTCATACTGACGGTTATAATTCCACATTTCTTCGATCAATCGCTCAGTGATTTGGTCTGTATTTTGTTTGTTATGTTCATGACACAAATTGTCTGATGCATACCTTGTAATTCTACCCAACCAACCAATCAGGGAGCTTTTGGTTTGCATCTACAGTGTGCAAAGTTGTAATGTTTAGGAGGTGCACATCAAGGGGTCTTCATCTATGTGGAGGCTACATTGTAGACTCTGCATTGTCTTGACGCAGAAGTATAAACTGGGTTTTTTCAGCACCATCTCAAGTTCCACCTTCAAGCTGATATAATCTTTACAGGAGGTGCTCAGTTGTTTATCAATCAAATAATCTTCTATTGATGTTCAGGCAACCTGAACCAACATCTTTTTTTTTTTTAGTTTGGTGTCAACATTATTAAAATGTAATTGTTGTGCAATCATCATTTAAAGAACTTTGGAGAAACAGATCTCAAAACAAAACCACACTGTAATGTTTGAAATCAGTCTAGGTCTGCTTTTGTCTCATGACTACAGTTGGCAGTTGTAATAAAGCTCAATCTGGTATACTGGCCACCATTTCATCTCTTATCAGATCATTTCCATTCGAGCTATGAATATCCAGTTGCAGCAGAGCTGAAGATTCAGTTAACACATTTAATATTGTAATTTCAAGTACCTCAATAAATAAAACCAAGAAATGGCAAACAATTAGGTACAATAGAAGCAAAGTGATTAGATCCTCCATGGTTCAATTAAGGAAATGGGTGCAAGAGGTCAAACGTTGGTGGTCAACAAAGACTAAAGCATTGTTTTCATTCTAAAATGTTCTTTAACACTCAAAAAAGAAAAGCTATATCTAAAGAATAAGACCAACATTTTTTCCAGCGTTTTGACCATTATAATCAGTGTTACAAATATATAATCCTTAATGTAAAAGTACGAGAAATTACAAAAAAATGATTGTGGTTTAATCAAATACAATGTCTCGGATTCACCCAAACTTTAACTCTTTCTCTGCCGAATAGTGTTTACAAGCAACATTGTGTTCACCAGCATTATCTAGGACAGCTGTAAAATGTGAGTCATGTCACAGAAATACTTGATATATTAAATAAAATCTTGGTCGATGCTGAGGAAGCTCTTAAAGCTGGTGCTTTTATCTTTAATTAAACCATGAAAGTGGAAAACCAAGAGCCACCCACCAACCTTCAGCTCAAACTGTGACTAACATGCTTAATCACAAGGAACCCAAACATAATTTGGCTTTGTAAAAACTTAAAAGTTACAGCAGACGGAACAATGGTGACAACCACCATCAAACATCTAGTTTTCTCCTACCAAAAAACGGTGCACCATTAGCCTTTCACGCTCAGGTGTTTCCCCAAGCCCTTTTTTCAGAGCCCATGCTCATTCTGTCCCTGAAAAACAGCAGAAATACTGACCTGCTCTTCTGACAAGCACCACAGAGCCAGCCTTTGTCCTTCTTACTGTAGCTGCAGCAATTCTTGCAAATGTTGTAGCAGCAGTCCAGACACGAACGCCTGGGGTTGAGCAAGAAGGTGAAGGGAGAACAGCAGCGGATGCAGCAGCGCTCATTGAACCTGTGCTGCTGTGACAGAAGAACCGAGCGACTGCCCTCCTCGATCAACGCCTTCTTCATCTCGCTAGAGAGAGAGAGAGAGGGGGGGGACTATGTGACTTTGAAATGATATATAAATCGATGCATGTTATGAGAATGCATTAAAAAGCAATCATAATTAATCTCTCTGTGAGGCTGCCCTAAAAGTGGATCATGCTCACATGACATCTGCATGTTGACAGATGTGTTGCTTTTGCCCTTCAATGTCTTGAATCTGTCTGGATTGCTAGCCGGACCGCAGCCTCCAGAGACGAGAGAGAGAGAGAGCAATTCTACGAAATTGCTCTGGCATTTAGTGAATGGCTAGAGACCTAGAGCTGCACTGGTAAATGGGGGGGGGGGGGGGTTTCAACAAGCACATTACTATTTATTTTGGATTAGACTCTATGATCTTTGATGCTCTTTTCACCCATCTAGAGACATTTTAAAAACATGAACTGAATCAACCTTGAATGAACTTATGAGGACATGCATGACTTTTTTTATACTGCGACTCTCAGTCGTTCAAAGTGTTTGTGTTATTCATAGATATTTTTTTTTTTTCAAAATTTTCACCACTTCCACGTCGTGATACACCTGTTTCTGATCAAGGATGTAAACAGAAAGGATAGTGATAACCAACATAAATAAATCAATTTGTTTTGAATCATTCTTTTCTACCCATCTTTAATCAAAAACTATTACAAAGGCAAATGTAATGGACTGTCCCACCTATAATTTTAACACTCTAAAGTCTGCTCATCAGCACCCCTATGCAACTATTTATATGATAATTGTTCTGTAAAGTACCTGTGTTTATCTGAATTTAAGTCTGAATTTGCCTGGTTGTTGAAACAGAACAAAAAATATGAAGCGGTTTGCTAAGTTCAATGTATTTGAAACTGATGTGTGATGTTATTTTCGTTCCGGGTCCATTACACCATTATAGCTGAAATTATGTCACTGTTAGATTCTTAAGCTCTATCTGCAGTGAGGGAGAATGCTTACACAGAAATAACAATTGAAACCTGGACATTTTTATATTTCGTCCACTTTCCTGGTGCACTTGCCATGAGATTTGGCTTCTTCAGAAAAAAATAAAATACCATGAATTGTTTGTCATCATGATAAAAGTCTTTTTTTACTCTGATTTTTAACAATATTGTCTTTCACTAGTCTCCAATTAGACATAAAATTATAAATATCCATAAGTTATATCACAGTAACTTATGTACATTTTTTATCCTTTAAAAGGCAACTCCGGCTGCAAAGATGGTGGTGCTAGAAACTTGTGAAAAATGTAATGTGACTTTCAATAAGTTTTAATATTATCCAGCTGCTCCAAAACGAAAAGTCCACCGTTACTCAAAAAGGGGCATGACTTTATGCATATTTGACTACTGTATCTTAAGCCTTATAGAGCTGAAAAGGTCCAAACATGCAGAACATGAGTATTGTCAGGTACTAACTTGATAATGTGACACGGTAGAGGCAAAAGAAACAATGCTAAAACACAAGAAGGAATTATGTGCAACAACATAAGGTCATAGTATAAAAAAATAAATAATAAGGTAAAATTTGTTCAAGTGGTAACATTTTTTCTATGTATATTTAAATGGTGGAAAACCAATGTTACTATAATAATCAAAATATTGGTTTTCTAAGGCCCTGCAAAGCTTCTTTCTACCAAGACATTTTCACACATACTTTTCATCAGTGCGCCAGGGAGGAGAAGCTGAAGGAGAGAGAGGTGAGGGGAAAAAAATGGAATCAGCGCTCTGTATTGACAACCTTTGCTTAAGCTATGGCATCTACTTAGTCTCTCTAAACAAAGGTAGCAGGAAATCGTTTTGAGTGATTAGAAAGAACATGAAAAGAATCGCCCCAGTAACTACAGAGAAAAGGAAATGCTGATAAATCTCAGCAGATTAAAAGAAAAACAGTATTTTACTTATAATATATTATAGATTAATCCTTACACAACTGGAATCAAAAGCATATAAATGCAAGCTTTGCGTAAATAACTGGAAAGATGGTTTTAAGCACAAGAAGAAATTCTAGCAGACCCCAGTAGGATTAATTTCCTGTGTCTATAAATCACCCACTGGGTTGATCCTCCATCAGGGGTCTCTCTGGTGAACTTTTAATTGGATCCTCAGGCAGCCATTTGCTCAGAGTTCTCAGAAACACGCTCTGTTGTTTACAAGGCAAATGAAGAGCCCTGTGCCAGAGGGTATGGATCTACTTCTCAGTGACCCATGCCAGATAGCCAGACTTATGATGAAGAAGGAAGGCAAACAAAGGAAATCCTTAAAACTGAGTCAGTAAATAACCTACTGCAGTAATGTATCTCATTAGAATCACAGCTAGTATACATCCAGTCAAAAACTGTAGAGCAGAACTGGAATCATGGAGGGTTAGGTTTATTTGTCCTATCTGCCATTGAAAAGTCCTCCAATTAAAAACATTTAATCTACTTTTTAAAATCAGCGCATGAATGTGAATCCAAGAATCTTTCTGTGCAATATTTGTTAAAAATATTAAAAACAGCTTGAAGTGAAACCGAAAAAGCATAAGAAAAATGATACAGAAAAGCCGAAGGGAATCTGAATCTGACTTAACACAGTAGACTAAATATGGTTTTTTGCTTAATTTTTTAAAATAAAAGTTGTCCATTGGGTGAAACAGTTTGGAACCAAAAGTTTGGTACCCATATCGCATATACAAGAACACAACATGGAAATGTGCTGCTCATGTTTGCATAGCATTTTTCTCTTATATTATACAACGTATTTATGCAAACAGCAAACCAGTTCCTTCTAGACCCATGTTCAAGTCCTCCACACGTTTTGATATGATGTCTGAATAGCCAATCAGAGCTCTCTCTTTCTCAGACAAACTTCTGCCTACTGCTCCTCACAAAAGCCCACCATCGATCACCGATTGTCGGCTTGGTATGTCCGAGCTTTCAAGAATTATAGATATCTTCTGAGCACAAGGTGGTGCTGCAATTACAAATTTAGATTTTTTGAAACCTCAGGGCAAAGAAACATGCCAATTTTTGTTAAGATGTGTCAATGCAATTGTTAAAAGACATCGTTTTATCTCTAAATGTAAGGAGAACAATTTGATAATTTTAGGACAAACAAATGGTCTTGTAAGACACAAAAGCCATTCATTATCTCCTGGCCACTAGGGGGCACCATCCTGAAATTGTGCAGGCAACATTAGCTCATGGATAAATGCTCAATTATATAATTAGTTTTTATTTGTGTATTTCCTGTATTTATTCAACCTGTTTTTTACTGATTGTTTTACTGTAAGTGTAAAAGCCTTAGCCGGCAGTTGGAATGCAAAATAGCCTATAGGCAGAAGTTGCATGCTTGTGCACTTTCCCGGTCTCAAATGTAAAATAAAAAAATGTAAAATAGATCAAGTTAAGGGGAAAATACGCTAAAGTGTGCGAGAGATTAGGGCCATTTTAGCGAGTGCTGAATTATGATTGCTATTTAATCAGGAAACCATTTCTTCTTCTTCTTTTACTTTCGGCTGTTTCCAGTTTAGGGTTCACCAAAGAAAATCATCTGTTTCCACCTAACTCTGTCCTCCGTACCCCCTACTCTTTCACCCAACTTCCAACTAACCAACTAACTTCATGTCCTCTTTCAGCACATTTGATTACTCAAATTCCTTTTGCTAACATTTATTCAGCATGATTAGAAGGTGCTCCGTCAAGGAAGAATTAAGTAAAATGGTAGTTCATTTGCATATTGAAAAATGATCACAGGACATTGAGTGAAATTTTGGACTAGTGGTGGCCATAAAAAGTTGCGGCCAATTAATAAGAACGCTAATGAAAACAATAGATGCCTTTTAAACCTTAGACCTTTAAACATAACCCTTATGCTTTAAGGGTTATGTTTAAAGGGTTAATAATATAAAGTAATTACTTCTTTTGTAATTCTGTACGTTACATGCAGCAAAATGTCGGAGACAGTTTCACATATGAGAACAACCTTCTGCAGTGAAATCTACTGGTGTTACGCAGTACAAACACTCTACAATAACCTGTGCTATTCCTGGAACATCTTGTCAACCCAGATCAGCTATGGTAATGCAGCACAACACAAAGCAGTTGGAAAAACAAGACATGGTACACTGGGAATGCCTCTCTTCAAAGGAAACCTGTATTAATCTCATTTGACAGGGCTTGTCAATCTATCGAATACTGTCTTTTAGAAGAGATTTATCAAAACTGGAACCAGTCAAAACTAGTTCTCATCATTGGAAACAATTCAGAGGAATAACAGCTTAAGGGGTAATCAGCATTGATAGGATTCAATGGGCTATTTAAGAAAAGTCCTTTTTTTACCTCTTACACTATATAAAATTACTAATCTTGAAGTCTGGTTGTTTACATAATATGGAATTGCTGACAGGGATGTCCAGTGTTTTGGGGAGTAAAGTACAAATTTTATGTTCACTGAGGGGAAAATTAGCAAAAAAGACCCAATTTTTCCAGATGACGGTGGGTTGGACATACGCGGTTGTACGGGCGATACAAGTTCGATGCACAAACCATTGTCATTTCCCAAACCCGTTTCTCTACCAGTATCTCTTCCAATCATCAAAATGTCTTATTGGTTCCAAATAAAGGCAAAAATGGATCCCAAGGTTTTTAGGTCACAAACAGCACTCTGAGGCGATTTTTAGAGAGCTGCAAACACACTGTTCAAACTCCTGGAAAATTCTAAATGTGCTTAAATAAAATACCTTATATTGCACATATATTTGAAACCAAAATGCGCATTGATTTTTGCCAAGAATTTCCCAGAGCTAGTGTGTTTAACTGCCTCACATTTCATCTTTGCAATGGAAAAACAGTGTCCTTACAAGAATGTCAAATTCTGCCATCTGCTCTAGATCTCTGATTTAATGAAATGGAAATTCATGGATGAGTGCACATATAAATGGAGAACTACTGCAGGGTCCCTCTCCAGAAGGTTTCCAAATTCTTGTCTAGATCAGCGGTTTATGAAACAAATAATTACCCAAGCTTTACATACAATTTGCAGATGTTCTAAGGGCTGGTTAAACGGATCTAAATATAAAGTTTATTTAGATGCAGTATGCATTTAAATCTATAGCAAAGACGTCTACAATACTAATCTCCTGAAATACAGCACTTGAACGTTTTTATTGCATCCCTATTTTCCTCAGAGGATCAGTCTGATGATCTTGTTTTCATGCTCTTTCATTTTCTGATAACACAGTCCTGCTTAAAATTCAGAGATGTTCCCCAGGTGTCAGAGAGGACGCTGAAAAGTGAGATGCACACAGGCAGAACACACCGGGGAGCAGAAGAAATATCCTGTCTACGATAAATAGGACATGAAAAGAAATCTGACTTCTTAAGGAGTTTGTGCTTTGCTGACAGAAAGACGTTTAATGTTTTTGAATTTCAAACGCTTTCCCGGGGATCTCATGAATCCCTGATATTTTAATAGGGTAACTTCCATCTGAGGCCAGTATAAAAAAAAAACAGTATACACACTCTATTTGTAAAACAATTTCTTTGTGTGTGTGTGTTTTGTACAATCGTCCACCACTTTATTAGACACAGAGCATGGCAGCATCTCAATGTATTCAGACATGGTCATGATCTGCTGCATTTCAAACTGAGCATCAGAGTGGGGAAGAAAGGTGAATTAAGTTACTTTGAACGCGGCATGTAGTACTGAGATTTTCCTGCACAACCATCTCTATTATTACAGAGAATGGCAGAAAAGACAAAAGTGGCAGTTCTGTGGGTGCAAATGCCTTGTTGATGTCAGAGGTTCGAACTGAAAGAAAGGCAACAGTAACTCAAAAAAACCACTTGTTACAATCAAGAAGAACATTTCTGAACACACAGCACATCGAACTTTGAGGTGAAGATAAATTTACATTTTCCGTTTCACACAATCCATTAATTCTTGCTTTCGCTGGGGTTTGAACCCAGACTGAGCCACAGGAAAGATTACACTGAGTGCATCTCCTGTCAGCTAAGAACAGAATACTGAGGCTACATTTGACACAGTCTCACCAAAATTGGGTAATAAAAAATTTAAGAAACGTTGCCTGGTCTGATGAGTCGTGATTTCTGCTGCGACATTTAGACAGTAGGGTCCGAATTTGGCATCAGAAACATGAAAGTATGGATCCATCCTCCCTTGTTTCAACGGTTCGGACTGGGTTGGTTGTAGTGCTGGGCGATATGACGATATACCGGTATATCGTAGGGACGATAGAAAAGTGTCGTCCTATTTCTCTTCTATCATTTCTAACCTAATTTTATCAATTACTAAAGAAAATATTGCATTAAATAGGCATATGACAAATGTATGATAATGTCTTGTGGCTATGCAATGCATACTCTACCCTTTATATAAGTGATAATCAAGAATAAAAATGAACTTTTTTTTTTTTTTTCTCCGTATTGTGATTTTGCGACGTGACGCTTTACGTTGTTGCGACATGCTTTACGCTGGTTAACTCGTGAGTGCTTAAAGATGGAGACGCAAGAGGTTGAAGATGAATGCCAGGAGTCACAACAAATTGAAACTGCTACGCAGGCAGCAGCCAAAGAAGTACTTTTACCGAAACGTGGGGGTACGTCAGTGATTTGGTTGCATTTTGGCTTCAAGAGTTCCAACACAGAGCAGAAGACAGTCATCGACAAACTCTGCCAAAAAACTGTTTTCGCGCCCCACGCTAACACAACAAACCTCTTTTACCACTTGAAGAAATTTCACGAAAATGATATATACTTTTGATACTTTATTTTGGTTTGCAAACTTTGCACTACAAGGTTCAAAAATGTTTTGTTTATTTTTTATAATTGAGTGCTTTTCTGCTCAGAAACTTGAAATGGTTGTGCACTTAAATTTTTTTTTTAAATAGTTTATTTTGATAATACTATTTAAATAACTATGATGTGGTTAAAAAAATGTGAAGGCTACTGTAGCTCTACCTCCACCACATCTGTTGTCATTTGATACGTTTACATTGCTGCACTAAAATGTAGTTTTTGTCATTTGTGACAGTTCAGTTAAATGTCACTTCAAAATAAAGTTGCAAAAAAAAAGTATGCAATGATATTTTTGTCAAACTTTTCAGAGAATAACTGAAAACGTACACTATTGTGGTATATCGTGATATATATCGTTATCGTGATATAAAATAATCCATATCGTGATATATGATTTTTCCAAATCGCCCAGCACTAGTTGGTTGTGGTGTAATGGTGTGGGGGATATTTTCTTGGCACACTTTGGACCAACCGAGAATCATGTCAACGCCACAGCCTCCCTGAGTGTTGTACCCACTGTACCCATATTATAAAACACCATGTCATAAAACAAGAATTATCTCAGATTGGCTTCTTAAACATGACAATGAGTTCACTGTACGCAATGGCCTCCACGGTCACCAGATGTAAACCCAATAGAGCACTTTTGGGATGTGGTGGAATGGAAGATTTGAATCATGAATGTGAAGCCAAACAAATCTGCAGCAACCACATGATGATATTATGTCAATATGGACCAAACCATCTGCGGAATGTTTCGAATACCTTGTTGAATCTATGCCACAGAGGATTAAATCCAAGGTGTAAGAGCAATGTGTACCTAATAAAGTGGCCACTGTGTGTACATTTTAAAGTCTTCACAGCCTGCTCTAATGGCATGAGCTGTTGTGATCATTTACCCACTAAAAGCTTTGGTAATGGACAGCCAAGACAAGTCTGCTCAGCAGGCATTAACATAAATATGCATGATTTATTTACACATGAAAGCATATCACTGAAGCATTGTTTGTTTAGGTTTCCTCCTAATTAAATTGTGAGCCATTATTCCACCTTCCTAAAATGAATTCACAATGACAGGGTGGGAGATTAGAGTAACCAGAGTGCTTGTCTGTGAGTCAGATAAAAGGCTGGTGCCAAAAAAAGCCATTGAACAAAGTGTTTTATCACTTCAAAAAAAAGCACAGTAATGAGTAATGGGGCATACTTTTTTTTTTAAAGAAAGCCAAAATAATTGGAGTAAGATGAATCAGGTCTCTGACTAACTGCACTTAACATATTTAGTTTTAACAGTCGTATAATCATAACCATATCAAAACTAGTTTTGTCTGTACATCTGTAAGACAGAGTCTTTCAAAGGCGAAACTTCCTAGTCATGGTGGGCTCTGGGAAGTGAGTCAGGGATAAAGAGGAAAGGGAGGGTTCTTCCTGCCATTTTATTATAATGTATGAAAAATGATGGGAACTTCCATGTTCTCCAGAAATATCCAAAATAGCATTTGGGTGACATCATGAAAAGGTAAAGTTTGGGTAGGATTTGACCCCTTGTTAATAACATTTGTTATTCGTCTTTCACTTCAGAACACAAATCCATCTTCTCCTAGAAGCTAGGAGTTCAAGCTACAGTCGTCAAGATATCAAAACTGGTCTGACTCGGGTTGCATTCACATAACATAGGGTGAAACTTTGTAAAAATGTATATTAATCATGGAAACAAATACAATTTTATCACTGGGAAATGATAAAGACATGGGGAATGGAAACAATTTGTCACTGATACTTCCATAGCAACCTGATTGTTTAGAATAGCAACCAAATTGACATATCACTATCTTAGCTAAGGAAACTCATAGAGGCATGGGGGTTGGCTCATGTTACTCATATTGTCATGGGGAACTTTCTATGATGACATTGACTCCTCCACAGCAACCAAAAAACCTACCTTGGAAACCATACCATTTTACAAGCCAATATCAAAGTTTTTGCAGAAACTTTAGCCCTCTAGTTACTACATTATTACTACAGATCAAAATATCCATAGTTATGAGCAAGACAAAATGAGATCAACAAAAAACTCAAACTATAAACATTTTTGACATGTCACTCACTTAAGGCGCGTCTCCTCCGCCTTGCGCAGCTGCATGTCCCGCTGCACCACCTGCATCACATGCTCAGCCTCCACATCCGTCAGCCCAGAAAGATCTAGTTTACGGCCCATCCTTCACCTCTGCCAAGTGAACGATATATCTGCCCTGCGCTACCCGTCAGCTGAGAGCAGCAGAAAAGAGTATTTTAATAATGGCAAAAGCTTGGCACCAGCTGCGTCAATAGATTTACAGTGTGTCTGAACTTGTTGGCCTCAGATGTTGCTTTTTTTTTATTAATTCCTAAAGTATGCCTTATTTATTTGTCCACTTCTAGCTTTTCATTATGAAAACAACATAATGGAGTGTATTGCAAAACTCTTAAGTAACCGTGTTGCATAAGGCTTTTAAATCAGTCTGCAGCTCAAACGTGGTTCTGATTTTGTAAAGGCATTAAGGTTCAAGAACACAACAGAGTGACTTGTTTCTGCTTTGGATGTGTTACTCACTATTAAAGACAGAATATATACGGTTTTTATAACAACATTTACATAGTTTTATCAAAATTATTGTATTATGTACATAATAAAAAGTAATATAATCCACCATATAAAATGCATCGTATTTTAACAGAGGAGGGTGTTGCGGTATTGAAATGCCCACAACATAAATATCTGTTAAATATATATAAATATCACAACATAAACCACTTTTATCCCTTACCAACAGTTCCTGCCGAAGCCAACTGGTTTTGGGACAAGAAAAAAATATTTGAGCTTTGGACAGAGACTGTACTGGAATGTGTTCTGTTTAAGAGTTATGTTCATTTAGCAACCATTAAGAATATATCCAGTATCAAGAATTTTAGGGTAGCCTTTACAAAAAGACTGGATGATTTGCAGGGTATAATGTTTTGCAATCTTAGCTAACATTAGCCTCATAAAACCTGGACAAACATGTTTGTCTAAAGAGAGCCTTTTCAAAAAGACACAAACGTCCCCATGGAGCTGTATTAACATTTCAATGGATTTTGAAAACATTTTCAATGGAAATGCTGTGTATGTACAAAGTTAGAAATGCACACACACAAAAAAACAGATGTTCCAATCTGCACATGTGCAAAAAAGAAATCGACGAGCATATACAAAGCAGAACACTGCATACCATCTGGTGGTTTATTTACATATATTTCAATATGTTAATGAGCTCACTTCTATGAAAAACGGGCAGCAAGAAGAAAGTTTGAAAATCAAACAAATAAAAATTAAATAAAAACACAAATTTTTGGAAACTGAATCAACAAAGGTTATAGCAGCTGTTTAGAAAAAAAGACATGATTAATACAAACACAGTAGCTGTAATATCAAAAAAAGCTTACATTTTGTTCTGGATAAGAATATTCAAAGTGTTGCAACATATATAAAGGTTAAATTAAAACTTATAAACGTATAACTATGTAACTTATAAAACTAAACTAACCATAAATTGTCAGTCTTAACGACCTCTAACGCCTTTTGAAGAGTTGTTGCAATGGAGTTTAAAATTAATGTCACATATTTGCAATATTAAAATGTATATTTAACCCAAATAATGTTATTGTAATTACAGCCTCAGCTAAGGGTATTCTTCTGAATGCTGCGTTACAATTTAAGGTTGATAAACGTTACGTTACTTTAACGGTTACAAGTCGGTGTCATTGTTTAGCTCAATTCGTTTAGGTGTTTAAATGTTCAATAAACTAGCTCAGAGATAAATATTTGTTAAGTTTTAACATTATTTACCTCAACGACACACGAAATACGGAAGTTATATTAAAGACGCATGTAATTTTGAGAAGATAAGTTTGAAGTAGCACTCACCGTCGTGTTTACGTCAGATGTCATCGACCAGCGGCAGAAGCGCTTAGAACAAATTAATTATACATTTCGAGTTAGCTACGACCAGATAAAAATATCGGAAGTTTTTTGACAAGTTCTGGTAAAGAATCATGATTCTGTGAAGAAAGCGAGGACTTGGTGACCACCACGAGACTTGAGAGGAACTAACTTCCTTTGCCTGGTGCGCTCTCTACTAATCCAGCTCTGGAAATATTGAGAATGGCGTGTTGGAGTTTCTGCGTGATTCTTTCCACTGAAAAGGCATAATAAACTCTGCTGATGCCGATTATGAAAAAATAACATTGGTAAAAACCTACAATGGGTCTCAAATTGTAACATTTTTTTTGTATTGATTGACAGTCTTACCTTTATGTTGCTTATGAAAACAACATCTTGTTTACATGTTTCACTATTATTTCCATGGGCACTGCAAGGAAAGTCCCAGACAGCTTAAGCTTTGTCACATGTACTACAGTAGATCCAGCAGGCCCTGGGTTTAAACACAGCTTTCAAAAATCTTTCCCCATCTCAGTCTTTCAGAGACAACTGTTCTCTTAAATCTAGTCAAAATATCATTCCCTGAAAGAAATGCATTAGTGCTGGTAGCTGGCACTGCTGCTGTTGCATACTACATATCTCATATTTGTGTGTATAAGTTGAGTATGCATGTACATAGCCATCTGTCAATATTAAAACTTTTAAAAGACACAAGCTGCGTCCCAATCCAGGTGCTGCATCCTCAGAGAGTGGATATCAAGCAGGCTTACTTCACAACGCTGCACAAAGGCTTGTCCCATTTCACCAAAAATCAAAGGTTTCTTCGAATGCTTTTCTTTCCTTTTGCCGTGTGCGTAGCTACAATCCTCTGTGACCTCACACAATGTTTTAAACTTGAAAAGAAAATTCACTAGACTCAACACAAAATAGTGAGCAAATAATTTTGAAATTTTATTTAAATGTAACAGGTTTTGATTAGACAGAATTTTAAGGGAGTCTTTAAATGCTAGTAGGGATAGTAGCATTTAAAACATCATTGTTTTGATTTTAAAAACATGACCATCTTCATTTACAGACTTCTTCTGTTAATGAATTTATCCATTTCCAGTTTCTCAACAATACAACTGTACCACCAACAGCGTAACTCCTCATCTCTAGCTTAATCCTGAAGAGTGAAGCACTTTAATATATGGAAAACTCTCATACCAAGAAAAGTGTGACTAATAAAAGACATCCCACATAAGTGTGAACCATAGACTGTAAAAAATATATGGAGAGCGTGTCACCAACTACTTAAATTGGGCTAATTTTCATTGTTTTCAAGCTGCCGTTGACCAGTGCACATGCACAGACGCGACTTCTTAATAAGCACGAAACCGTCATTGTTTCAGATCTCCGTCTCGAGTCTGGCTTTTGGAATAACAAACACGAATTTGAGAACCACTTCTCTGAATTTGATCGTTAGTAGCAAAAATGATCTCACTACTTGATAACAGCGGTAAGTCATCTCTGTAGCTGTCAATCACATGGTCCAGCCTAGTTTTTTTTGGGTTACAATTGAGCCATCGTGAGCCACACGAAAATATACTTGAGTCAAAAAAAGAGAACTATTGAGGTTTGTTCACTTTTGAAAATCGTTAATCGGTGGAGTGTAATGGTTGGCTACACTCCACCAGCCATGTGAGACACACTTGGTGTGAATCAGTGCTTCTGCTGGAAAGGGACTTCACTTGACGCGCTTTGACGAAAATGCCTTTTTAGATTTAGCTTCTCTTCCTTTGATCTCAATGGGAAATTTTAGACTTTTAAACAAAAATATAAGTTGTACCAAGAGAAAAGGAATTCCATTGCTCAGTAAACTGCATGCTTTGATGCATAGTTGACCCTTGCAGCACAACTAGTTATTAAGTGGGTCTAAAATTGTGCTCCTAAATTTAAATTGGCTCTGTAGCTCCATACGAGAAAATTAAAGCATCCGTTTTTTCTGCACCCTGATCTTTTAAATTTCTCTTAGACTGTGAAAATATCTCCACTTTTTAACTTTTGTGCAATAGCAGCAGATCATTTGTTCAATTCTAACCTATAAAATTGTTTCAACTTGTTACTGCCCCCTTTCTGGAACATCTGGTACTGATTTAACATGAGTATAAAGCAGATATGAAGTGTGTTTGGACTGCAGAAGCTCCAGGATGATTGCTTGCCTGCAAATAGGGCTGCTGTGCTTCGGTCTGCTCGTCTCTTCTCATGGAGGAGAGACAGCATCTGTCAGAGAAACGCTACCGCTTCTACATTTTGATGAGCAGGAGCTTCCTCTGGTTCAGGTGAGGGATTCTTTTAGTGGAAATGCTGCATGAATAGCATAGTTGGAATTAGAGTTAATTGCTTTCAGAAAAACTTCAGACAGTGTGCATCAAAGTATTTTAACATTGACTTCTTTAAAGTTGCAGAGAGTACAAAGGCAAACGTCAAACCCTGCAGCAGAGGAGATAGTAAGTACACACTGACTTGTTTTTGCGCAATCTTAAGATGATATTTTCCAGCTGCTGCTGTTTCGTAACATAATAACCCTAGAGTTTGGCAGACAATACACCATATATTTTAAGCCCTCTCCTTTGAAATACCAGAATTTGAAGAGCTGCCAAAAACATGTATTTCGCAGCTGTATCTGACCTCATAACAGTCCACAGAGCAAAGATCACTGTGCAAATTTCTCATCTCTCTTTGTAACTAAAGGAGAATGGCAATCCTATGAAAAAACCACGACCACGTCCAGGACGATTTGGACTTTTGTCGGATATCCCGGTACTTGAGGTATTTAAAACTGTATCATTTCAATGTTTTAATACAAAACAGATTAATTTGCAAACTAATATATATTTATGTGACATAACGAAATGTTCATTGAATATAAAAAAGAAAATAAAAACTTTCGGGTCTTTTAACATCACACGTCTTCCCTTGGGTGAGCTTACATTCCAGCTGCTTTAAATGTCATAATTTCATTCATTCATTCATTCATCCTCTCCGTTTTGGGGTCAAGGGGGTGACAGCTAACTTCAGGCGAAAGGCGGGACTACAGGAACAGTTTTTTAACAAAAAATAATTCCCCCCAAAAAAGCAAAGACAATGTCAAAACAATATTTTAAAAAACTCTCTTAAATAGAGAGGAGTTTCAAGCATTATATGTGCTTTTTGTGTTTTTTTTTGTGCCAAAACGTTGAAAACAAGCCATATCACAGGTCTTGTACTTCCAAGTGGTTTACCTTCTTTTCACCACTAGATGGCACTGATGGCTCCAATTTGCAGTCTGTAAAAAGAAACTGACAGACAACTGTCAAAATCTCACATTTTATTTTGAATTACCTTGCAAATCAGGTCATATGTTAGTTTAAAACCAAAAATATTAAAACTAATAACCTTTGTGAAACCATTATATTTCAAATTAAACAATAGGTGGGTTGCGCCATTTATACTTAATTCAAAAGAGCCGTTGTGATTGGTGTGTTCAGAGACTTCAAGTTCAAATTCTTTCATTTGTATAGCGCATTTCACAACAGACATTGTCTCAAAGCAGCTTTACAGTAAACCAATATGTTTAAACTCAGAAATTAATTAATTAATAAGTGGTGTATATGTCCCCGATGAGCAAGCCTGGGCGACTGTGGCAAGGAAAAACTTCCTTTTGGAAGAAACCTTGAGAGGAACCGGACTCAAAAGGGAAACCCATTTTAAACTATAGTATAAGCAGATGAAATGGTAGTATAAAGAGATAATATACTATAAACAGATGATGACTGTGTTAGGTGTAGGTCCAGGGGGCGCCGGAACATCTCCAGGTGAATCCGATGTTAGGTGAGCTGGTGGGCGGAGCCTCCGGGGCGCCTTAACATCTCCAGATGAATCTGGTTGTTAGGGTGAGGAGCTGGTGAGCGGAGCCTCCGGGAGTCTCGGGATGAGTATGGAAAAGAAGAAAAGAAGAGTGGAGCGGAATTAGCGTAGCTGCTGTTCATAATATTAATACAATTTAATGTAAGATCGCAGTTATGCGAGGTGATAAGGATAGGCCTTGCTGAAAAGATACCTCTTTAGTCTACACTTAAACTGGGTGAGTGAGTCTGAGCGACTTCGTTTTCAATTTATTTGGCTATGATTTATTGTCCTGCTGAAGAATTCTGCACAATTGGATAAGTATCAGTCTGTACTTTTCAGCATTGAGAAACATTAATCCCGACCAAATCTCCAACTCTGCAGACCTCCATTGTACTATATATTATTCGTATCCAACGTTCCGTTATCACTGTTCAAACAAGACCCTTCAATACAATACATTCCTTTTGAATAAAAGTATCTGTCAAATGAAACCATTAGCACTTCAGTAATATATGCCTTGCTCAATGCATTAATTATCTTTTAAAAGTGCTTTACACACGTCTCATTCTCTGCCAAAGGTTTCTGGTCGTACAAAGAGGCACGATAAAACCAAGAAGCGTAAAAGACCCCGTATTTCAATGTATGGTCTCCTTTCAAGTACACACTCTGATGAGGTAAACACTTTTCTGTCTGTCAGTAGCGTCATTGGTCGTTTTCTGTTGCTTCATACTAAATGTACAGTCTCTCTAAACAATGCAAGAAACCCCAGATACCCAAGGCAAAAGAGATGATCATGCAGGATGGAAAACGATTCCAGGAAGATACAAATCCAGCAAAGGTAAATAAATTACGACATATTCACCATAATAAAAACAGTTCTTTAGGTTTGTTTTTTATTCTTGCAGGTTCCTTGAACCAGACACATCTTTATATTTTACAGGCTCATTTAATTCTTTATAGCTTGCTCTAATAAATTGATCAATCATTTATCCCAGAATGATTAAAGGCTGGGGTGCATCCAAGATCCTCGTAGACCCAAAATTGATTCTAACTGCAGGTAATTGGCATTCAGCAGAATGTTTTCGGACTGTGGGAGGAACCCCAATAAAGAGAGAGGACTACAAACGTCTCCCCAGAACTGGGAACCAGTTGAGAAGTAGCTCAACCACCGCTCCAAACTCAAATCAATCATCATCACACTTGCATTCCAGCAGATGCCATAAGACAGCAGTGTTGGCTGTTGTTTTAATATCCTGTGTAATCTATCCATCTTTAACATCATTAAAGCATTTGTTTTTCAATTTCACTCATTTTTTTTGTGTGCAACCAGCTTAAAAGACTGTGATTTGGCAAGATTTACCTTTAGAAAATCAAATGAAATCTGATGCTTTTAAGCATTAAGGAAATATATAAAAACTGTGTTTGTTTAATTCCGGCAGTTTAATGATCCGGACAAATCATTAAAGCATAGAAAATATGGTTCTAACTAACTTCCTCAGTAGTCAAACAGCCCTTTTCTTATCTAATCTGAATAATCCTTCATAATAACACAAAACTATTTCCTTCACATTTGACAAGGTTGCCATTCAAGCGTATTCAATGAGCTGGCAAGCATATAATGTGAAATAAAACCCGACTGGAATGTGGTGTCCTACTTTAAATCACACCAAAACAAATGTCCAAAGCTGCTCACAGTGCGTTATAAAGATCAGGGGCATTTGTCTCGCAAATATGTTATGTAGAAAATCACTGCTTGGTTATTGTGACTTTACCGAAGATGGAGTGGAATGATTGAGTGCTTTTAATGCAAAACAGTCAACAGGATTGGAATCCTTGAAGTCAACTGCTCTTTGTTTTATTTTGTTAGCAAACAGAGCTAAGGTGGAAGTCATTAAATACACTAAAGCTGTTACACAAAAACTTTTACCACTCACGGTTAGTGGTTGAGTGAAACCATGATATTGTCAACCCACTGCGTTTACTCTTTTTAAATCATAACGACAACAGAAACTTTCCAAATGACAAATTTTGTGTTATTCACATTTTCTGAAAAAATGGCAAAGAAATCAGAAAATTTGGCAAGGAGTGTAAACCTATGATTACAAATATATATATATATATATATATATAACAAGAAAATAAAAATGCACAAATCAATTAAACAATTCTCATTTGTTAAGAATCCTTAAATAAAGCAGAATAAACAATATTGGATCTTTCACAATCTTTTAAAGCTATTTAGAAGGTAAAAAAAAGTTTATAAACTTTTAACTTCTATCTATAGGTGCAAGAGATGCTGCTGGTCTTGAATCAGAGTCAACTTTAAGATTTATAGATAGTTGAGCATAAAACAAGAAAAATAACTTCTTAAATCAAGTAATTATGGTTTGTTCTTGCAAATGGAAACTCTGTCATAAAATAAAGCAAGTAATAGAACATTTTAAGTAAGTAGAATTAAATTAAATCAAGAATGTGCTTACTTCTAGTCACTTTTGGAGAAAACCAATGAAACTGGATTAATTCACTTTAAATCTAAAAACAGGAATAGTACACTTTAAATGACATTTCAAAGCTCTTTGCTTTACAAAACTAATCAATGAATACTGTTTAGGATTAATTATTTACATTTTATTATGGTCATGGGCAGTTAATCAAATGTATATCATCATGATTCCTGAGATTTTTAGCCATGGTTTAGCCGTAAACCTTTTTAGTCTTGATCCTATTTCAGTTTTTATGGCAAAAAAATGAGACCCATTTTCTTGACAAGTTAATATATTTTCTTTTCTTCTATTTCTGTCTATGCATAGAAATACTTGCACATCAGAGTCTCAAACTATGGTCACAGCAAAAAGAAAATAAACTTTATATTTTCTCTATAACCATACATTTTGCAGCATGACAATAATTCTAACAAAGCACCAACATATAAATAGGATTTGAATGAGCACATGCAGCAAAAAAAAATCAATCAAACTGTTGAGCTAGCTTCTAATATTACAAAAGCACATTCACAGAGTTACTGGAACTTGGTGGTGTGTGGAGGTGTGTGGGAGTCGAGTTCTGCAGGCGTGAGTCACATAACAAGTCTTTTCTGTCAGGAAGAGAAGACATATCCATCTACTCTTCGGGCAACACAGATAACTTTTCTCAAGGTAAGAAACAAAGTTTTCGGGGATTAAATGTTAACCACTGCCACATAGGAACTAACATTCTAAACTAGCAAACTGTAAGAAACATGTGCAACTGTGGAGGCTGCGGAGAACAGAGTATTGTTTTTTGAACTGCTGGACATTTCAGATTTTGGTTAAACACAACAAGAAGCTAATTTGGGGTTTCCTTTATTGATCACTTTACAAAAAACATGTAAAAAAAATACTGTAAACAAAAAACGTGTTCAAAAAAATGATCATTAGTTTTCTTAAATGAACAAAAGAGAAATCTTAAACAAATCAATTTTTGGTGGTGTGACCTTTGCCTTCAAAACAGCATCAATTATTCTAGATACACTCTGGAAGGAGCTCTGCTAGTATAGCTTGTTCCAAACATCTTAGAGAACTAACCACAGGTCATCTGTGGATGTAGCTTTCTCAGCTCCATCTGTCTGTTCATGTAATCCCAGACACACAATGATGTTGAGATCAGGGCTCTGTGGGGACCATACCATCACTACCAGACCGTTCTCAATGACTAATTTTGGGGCCAATCATACACCTCCATGATGGTATTGCACGATGGATAAGCATCTGCCTGTATTTCAGACTTGAGAACACTATTGATCTAGACCAAATCTCCAACATTTACAGAAATGCAGCCCTAGACATTCAAGGAACCTCAACTGTGCTTCACAGTTACATGAATACACTTGTTATCAAGTCTGCTCTCCAGTCTTTCGACAGAAGCTGCTTTTGCACCTTTTAACTCAGCCCAGAGACCTGCGGACGTTTTTTGCAACCTTGAGTCAGTTGATCTCGTTGACAAGGCTTTCATTTGCAAGTCTTCCACGAAGACCACTTCTGGACATATGCCTGTGGACAGTGGATGGGTAGACCTGGGTGACTGGTTTCTGCTAGCTCTAAACTGATTTCACAGCTGAAAATATTCAATTTTCTAAAGGTAAAAAGCTTAAGGCGTCTTGCACACGTGTCCTTGACCTTTTTGATGCATTTTAAATACCTTGTGTCCTGTTGCTATGCTCAATCCTGCCATGACAAGAAACTTACTTTATTATGGCATATATTTTGTGCCAATAAAATAAACGGAGTTTCAGCTAAAATGAACAAATACACATTGATAAAACCAAAACAATACAGTAACCCCCATGTCTCCACCTCCATTTCAGCCTACATGTGACATTGAAGATCAATAGCACCCTTTTTGGTATATATAATTGATACGCCAGACTTTAATCCTAAAAAAAATCTATAATTTAGAGCAGGTGCATCTATAAGAATTTGAGAACTTTGCATTTTGTACTTTCCAAAAATAAACAATCTGCGTTTTCATTTCTGAAAGCGACTTTTGTTTACAGAACTTTTGCAAAAAATTTTTTTAAATAAATAAATAAATGCACTTTGAAAATGGTCCAGCATGCAACCATCAGTAAAATAATAACTTGAAAAAAAATCACTACTGGAAACCTGGCAGGATTTGAGACACTTATCTCTATTTTTGTATAATCTGTGAATGAAAGAATGCATGAAGAAGCGTATGTGATGGAACAGAGATGGAATGTTTGGAACGAAGTTGTTGGTGCATGCCTGCAGCAATCAAAGCCGTCTGTTGGCCTGATGTAGGAGAAACATCCTTTTCAACCATTTATTCCACTATAACTTTGCTCATTTTTCAACAGAAAATGGAGGACAGTTACGATGATTATGAAAACAGCAGCTTTAACTTCAGCTATGAAGACTACGAGAGCATCTGTGACAAGGCTGAAGTGCGTTCCTTTGCCACCATCTTCCTCCCAGCTGTCTTTGCCTTATCTCTCATCGTAGGTTTAGCAGGCAATGCTTTGGTGGTGGCAGTGTACGCCTACTGCAAGCAACTGAAAACAATGACTGACACATTTATTCTTCACCTGGCAGTGGCAGACCTTCTGTTGCTCCTAACGCTGCCTTTTTGGGCTGCCAATGCAGTCAATGGCTGGACTCTCGGGGTCACTGTTTGTAAACTTGTATCCTCTCTGTACACCGTTAACTTCACCTGCAGCATGATGCTTCTGGCTCTCATCAGCTTGGATCAGTACCTCATTCTCAAGGCAGGAGCCAGAAACAGAGGTCTTGCATTTCTTTTTCAAAGGAAGCATTGTCAAATAATCTGTTTAATGCTCTGGATATTTGCCCTACTTCTCGGTATTCCTGATTTGGTGTTTTCAACAGTTAAGGAAGTTCCTTCCAAAAAAAGCTGTATCGCAACATATCCATCGCACATGGCTTTGAAAGCTAAAGTTAGCTTGGAGGTGCTGGAGGTGGTCATTGGTTTCTTGGTGCCTTTGGGAATTCTATTGTTCTGCTACTCATCCATTGGCCAAGCTCTGCTGAAGCTACCTCAGGAGAGGAGGTGGAGGAAGTGGAGGTCCATCAAGGTTTTGCTGGTAATGGTGGGAGTTTTTGTGGTCACTCAGTTGCCATTCAATGTCCTCAAGTTTTTCCAGGCCATGGACATTATGTTTTCGTTTGTTACTCACTGTGGGGTTAGTAAAGAGCTCGACCGGGCCACTCAAATCACAGAGAGCTTGGCACTGACTCACTGCTGTCTCAATCCAGTTTTGTACGTGTTCATTGGTCACTCTTTCAGACAGCAAGTTTTGAAGTGTGCCAAGGATTTTGGTGACAGAGGAAGGAGATTCACACGGGAAAGAGAGCAACAAGGAGTGAATATTGCCTTGAATTCTCATTCAGTGTCACAAGACACCAGCACTTTCTCCATTTGAGCATTCAGACTTGGGAAGGAGACATTAAGATGGACTCAAGCAATAAAAAATGTATGGTAAACAGAAGTGGCCTAAGAATCGATCCCTGTGGAACCACATATGATAGAGGGGCCCTTCTGAACTGATATCACTGCTGGACGTATTGTATTAAGTGCTACACGCTACTGGTTGAAAATTGATGCAAACAGTGCCATCTAGTGGTGAAATGTGGGGATAACCCTTGGAAGTAGACCTGTGATATGTTTGTCTTTCAAGGCTTGTGTTGGGCACTTTTTGTGCCAAAAGAACAAAAAGTGCTTGGAACAGTGTATAATGTTTAGGAAAAGTTTGTGGTTTTTTTAAAAATACAATTTCATTGTTTTGACAGTGTCTTTTGGGGGGACTCTTAAATTTGTATTTGGTCTCAACACTTTAGACTTTTGATAAAAAAAAAAAATGTCATTCTCAATTTTTGAAGTGAAAAAAAAAAATGTAATAGTCGGAATTGTATTTTTTGTAGAATTTGTAATACACTTGTAAGAAACTGTTACACAAGAAACTGTTTTAAAGATCATTTTAGCTAAATTTAAAGAAAAAGCTTTTAAAAAGACCCTGGTTAATTAGATTTCAGCCTATATGTTGCTGTAAGTGGAAAAATAAAAAACGTCAACACATAGCCTTGAGTCAAATAAAGCATCGGAGAGACAATAAATCCAGAAGAATGCTTAAGTGTTGTATTTCACTGTTTCAAACATATTTCACCTCCAAAATATACACCAAACATAAATAAATCACAGTACTTGATCAATATCAAGTGAAACATACAAAACTCCAGTTAAAAAGTGCAACAGAGCAAAAACATTCCTCACTTGAGTAGAAAACCAACAAAGAGAAAAAGATTCTTCCAGCAACAGAAAAAAAACCTGCATCAGGCACATTCTAGAGGAATGAAAACAACAAAGATAATCCAAGGCAGTTTATATCCTCTGCTGAACACTATATTATATATTAAACTAATTAGGTTTTCACAACACAATGATATCCCAACTTGACATGTCAGAAATGATCAAATAAACTAAACTTAAATAGAAATACACAGAGGAGCAACACAGTGCTTCCAATAATGCAACAAAAAACATCAACTTTGAAACAAATTAGTGTTTCATTAAATAAAGCATATTTTCATGCCTCTGGGACTGGCACAAAGCACGAAGAGACTTTTATAAAGTAAAACAATGCTGTGGAAAAACATCCTCATGAGGCACATGTTACAACAAGCGAAAGTCTCACAGCGTGCCTCGTTCAGGTGGTTTTAAATCCTCTGATTCAAAACAAACGGCCTGTTTTCACCTTGATGACATACACCATCACTCATCGAAAACAATGAGCAAAGTCCAGAAAAACTAAAACAAACGAACGACTGGCTCAAACGAGACGACAATGGACCGCAGGCGTCTGAAGGAGAAACATCCGTCATGGGTGAAACCAGGCAAGACAATACTGTTAAAGACTAGCTCCGAATGAACGTGAAACTGAGTGCTAGTCAAAGTTCAACAGTTAGGAATGCGTATGTTGGCAGTGTCAGGGTGGATCCTTCTGCTTCAATCCTTTGATGGCAAGACTCTTGCATTGCTACCGCTTTAATAATTAAGAATCTGTACATCAAAAAGGTCACAAACTCCCTCGTTCTCGTCGAGGTTGAAAGTGTAATCCACCCCAGGGTTTGGTGAAAGTCGTAACAATGGAAAAACTACAGAAGAAACACACAGGAATTAGTTTTAAGAAATTATTGGAAACATACATCTAGGATATAGTACAGATTAAATTAAATTTTTAGAATATTTACTGTATAAATATTTGTACTAATTTTGTGTGCAAGTGCATGCAGTACTATTATTCATGTATAAATTCTATCTAAATTGATTTACCATTCTAAGGTGGGCTGCTGCCTTAAAGTGTAAGTAAACAGCTACTTGTGACCACAAGGGGGCCCTACTGAACGCCTTTAAATGAGTCAAACTGGTTGTTCACTTGAAACAAAAATAAAACATTGTAGTAAAAACATTGGCAAATAAAAAAAAAAGCATTCATTTTCTACCCCACTTGCCCTCTTTCGGGGTCATGGAGGTATGCTGGTGCCTATCTGGTGCCCTGGACAAGTTACCAGTCAATCGCAGGGCAACACAATCACTCACACATTCACACCTAGGGAGAATGTTTATTATTCAATAAACCCAAACGAATGTTTTTGGGATTGTGTGGGGGAAACTGGCGTACCCGCAAGCACGGCGGGAATCCCGGAAACATGTGTCAGCTTAAATGAATAATCTAAATTCCCCTTAGGAGTAAATGTATGTGCTGCTCTTTGATGAACTGGCGACCTGTCCAGGTTGCAACTCCACCTTTCACCCAAAGTCTGCTGGAGACTCAAGCTGGAAAGATGATGGATAAATGGATAGAAAAGTATATGAACTCAACCCAAGCTCAATTTTGCATTTTTAGTTTTGTACACATAACTAAAAAAATGAAAAACCAACCAATTCTTCATTTAAGTTGAACAAATGAAACACAGACTGATTTCTTTTTGACACTTTCGATAAGTGTGCTGACTGCATCATTAGCTGATTGGCTGGCAGTTATGAATATTCATAGTCATAGTAACATATTAAAAGCTCAGACAGTGGACAGATACTTTATGATTATTTATTAGCATAAAGTGTGTACAGTGGAGTAGTTGGCTCAGTAGCTCTGCGCATCTGACTATTACGACTTTTTTGAAGCAGATTTCGGTGTATTTGAAGCATTTGCATGTTTTGTTGTTTCTAGAGTTTTAAAAAAATCTTCTGAAATGTGATTCACAGCCAGTTTGTACAAAGATCAATTACTTCATGGTTTCTCGCTACATGGTGAAAAGAAATGCATTTTTAAGAACCTACCATCGGAAGACATCAGTTCATCAATCAGGTTTGTAACACCTGCTGTAGTAAAAAAAAGTTCAGTGTGAGAGCTGGGCCCACTACAAATTCAATAAGAAACAAGTGCATGATTTGACTCTAAAGCAAATAAATCACCTTCTCTCTCATCCCGCATTTCTTCCAACATGGACTGCAGATCTGGACCCCCCATCTCCCTCTGGTGTTCTTCAGGACCACTTTGCGAGATCTGCATCAAGACGCACGGACTAACTGGGGACTCTGTGTTACACTCTTAAGAAGATAAATAAATAGAAATAAATTCATGATATTGGCACATAAAGACATGGCAAAAATCTTAGTTAAATATGTAGTTTAACCTCTTAATCCCTGAGGCCTATTTCCGGAAAATCCTATACTTTTACTTTTTAAGGCATTTCTCAGCTTTTACAAGGTCTAAACTGCAAATCTTGGTATCAAAATGAAGATAGGTTCTTGGGGAGTGGTGTGGATGAGTTAATTTGACAGTCAAGAACACTGGGTAAGAGTAATTGATGTTGGAATGGCCAAAAAAAACTCCGCCTACATGTTTCCTCCAATATCTCCTTATTTTACTTATAACGAAGCAAATAAACACAATCAATTGTAACCACTACATGTCAAGGACATCTGTAGCAAGTTTGGTGTTCATACTACAAGAAACAAATATTCTGTAAAGGTTTTGATTGAACAAAGTTCAGGCGTAATACATGTTGGCACAGTTTGGCACAATTTGGCACAATAATTGAAATATGGAAAAAATCTTGTCCAAAGCTTCAGCTACGTTCATAGTCTTCTTTTCTTGCTTACTGGACATGATTTCAGCAAAAAAAACTCCTAAAGAAACGCTGTAAAAAGGGGGTGGAAGCCCATTTACGCCATCTGCGTGCGCTTTTGCGTAACGTTTCATTCACAGTACTCCCAACGTTCGAGCTTCCGCGTGTCCCTACTGCCCGACCATCTGTCCAATCCGGGAGCTCTATATATCGCTGAAAAGCTCTGATTCTATGGAAGCCAATGATCTCCACCATTTTGAGACTGACAGGATCCCCGACGAATCACAGGACGCGGAGTGTGGAGAGACCTGCTCTTAAGCACGGGGAGTGTTTCCATATTTGGTGATGTTATGCGAGCACAGAGCTACAGAAAAGAGCCAAAATGGAGTTTCCGCGAAGCTATCGACCGGACATAACAACAAACAGACTTTTATCGCTATGGAAATAACTTTTGTTGAAAAACAGCAAAGGTAAGACAAGATTTACATGCTTGCTTGGTTTTCGCTGGCGTTTTTTCGGGGAACTTTCGCTCCCTGCTCTAAAATACTTCATGCAATGTAAATGAGTTGCATATCGCTGGATTCAGCTGGTTGTCAGCTTTCATTTGATGCCATGGTTTTGGTGTTTCCGTTTATATTGTAGATACATATCGCACATAAACAAAAACTTGGTCATGAATTATACTCCGGCTATGTTGTTGTTTATTTGCATGGCGTTCGAGCTGTGGTTCACGGATATGAAATTGAATTAGATACGTGTTTAGAGGAGTTTCCGCTGAACACAACAGTATTTAATATGTGTGGGTTATTCTCAGGGTTCGTGAGCTATGAGCGAAAATGTAACACACAAGGGGGCAAGTCCCCGGTACCGGGGACTCTCGGGCTTAAGAGGTTAATAAATTTCCACTATTATGATGAACCCACTCAGACCATGCATCCTTCATAATGGACAGAACATTCAATCACTTGCTTTTCCCTTTTGGAGATTTTCACAAACATTATGTTGTTTCAGCAGTTGACATGTTTTCCTTGATGTTGAACATTCAATGAATCATAATAAAATCTCAGCATTTTGTAATCTGAAACTGGACCATAACTGGCACTAGATTTAACCAAGTTTATTTATTTGTTTGCACATGAGTTCAGGTGTATTCCAATGTGATGAACCATTGTTATGAACCACAACTCGTCCACGCCATACAGATTAAGCCTCTTATGTTATCTAACATTTTCCAGAATAAAAGTCTTCATTTTTCAAGCTTGATGCAGCCCGATTCCTCTTGGATCCACCGGATATGACACAGGGATTCAGACGTTTCAATCTGAAGACAACAGCCCTTCTAGCTAAGATAGTGGGGAAAGCTATAACCTGATGATCTGAGGAACCCGTGAAAAGGACATTAAATGAACAAATCAAAGAACCCAAAAGATACCAAAATAGTGCAAAAATCTGTTTATAATCAAAAACCTTAAACCAAAACTCAATTTTTTTAACCACTCCAAAACATGAACCACCCCTTTAAACTATACATAAAACCTTGATGGGACTCCACCATAGTCATGTCCCTCCCTCTCTCTACCCAAATCTCTTCCAGTAATCAGGACAGTCTTATCTACAAAAACAAATGTAATTAATTAAATAAGTACGGAAGCATTACCCATGTGAATATCAGTAGATTCGGAGTCTGGTGTGAGCTGATGCTCCGCTTCAGTGCTTTTTTGCAGCCCGTGCTTTTGATCACAGAGATCAGTCAAGGAGACGGGGAACCACTGCAACCCTGCTGGAGTACTGGGAGGAGTCGGCATGGCTGAGAAGTCATCTACCGGGGGGACTGAGACAACAACGGGCTTGGAACAGCTTGACTCTCGGTTTATCAGCATCACCTGGATGGGTGCCGAGTAACTTCGAAGATTCACTTGGTATTTCTTCTGGCCATTGGGGCCCTGAGTCAAAATATAACAATTAAACAAAAAAAAATTAACACTTGATTAAAAACCTAATCCCTCTTAAAACTGGCAGAATTCCGACTAGTTTTGGGATTGGTTGAACATACCGTCTCTACAACTGGGACCTCGAGTTGTGTTCCAGCTGGCGCCATAACAGCTAGCAGAGTGTCACCAGTGAATGCATCGCATATGTCTTCATTTGTCACGTAGCTATATGTGTACAAGGCTAAGGATCTTAATTTTCAGTCAACTTGACCAAACACTAAGAACGCCACTTTCAAACCCGTTTAAAGGCATAAGATGAGCACATTAAGTGAGTTCGAAAAGAGTGCCTCAATTCTTCAGGTGTAATAAAAACACAAACTGTGCTGGACCTGTGAAAGGAGACTGGAAAAACAGGATTAGAGCCTCCAAAAAACCAACAATATACCAGCATTCCATTCAACATGTAATTAGGTGTTCCTCTAACAAAGGCATTTTCTTGGACTGTTAGCTATTAGGGTAACTATTCATAAACAGATGAATTCAAGAAGGTAAAACATGTTCCAATCCATCACTGCCAGCAAAGGATATCTGCAGTTAAATGGGTCTTGATTCAGGCGTTTGATGCTTTTTTGGAGACTGGATTTCTGCCTGTCAAGTTCTTGTTCTTGATTGTCTAGATCAGCAATATTTGCTTTGAGATGTTCCAGATGCTCCAGAACTTCCTGGGGCTGGCAGCCTGAATTTTCCCCCCTAAATATTAAGAATCTATTAGATAGAATCATGGACATACTCATCAATGGTGTGTAAACAGCATCATGCAGAAAATGCATGGATCGTCATGGAGGTTTTGCTGATTTTTGTAGTCACCTCCACTGAATTGTGTTTTTCGTCTTTTTTTCAATCAGACCAACGCCTTCCAGAACATTAGTGATGTCATAGATTCTCCTCTTCTGCTTGACGGCCAAACTGTCTGCAGCCTAGAGACAAAGACATGGAACAATAAGCAAAAACATAGTGAGAAGAGAGGTTTTTTTAAGGATGTGTTCAAAACAGTCAGCTTCAGGATCATGTTGACTGAATGTTTGGGACCGGGACACAGTGCCACCCTTGAATAACTCAATTAAAAGACTTTAAGACAGATTAAATATTAGACAGTTAATTACAGACTAAATATATACAGAGTTCAGATTAAATATAAGACCAATACTAGTAACATACACAATTATAAGAGTATTTCTGCAAGTTTTACAAACTTACCACATTTTAAATATTTTTTTAAGACCATTAAGAATCACAATTAAGACCTATTTCATACTAATCTTTATCTAACTAACTGCCATAAATTAAATATAAAATGTAAAAGTAAACAACACCTGCAGCTTAAAAATAAATAAATAATGTGCTTCGCTTGGATTTGAATTCATGCCCACTAAATTTTTGTGCCATGCAACCTGACAGAAAAGGTGCAGAAGTTGAAACTTTCAAATTAAGAAAGTGAATATGTATTAAAACACCTACATCCACAGTATAGTGTGTTCACTTGACGTGTAGAACATAAACAGTTGGTTGTATTTGGATTCAGCTTCTCTCTCTTATTGATTTCAATAGCACATACACATACATATAAAACAATAATAGCACATTGTTCCTCAATAATCTCAAACAATCTGTGATTGTGCTATAAGGGACGAATAAGCACCGAGGGCCTTATACAATGCGGCGGTCTAGCACAAGTTAAGTACAGTAATAAAGTTTACAAAAAAAAGTAAGCTTAAAAGTTTAAGTAACGTAATTAATCAATATATTTACATAGTAATACCTAAAAATATGGGAAAAGAAAGGCTTTAACATACAAGAAGAGAACACATTAATGAAAACATATGTAATATTTGCAACCACAGCAACTACGTAAATGATAATTCACAGAATCTTCAGCAAAACTATAACGATATGGACATGTATCTGTGATTACTCAATGCAAATTTTCCTAATATTTAACAAAAACATGATTGCTTTGAGGAATACAATAAATCAAAAGTGTCAATAAAAGGTTTCATAACATATATTAGACAATTACAGTAAAAAAAAAGACAAGCAAGTCATATTTAAACTTTTAATGAACACTTCCATTAATATGTATAGTAATAGAAATAGTTATACTGTACATAAACTGATCGATTCCATGTGATAAAACAGTAAATGTGTTTCTGCTGCCTCAAGCGTCAGGTGAACAAACACCTGCGATCAGACTCCCGAGGGTTCTTTCGAACATCCCACTGACAACTCCACAATATTTCTATTCGGGGTTTTCCATATTTTATTATCTTTGAGCCAGACCCTTCACGCATCCTGTAACACTGAACCCAGCGGAACAAAGGTTTTAAAAAAATTAAGGTTATAAAATAGTTTCTTTGTGTGCGTCCTGACTGACTTAAGCCGTTCATTCACACTCTATGATCATTTATTATAACTGTTTATAATTTTTTTAACCCACCACTTTGAGGTCGAGCACTCCATCTTTGGCCTCTTGAAGCAGGGTGACAAACTTCACTGTGAGAAGACCCAAACTCTTCTCATGGCGACTGGACCCGTTCGGTGTCGTGAGAGGAAAACTCGTGCTGGTCGACTCGGCCATTACCGAGCTCCGGTGACAAGAATGTTATGCCTTTATTTTAGAAACTCCCGTCTCTTTTCCTCCTCAGTTCGGTTCGAGACGGTGAGGGGGGTGCAACGAACATCTCCCACACTTATTTACCTCAGGTTACGCGCGACCGCTGTTGGCCCAAGGGTTTTAAATGAGAGGAAATGACGTTGGATTATCGTTACCATGACAACCTTTTAGCTTGAACGTTCGTTTAGGTTTAGAGACGTCTTTACGCTGTGTATCCTTTAAAATATTTAATAAAAAGTAACTTTTTTTTTTACATAAAGCGGTCTAAATGTTAATAAACCACGATATATATTAAAAACACAATTATTGTTACATTATTAATCTGTCTTAAACATTGGATTATATTTACTTACATTTAAACCTAGTTCCCTAGTTGTTATTTAAACATTATGAAATATTATATCGCATTTTACAAAACCGACTGAAGCCCTGCAATAAAGAGGATCAAAAATCAACATGCATATAAATTAAACAGAAATTAACACACGCCTGAATCAAAATACATACAATAATTAAATGTTTAAATACAGGTGCAATAAATGTAATGTGTGCCTTTCTTAATTTCAAAGCACATGCACCAATATTATTTTTCTTTTATATCCTATACATATCTTTAAAAGGAAATGATTGTCGTTTTTGATTAAAACCAATAATATCACAACTACATGATTGATTAGGAATATTATGTTTGTTCAGAAACTTAGGAAAACTATTTTTTTCATGTAATTTACAGCTACTTGTAGCAGGTACTGGTTCATAAAAGGTGAACAAGAGAATGCACCAAGAGACATAAAAGTTCCCCTAGAGGGAACTGCTGAGCAGTATTTGTGATTGGATGTGATTAGCAACTATTTGCTTGTTTCCACAGCAACATAACTTTTTAAAATTACTTGGAAAAGGTATCGGGAAAAGAACAAAGAGCTGATTAAAGATACACTAAGGTATGATTTGAGGCCTCCAGGCATGTTTTTTTTTTTTTTTTTTTTTGCAAGACTACAATTACAATGTAGATTTTCAAAGATTCAAATTCCACCACTAGCTCCATATATTTTATTTAAATAATACAACTACAAAACTGATAAAAAATGTAAGTAGAAACAGGTAATTCATACCAATTACACATTTTCAGTTAACATTTTAATGGCCCACTTTCTATTTATGTGAACAATAACGTAGAAATGAAAGAAGGGCGGCAGGATGGATAGAAGGAAGGTTAAAAGTCTTTGAGCACTTGTGTGAGCCTTTTCATTTTTTCTTCCATGAGCCTTTTATTGCTCTCCGTTTCCTCAAGCAACTGACGCATTTCCTCCTCCACCTGGAAGACCTGTGTTTAAATTAAGAATACAGATAAATCATTACAGCACTGGTGTAAAATAGATTTCATCAATTACAACTCGACCAGTAATGAAACTTTATTGGTTGCATCACCTTATCATTAGCTTTTTCTATCAGCTTCTGTTTGTCATTGGCAAGTCGCAGTAGTTCAGCCTGGTGGGAAGCCTGAAGACCCTCCAGCTGTCTGCGGAACGCATCATCCACGGTGTGAAGCTTCTCTACAGCCGCTCTAAAAACAAACAACAATACGTTTGAAATCACAAAAAATTCACTGGGAATCAAGAACACGAGACCCGTGTCAAACCTGTGAGCATGTGAAGCTTTGTCCCTTTCCTCCTTTAGTGTTCTCTCCTTCGAATCGAAACCCTCCTTCATGTGTTTCACCTGGCTTTCAAGTCTGCTTAACAGCTCTGCCTTTTCCTGCCACTTCTTACTTGAGGACCTGCAGATGCACACATTAACTGAAATGTTGTGAAGATGTTTTAAAGAACTTTGACATTTCTTTGTGCGGTATTTGGGCTGTGATCATTTCACAGAATTTAATCAGTGTTGTTTCACACCTGTGCGTCTCTTTGATCTCATCTAGCTCCGCCTCCTTCTCAAGTAGCTGTTGTTTCAGCTCCTCCTTCCTGAGGCCGAGCTGCTCAACTGCGTCTCTGAGATCCACAGCTGATGTCATTTCCTCCTCCAGCTGCTGCTTCAGTTTCCTGTGCTCCTGCACACTCTCGTCCCGGACTTTACGGATCTGCTCGTCACGCTCTAGCAAGGCCTGTGATGGCAAATCGAACCAGATTGTGAAAATTTGACTATTTCTCTATTATTTAGTGGATTTAATGAACGCCTACACTTAAATAAATGTTATAGATATTTAAGACATAAAATGCTCTGCTCTGTAAAAACGAAGAATGCTTTCAAATACAGAAGTAGTAATTATTTATATTCATCAATGAATGGTGGATATTGCATGATGGATAAGTATCTGCATTTCTCAGCATTGAAAACACTGTTAATCCTAAAACCATATTTGCAGAAATGCAGCCCCAAACAATCAAGGATCCTCCGCCATGCTTCACTGTTTCTTGGGAAGCTCATTAGTGTACCTACTCCAGGATTTATGGCTGCAACACTTTCATGAAGAGCACTTCTGCCCAAATGTCTACGGACAGTTGATGGGTGTTTCACTGGTTTCTGGCAGTTCTAAGCGAATAGCACTGCTGAACATTTTTAGATTTCAAAGGGTAATTACCTTGATGTCTCTTTCATTAACTGCCAAGTGCACCAACCACTACATCTTTAAACCTAAACACATATTGAAACCCCAGTTTGTTTTGAAATCGTTGTCTGGGAGAGACCTTGCTGATTTAGTACAACTACCTTGTGTCTTGTTGCTCTGATCAACCTTTCCATGACAATACATTTTGGGTGTGTAATTTGAAACCTCCTTCTCAGCTGTTTCTGTTTCAGTTCATGACTGACATTAAACATATGTAATGATAATCAATTGGACGTGTTTGGTATAGCACCTGACCGTAATCCTACAAATCCCTGACTTTGTGCAAGTCTCCCTAGAACAATTGATGGTCGTTTGAAGGTAGTTCCATGAGTGAAGGCCTCACCTCTTTCAGTTTTCGAATGGTCTCAGTCTGGTCCTCGACGATCTTTGCTTTGATCCTGAGAGCATCACTGTCTCTATCATTCTGTTTCTTCTGTGACTCTAGTTCAGTTACCAAAACCTCAATTCTGGCCTCCAGCCGACCACGGTCCTGTGCAAGAGACGCACCTGAAACAGCGAACAAACAAGAAACTTGTCTCAAATGGAATCAGTCAGGTTTTCTTAAAAAGTGTCTGAAGTTACCTTGCTGAGCAAGTTCCTGTCCCCAGATCTTCCTCTCTGCCCGGAGACCATCGATAACAGACTCCTGAGCTGTGAGCTGGGAGATCAGTTTGGACTTGTCCTTCTTTAGAAGCTCTACCTGTACGTTGAGGCGTTTATCATCATCTAACCTGGATTCCAATGACTGGACTCGGGACTGGTGAGGTTAACAGAATACGGTGTGATTTATAAAGCACTACCAAAGAAGTGATAACAGCTTTATGTTTACGCCTGTTTCGAAAAATACTTTAGTTTTACCTTGAACTCTGAGGCAGCTTCTCGTTTGGCTTTAAGAAGTTCAGTCATGCGTGTTTTCTGTTCTTTCACCATGCCTGTGAGCTCCCGCACCAGAGAGCTGGATTGCTTCTCTTTCTGCTGACACAGACTGAGGCTTGATTTCACCTCCAGGAGTTCAGCAGACACCTGATCAAAAGCCTCCTTGACCTACAGGAAACACACTGAATGTGGCCTGTCAAAAAGCAACATGCTACTTGAACAATTCAGAAGGTTCTTGTGTGTTAAACGTAATTATCACCATATAAATTGAGTTTTAATTCGAACAAAATATTTCAAATATATCGTCTTCATTCAAGATATAGCCCCCAAACTTTGCCAAGACATCCAAACTGGTCTGAGTCAGGTTGTTCTCTATTTTCAGACTGGTACCACAGTAGAAATTCCACTGCCTTAACACTGAGTCCTCATAGAAACTTCAAATTGACCATTTGTGGAAAGGGTTAAAGATTACCATAAAGAAATGTTTGTTTATGTTAAGTATAGTAACAACAATTTTATCACTGAGAGCTCCCTAGCAACCATTCTGTTTACCCTAGCAACCGAATTAGCATATCTCTATCTCAGCTTTGGAAAAAATAGAGACATTGGGGTTGTTTTCTGTTATATTATGTCACTGATTCCTCCATATGTGTCTTTACTCGGGACTAAAAGCAGTGTTTAGAACACAGATTACCCGAGGTCAAGCGCAATTTTAATACGTCTCATGAGACTTAAAACTAGTGATCTACTGCCAAAAGTCTTAAAAATAAAAAATAGCTTTGAATATAAATAAATGATTTAAAATGTATTTTAATTGGAAAGTAAATAAATAACTTTAAACTGACTCTAAATTCTAAATTCTCCAAACTCTAAATTTTTTAACATTTGTAAAACGACTGAGTAAACAAACATTTATAAGCCTGCTACCATCAGCTCTTCCAAATAAAAGTTTCCCCCCTCTGCATATTGATTTGGCTAATGAACAGCGGTTTGTTCCACGTGGGTTGTGATTCAGCAGATCAATGGCTGAGACACACCTAACGTGGACCATCTATGAGGAGGAGGATCAGTTTGGCCCACCTCCATGTCAAACAAAAATACTGAAACCCAAATGTTAAAACACATAAACCAAAAACACATTTTTTTGGAGACCAAGGACTGTAGAAATAAGTTTCAAATACTTTTTTTTCTTTTACATTGAAATCTGTTAAAATACATTTTAACTCATTTATTTACATTCAAAGCTGCACTGCAATATTAAATAAAAAAAACTGGTAACTGGAATGCTGTATCTAATCAGGTAGAGTGATGCCACTAATATGCAAATAAGAAATCAGAGAGAGAACCGAGGTATAGGAATGTGCAGTGTGAAACATCTGACGATGAATACCCTGGATTAACCGTTAACCCCAGGTTTAGCATAAGCAGTGTGAACTATGGCTATAGATAATCCAGGATTCCGTTTATCCGGGGTTTGCGATTACCCAAGGTTAACCATTTCAAGTGTGAAAAGCCCTTCTTTGTGACAAATTGCCAGTTGAGGCTTGAAACAGCCCTCACTTTCCATGTCTCAAATATATTCTTAAAACCTGTCTGTTAAATATGGCCTTTTTATGTGTTTAACTTATTAAATATTGCTTTATTTTCATGTAAGGTGTCCTTGAATGACTTGAGGCACCAACAAATACAATTTATTATTAAATGTATTTAAGCTATACCTCATTAAACCGCTTTGCCTCAATGGTGAGAGCCATGCGGAACTCCTCCTCCAGGGCAGAGTATTGTCTTGTAGAATCACTGATCTTCTGTTCAAGGTGAGATTGGTTCTGAACAAACCTCTGCTCGATCAACAAAACCTCTTTAGAAACAGCCTTCTTAAACTCGGTTCCACCAGGAACTAATCGTGTTGCAAGCTCTTTTCTGTCCAGAAAAATAGAAATCAACAGGTGCTGGATAAAACCACTGTTTTTTTCCAGATTTCAACATTCATTTGCTTTTGGTACGAAAACAGACACCTGTGCATTTCCTCTTTGGAAGTCATCTCCTTAAGACACTGCTGGAGCTTTTCTTTAAGCTGCCTTGATGATGAACGGAGAATTTCAACCTCCTTCTTGAAAGCACAAGCTCGATTCTCCAACTCCTGGGTCCTTTTCACCTTAAACGACGCTCAAGGTCATTTGCTTTTATTTTGGTGTATTTGAATAAATTCATGAAAATGGTAAAAAGTGATTAGCATTTTTTTCTGTGCATTCTGTTGGGGTTGACCTAGTTGAGTGATTGTGTACCTCTTGTCCCCGCTGCTGCACCCGGAGAGCTTCTGCTTGAGAGCTGCTCTCCTCCATACTCCGAAGCGCCCTCTTGAGTTGCTCTTCCCGTTTGCACACCTGCTCCATCTGTTCTACTGCAGACCTGTTCCGCTCCTCCAGCTCCTGCACACGAGTCTGCAGCTCTGCCCGATCAGAGCGCTCTTTCAGTAGCAACTCCTTGAGTCTGAACAGGAAAAGATACAGATCAGCTTTCTTACACCAATATTAACTAATCAGTCTTTCACAGATTTGATACTTTGGAGAAGCTCGCAGTCACAGAGATATGGTTTTCGAAGATGGTTTTTTGGAAACCGTTTCAAGCCTTCTCCAGGTATGGAAGACTGTTATATGATATTAATTCATAACCTATAACAGAAGACTCTGGAAGCAAGGTTTAGGAAGATTTAACAGAAAACACTGCTTTATTTAACTAAAAAACATGATAAGAAACGATAGAGGGAGGGGGAAAGGGGAGATCCTCCCCTGTGTGTCTCCATCAGGATCAACAGAATTGTAACTTCCTGTTGTGCAAATGTTTTCTGTTACTGTCTGCACCTGTCAGTTGTGTGCAAAGCCAAACTCTGCAGGTCCTTTTCTTCGCTGGCCCGAGTCTGCAGGTTCTTGAGCTGTTCACCAAGTCTCTTAGCTGCTTGCTCTGCCTTCCAGCGCCGCTCACGCTCCTGGTCTCGCTCTTCCACTATCGCCTGCAAGTAAATTTACTCTCACCCTTCATGATTCACTTAGAAACGTAACTCAAAAGTTTCCATTTTCGTACTCTGTAAGTTTCCTCTGAAGATTGGGTGGACATTTTCAAAATTGTTTGATTGCCTTTTGTCTCCTTTTTTGCTGAATCCATTGTTTCCGCAGATCCACAGCTTTGATTTGATGTCTTCCTTCGGGGGACAACAACTGACTTTGTGGACCTATGCTTCAGTGTATTCACCACACTAAAATAACAAGATAAAATTGCACAAAAGCGGCAAATATTTTATAAAAGTACTTACATACATTTTAGCACAGGTCATTTTTTTCATTGCTGTAAATACACGAATAACACTTCTATTTTTGAAAATGTTCTTTGTTGACAGTGTTTTTTTTTCGCACCCACTTTTTCCCAGTACTGTATATTTGGTATGTTTGGCACTTAAAAGCTGTGCGATACTGAGAAAATATCTAACTGCGACACACATTGCCATTGTGACTCAAGAAGCGATTTACTTTTTAAATTTGCAAATATGAAAAATGCAACCCATTGTGAAACAAAAAAAAAAAAATTGAGCAAAAGATCATCCAAGTAGAGTGGTGAAATATTTAGATATTATAGATATTATAATATTTAGAAAATACTCAGCTAAATTGTTAAAATGAACCAAGATATTTCTGTGAGGGGAAAAACCATAATAACACCCAGGTTTCAACTCTGCCTCAACTTTATTTCAGCATTCCGTAGAGAGTTATTGGATCTCTTTATGGCTGAAATGGGTAAAATAAAGAATTGAATACCATTAACATTGTTTGGAGTGATACTTGATGTTGCAGCTCTTTGCGATTTGCACATTGCGACGTTATAAATTGTTATTGCGATTCAATCTCGATATATTGCACAGCTCTACTCTGAAGCCGTTAATAAATTCTCAATCAGATGGAACCTTTTCTGCAAGAACTTCTTATGCAACCAAAGCCATCCCTACTGTATCTCATTAATTCATGGCTGACCATGGGCAGCTGAGGTCTTCCAAGGTAGCTTATCACCACCAGTGTGTTAATGTAGAGTGAATGAATAACGCTCTAAAATCGTCTTTGACCAGCTGAAGGAACCAAAAAAAAAAACGCTAAATAAATTCAAGGAATTATTATTATTATGTAATGCACATAACAGTTACCTTACCCCTCAGTTTGTTTGGTTTTGAAGTTTTTTTTCGCTGCAGAGCCTTTGGCATGATGCAGGATCTTGGAACGCCTCAGATTGTCTTTTCCACTGTCACACTCACTCTCTGATGTTTGATCTGTGTCTCTTTTTGCTTTACGCATCACTGGTAAAGTGAAGTTGGGTTTCAATTCATTGCTTGATGGAACCTGAGAAGAGATGCATTTTCCTGTTATACAATCAATGTAGTTTTTAATACGAAGGTTTGGTGATTATTTTTATGTTTCCTTACCCTCTGTATTAAATGAGAAACCTGCTGCTCTAGTTTTTTAATTCGCTGTTCATTTTCTTGATCCTCTGCAGCCGATTTTCCACCTCTTTGCCTAAACTGGGTCAGAACTTCAGTGATACGGGGAGCCATAAGAGCAGCATCTGGCTTTACCTTCATCACAAACACAGACAATCTTGACATGCATCTTTGGTAAACCTCAAGAAACACCCTTGGAATCTTTTAAAGAACGTTTTACCAGCTCTCCATTAACACTGGTGTCGGATGAAATAAGAAATTCCAGAAAGTCCTCAAGACATGGAACATCCAAAGGGCTGTCCTTAGCTGATGAGCAAGGTTTTCCCAAACGATCCACCCCATCTAAGACAGTAAGTTGATGAAGAGATTGAAGAACCACCTCCCTGTAGCCTAAAACATTAGTAAACATGTTAGCACCAACAAATCTGAATATTTTTGAGTTTTTCAGCAATAAAAGCATGTTCTTCGAACAAACCTGGCAGCGAACAGACTGGATTTCCTGCACTGTCTTTACTCAGTGTGATATCTCTCAGGTTTTGTAGTCCCACCATGCATTGCAGCATGTGGTTCATACAATCCAAACGATTGCTGTGGAGCTGCAGGTACTTTAGTTTGTACTCCCCTCCATGGATGTAGAGCAAACCTTCAGATTTGAAAGATTTTGAAACACTTAGCAACCAGCACAATGTAAGAGGATTGCTTTTAGACTCACCAGTAAGGTCGTTTATTTTATTGTAGGACAGATTTAGTCTTGTGAGGTTTGTTAAACCATTAAGACCTGAAATACACAATTTTACACAGTTATTCACACTTCTTTGCAGGTTTTCAACATATACTATATACACTCACTGGCCACTTTATTAGGTACATCAATTCAACCACTCATTACTACCTTGTAGCAACGGTTCAGGGTGGGGGTGGTCATGGTGTATTGGTCTGGGGGATAATTTCTTGTCACACTTTGGTCGATTACGCATATTGCGTACAGCCTCCCTGAGTATTGTTGCTGATCATGTTCAAGACACACGGTGTACCCCATCTTCTGATGGCACTTTCTGCAGGAAAACGCGCCATGTTATAAAGCAGAAACCATCTCAGACTGGTTTCAGATGCTATTATGTCAATATGGACCAAACTCTTTGAGGACTGTTTTCAGTACCTTGTCGAATCTATGCCATGAAGGATTGAGGCAGTTCTGAAGGCAAAATGAGGCACTAGTAAGGTGTATCTAAAATAGTGACCAGTGAGTGTGTGTATATTGCTGATGATGCTGCTTCAAAGTGAGCTTTACCTTCTACTTTAGAAATAAGGTTGCATGACAGGTTTAAGGTACGAAGAAAGGACAAGGAACCCAGTCCCTCCATTCGACAGATGTGATTGGATGACAAATCCAGATGTCTAATGTGCCAGGCTGTAGTCAAACCTTCTATCTTAGTGAGAACATTGCAGTGGAGATTCAGGGATGAGACACTGGGATTCAAAGAGACCTCAAGAAGACTATAAAAAAAACAATCTTCAGTGAAGTCTATAATATAACAATGCATCCCATTAAAATACACTTTTACTGTACTGCAGAGGTAAACTCACCTTGATATACCTTTATCAATCAAGCAGAGCTCTCCAACAGCCATGGTAACTCTGAGAATCAGTTTCTGACAAACGTAAATACACAAACTGTCAAAAACCTGAGAAAAGATTGTGAACAACAAAGTCTTCACGTTATATTATCTTACAGAGTGCTAATGTTCTATTTATGAAAACTCGTATACATAAGCCATTTACTTTAGTCTTATTCCAGATGTATTACATGTAGATTTTACCAAAAAGGTAAACAAAAAAAAAAAACATTTGACATCTGACAACTTGGCACCTGACAAAAAAGTAGTACGTAAACAACGCGTAGACACGTCACTTAACCACTGATAAAAAAACAAACATATTTTCATAATTAACAATGCAGATCTATGTTTAACGATGAGAAAAACTTAATTATTTTTCAGATAAACGTCAGTTCCTTTAACGTTACAGCTTGCTTTGACCCAAGCAGCCTTAGAACGTTGCCTTAGTGTCAATAATATACATATAATATACAATTGCACGTAAAATAAACACCAACCTGAATCACAGAAATCTTTTGCCACCCTTGGAAGACTTAAAGCTTTCCATATCTGATGTTTTGTTCCCCTAAATTAAAAGTCCCGCTCGGTGCCGCGCTACAGATGTTCCTACTTCCGGTGTAGTTAACGGTCACTTCCGTCTACCGTAAACTTTTAAAAATACGGTTTTTATTGTTAAATTACTGTGACAAGTTTAATAACAGTATTTTGATTATAATATTAAAATTATTTTAAATAATAAAGTAGACTTAAAAGTAAATTATCTACTTTATTAACTTTATGAACATTACTCTGAAAGTATAAAAATAGAAAATACAATATATGTTAATAATTAAATAAAAAAATGCACAAACAGCAATACCTTAACAAAAAACACAACATCACCTATTGATTTCCATGTTAAACATTCATGGCATCAAATAATGCCAGATAAGCAAAGCATAATCAGAAATGATGTTTTCTCTGTTACTACAGGTCAAATCTTCTGAAACATTGACCATTAGACCTGGTTTAAACTGTTTATCTTTCTGATCTTTGTCAGTCACAAAACATTTTATGGATTCTCATGCTTATGCACCATATTATCTTGTGGTATTCATTAGATTCTGCAATTGAAGCCTTATGGAATATATAGCTTTGTTTTCCTCATTCATTATGATATCTGTCAAATTTGAGTTCACATTTCAATTGATAACAAAACACATTTTAAGTTATATATAACAGTTTAATAACTCCTTGTAAATCCATTTTTTGAGACCAGGGTCTGTAAGAGCATGTGTCTGGGAGCGCATGTGCCAACATAGCTACAAGAATATAATTCCAAGCAATTTCATTTTATCATTAATTAATAATCAGCGTAGTGTTGCTAAATACAGTTATAGATGTAATTTCATGTATTTCTTATCTATTTCTTATGCAGAGAACATATTTACCCTTGTTGGCATTCAGAACTCTATTCCATCTGCTTTGTGACATTCAGCTCACCCTGCAGGTATACACAGGCCATGGAGAGGTGCAGTCAGCACAAGACTCTTGCTGATTGAGGCACTAAGCAAAAGTTCAAAGACTCCTAGCTTTTGCTGTATCCACCTCAGGCCAATTAGACAGTAAGGTAAAAACCACAACTAACTCACCAGGGGCCTGAACATAAAAAACTGCTGAGTTTGCTTCTGCTAACTACCCACGCGCTAACTTTGTGATTTTACACTAGACTAAAATCTAGGTGGTAAATAGAAAATGTTGTATGCTTTATAGTTTTCCAGTACTTTGTGCAGATTTCTCAACTATGGATAGTTGAAAAGAGATAAGACACTAAATAGACTAATTGAGCATTTAAAAGCAGAAAATACAGACTGCTTGTATTGTGGCCATTACTGGCTCTCTTGGGAATTTATTTTTAAATATTGGTTTGCATTGTATATACCGGTAGATCACTTTTAATGCTTTTTATAGAATGATAATTATGATTTTTTTTGTGCCCTGACGGAATATTTGGTTCAGTTCCAGTTCCAGAGTTGTTTCTCTATTTCCTGTTTATGCAAAATAAAAGACTTATAATAGACCCCAAAAATAGGATTTACATTTTGTTGTAATAAAACTTGTGTGTTTGCATTTTGTTGCACAACAATATCAAATTATTAAATATTCATAGACATGTATTACCATCTGGAGTTTGGATATTTTTATATACTTTCATCATTGTTTGAATTAAGTAGGAATGAAATGTCCCATCATTTGTTTATTTCGACTTAAAATATAGTGTGTAGGTTTTAAAAAGCTTTGATATTTTTTTCAATTAACATTACCAGGTAATTTGCAAGGTAATTCAAATTAAAATGAAAAATGTATCTTTCAGTTTACAGACAGCAAATTGTGCCATCAGTAACACTGTGACCATAGTGGTAAAAAGAAGGGATAACTCTTGGAAGAACAAGACCTGTGAAATGTCTCGTGTTTTCAAAATTCAGGAAAAAATTTAGGATTGTTGTGGAATTATTGTGTAATTTAATGATAAGATATTTAAAAAAAAAGAAGAAGAAGCTTGGGGTTATACAACAAAAATTATGTCAAGCATTGTCAAGAAAAAGAGATAATTTTTTAGAGATCATTTTAAAAATACTCAAAAAGGCCCCAGAATTCTAAGGGTTTATTTCACATTTTCTCTATGTCTCTAAATGTGGCCATTGAATAGTTTTGTTCAGCACTCTTCCGTAAATATTCAAGTTTAAAAATGTGTTTATTAGAAAAGGTGTATTTTACATGAAATACTTGAGTAACTTGTTCAATAACCATCAAATTGTTAAATATTATGTGGAAAAAAAAACTAATACGCCAGTTTTAAGTAACGTTTTAATGGAAAAATGAAGCATAAAATGTAAAAACTAAATGACTAAATGACTAAACCTAATTAAATATTTAAAACCTGATAAAACTGCAAAACTAAAGAAAAGACGCAGACAGATGTTACTAGCCTAAATCTACACTATATTATACATAAATACTTACACTGTATATTGTTTCATATTACTGCTGACTAAACCAACAAATCTACTGAGAATTCATATGGTACATGACATAAAAAAAAAATAAAAGACTGACTTAAGGTTGTTGCTTCCCCCTTATTCTTGATTTATTTCTGAACATGTACAAATTTGATTGGATTTGTAAGCTCTCATTTCTTGTAGCCTCCCAAATATCCTCTGAGGAAGTCCTCGAATTGTGGAACAGGATACTCAGGAGCAACAGGTTCAGGCAGTGGGTTGCCATGTCCTTGTTCTTGCAGGACTGGCTCATCTCTTAGTTCTGCTGGTCCTGCCCTGCGCAGGCGGCAGTTGTAATCGATTTCTGGGTCACAGTCCGGATGCGGCTCGATGACACCATCTTTGGCTACCTTCGTTGAGTCTGCTCCGGTTGACGGCTGGCCAGCAAACTTTCCACAGTTGGGGTCGTACGGGTGGCAGTCTGGTTTCGAGCTGGCGACAGTAGCTCTCAATTCCTGGCTTTCCACTGGGCTGCAATCCTTATCATAGAACATGTAGCAGTCGTAACCTTCCTTGGTCTTTCCACGAACGCCGAGACGGTGGCGACTTTGGAACTCTGGGAGAACTGGAGGGGGCTTCCTAAGGGCAGCGGCCCCGCCAATCAGGCAATATGGGTCATAAATGGGGTCGCAGGCCAAGTTGAGAGGTGCTGGCTCTTCTTTTGGAGCATATTCCAGGACTGGCTTATTAAGTGCCGCAAGCTTGGCAGCGGTAAGAGGGTTGCAGCCCTCTTCAAACAAAGGATTGCAAAGCTTGTCTTTTGGGGCCTCTTCACTATCAGCAGTTTGTGCTGCAGGTGCTACTACATTGGCAACACAAAGTGGGTCCGTGGCTGGATTACAGGCAGGATAAAGGTGAAACAAACCTGAGGGAGACCTGGCCACCAGCTTGGGATGACAGTATGGATCTTTGGAAGGATCACACCCCAGGTGAGCATAAGAAGGCAGAGGGTTGAGCGAAGGCCTGTAGCCATAAGCAGCACGGAGATGATACTGCAAACACTCGGTGTCTGAAGGGCTGCAGATACGCAGCAGCTCTGATCTCTGCTCAGCTGACAAGAATGGCTCAAGCACCGGTGCATAGTAATAGTGAGGTAGAGCTGTTTTCAGAGGAAGCGGGAGGAGATGTGATAGAATCGGAGCAGGGACTTTTGCTGGGGCAGGTGGAGACTCTGCTTCTGCAGCTTTTGGCTTGACTGGATAGAGGCAGTACGGGTCAAGATAAGGGTTGCAGACAGCTACGGTTGCTTGCCTTATGGGGAGAGGCATGACCAGCTTGGCTTTGGGTTTGCTGGTGGATTCTGCAATGCAGTCGGGGTCATCCGAGTTCGCACATGTTTTGTAAATTTCACTCAGGTGAGTGAGGTAGTGGTTGTAGGAGCGGCCTTCTTCTGCTCTGTGCTTGTTTTGCAGGTAGATAAGATACATCCGATCCATGTTCTCAATCTGAGGAGATTCAAAACGGCAAGATGATAAGTTCTTGTTACATTTTTGTAAATATCTCTCAAAATGCGACTAGTACCCCAAATGTCTCATCAAATGTTTAAATGTTGCTAATTTTTATACTGTAATAGTGTCAGGTAGTTTAAATCAATAAAAAAACAACAAAATTAAAAACACATTGCTGAGCTCAACCTTTTAGTTGTGAATATAAACAAAAAGTATTTTTTTTGCAAACTTTACCAATATAAAAGCATTTACTGTAAAGTGAGAATGTGGCTTAGAGGCTTAGTGGTTGCGCAGGGGGTCTTCCTGTGTCCTGAGCCTTTCACGTTACCCCACTCCCTTTGCCTAATTTTTTAATTGCTATGGAGTGGTCCGTGACATCGTACAAAGTTCCCCATCCCAATGTGAGTAAAATAAACCAAAGCCCATGTCTCTATGATTTTCCTGAGCTTAGATAGTGGTATGCCAAAATGGTTGCTATGGTAAACAGCCTGGTTGCTATGGAGGCGTCAGTAGAATAATATAATGTTGCCCATTGTCACTGTAAATTTTATAAAGCAACCCCCACTTCCTAATTTTCCAAAGCTGAGCTTGAGTTCAGAAAATGTTGTTGCTAGGGTAAACAGTTTGGTTGCTAGAGAGCCTTCAGTGATGGCATAACATTTTTAAATTTGTTACTATGATTAGCATAAACAAACACCCATTTTTCATCTTTAAGACTGTTTCGTTACCTTTTCACATTTATTTTCAATGGCCATTATAAGTCAATGGTAAATTTTCAACCCCTTCTAGAACTTTGGGTTCAAATACTTTTCGACAGTGGCTGGTATGTTCTCGCACAGACTGGTAACCTTCACAAGTTTGGTCAGTTTGAAGGTTCTATGAGAATTTCAGTTTGAGTTACAGTTTTACAAAATCTGACCCCATATTACGTCAATGGAAATTTTTCTACATGTGGAAAAAGGGAAACTTAATCAGCAAAACCTCAAAATTCCCCAGTGGATAAGGTTGTGACCAAAGCAAAGAAAGTCTGGCAATCTCTGTTGCCCAATAAGAATACTCACCCCCTCCTGGTTGTTGGTCTCCATGTAGTATTTATACCATCCCCAGAAATCAGGAAGGCTTCTATAGTAGGCAACATTCCTCCTGTTGCGGACCAGCTTCTCCAGTGATGTGCTGTCTGCCTTCACCTCTGGAATCTCTGTAACAAAACCATGATAACATTGATTAACTCTTAGAGGTCTTTGCTAGCACCGGTGCGTGTGCCAATCACACCGGCTGTTTTGAATTATGTTGTACTGACGCAATTGTTTAATTTAAATTTCAAGTATAATGTGTAGGTTTTAAAAAGGTTTTAGTTTTGATATTTTTTGTTATAAATGTACATTGGAAGATGTGCGATCCTCTTTCAGTTTCATTTACAGACCCTAAATCTGTGCCATTGGTGCCATCTAGTGGTGAAAATCATCGGAAGTACAATACCTGTCATTATGGCTTGTGTTTTTCAATGTTCTGGCAACAGTGCTTGGAACAGTGTATAAGGTTTAAGGAGAGCTTGGTGTGGGTTTTTTTCTACACAATTTTCACATTATTTTGACCATGTTTTTTTTTATGTTTTTTTTGGAGGGAATTTATTTTTATTTTGTCTCAAAACTTGATTTTTCTAAAACATAAAAACTCTTTCTTTCTAATTTTTTTTTTAATTTTTGCAGTTAAAATTGTACATTGTAAAGTAGTAAAAGTCAATGAACGCTTCGAGTTTTATAGTGTTCTCCTAATGGTTCTTATTTAATGGCATCAAATAAAAAGCATCAGCTCACCGTCCACTTCTTCATCACGCCCAACAGGCCCAGCACTCAGGGAGTCTTCAGACAAAAAAAAAGAAAAGAATTGATATGAACCAAATGTCTCAGATGATGGAAACTACCAGCTGACTAATGTGGTCTTGAGTGCGTGGCAGGCTCCCATCAGCAGCTCTGCATCTTGGTCTTGGCTTTCTGAATCCTGTAAGTGCTTTCAAATATCGCTTAAACTTCCGAGACCCCCTGTTAGCGTACCTGTTAAACTACAAAGAGATTGAGGAACAAGCCTAAAGGCTGCTGCTGTAATTGCCAGTGCTGTAAAATAAAGTGAAGGATGTGGAACCTTCTGTATGTGCTGCATCATTTGTGGCATATATCAGCACCTCCAGAAGGTCCCTTTAGATGTTTACCGCTCATTGGAAAACTTGCGGGCTAATCATCTCAAGGCCTTCCTTTAGCAAGCGCTTTGATCGTAAAAACACACCGAGACTCGCAGAGAGAGGATTGGTGTTCAGGATCTGTTGGCAGCTGGATAATACATGTTCCATCCTTTTAATTGGATTGATTTTAATGAATTCTTACTTGACATGAGGAAAGTTGCGAGAGCCATGCCACAGATCACAACAGAGAAAGTCCGTTTGGCCATTTTTCTGGATTAGTCGAGTCCTGAAAGCAAAAAATTTCAAAAATCTGGACAAAATCAGGGATATGTTAAGTTAAGATTACTGTTCAATTGAATTTTAATATGTTTTACATTTCTAAAACAATTGGAAACCTGATTACCTCAGTTGACGAACGCAAATTTTGAAGTAATCAAAAGTTCTCAAAATTATTCATTTGTTAATACAAATAGAACTTTTTTTGAGAACTGTTTACTTTAAAACTAGTGTTCAGTGTATATTTGATAGGAATCATCAACTCAGCAAAAGACAAACTGTCGACTTTAAATAATCAAAAGTTACATTTTGAACACGTCTTTAGATCTTGACCACCATGTCAATGTAAACCCAAAACGATATTAGTTCTCAAATCATTTGTGAAAGCAGATTTCTGGAATATTTCAGTTCAACTCCAGCACTCAATTATTTGTATAAGCAAATGTATCCTTTAGAGTTCTGTTTATTTAGGATTTAGGGTATTTATATTTACTGTTATTAGTGTTATTTACCGGCATTATTAAGACCAACATCACCATTGTTGATTCCATAAAACGAAAAATCCTTTCAGTTGTCACTAAATGCAACGTTTTCCTTTTTTCTGCTTTTCTGCACATTAAACCTTGAAAGGATCACAGTATTCTAAAAACACACAAAATAAACACTCCTCAAAATATAGATTTTTTTGTTTATTTAAATAAACACCTTTGAATACTGTATACTTAAAACATTGGGTTTATCAACTGTTAATCAGTTGCCACAAAATTTTGGGTAGTGTAATTTTTTTTTTCACAGTGTATATTTACGCTTTTAGATGCTTTTTTACAGTTTGGGAGAAAACAAATATGTTTGTAACAAGTCATAAGAAGGATTCATTAAAGAGGTTCCAGGTGATTCAGAAATTATTTTTTTCTTATGTTTGGTATGTTTATGTTTTTGAAGTTGCATTTTCAAAGTTATAAAACTCTGCTTAAGATAACTAAACACAAGTAGAACACCAAAAGCACTTACCTGTTCCAGTTGAAACAGTTGGAGACTCAGGTGGGCTCTGAAGGGGCTTCCTGACTGCCTCACACTCCCCTTCCAACCCTTTGAGCTAATGCGGCTTACGCCAACATTTTTAAGCAGCGCCATGATCATTAAGCACAAAGGGCATGTCATATTTCAGGAGCTTGCTGTTTGCCCTATTTGGATTGGCTCTTTGAAAATCATCCTTTAGACCAATGAGAGTCTGTAATTAGGAAGCTGTAGCTGCAGCATACATTAGGGCAATTCAATGAGGACTGAAGAAATGATTTTACTGATTGATAAATGAAGTGCCATTGCTACAACAGGAAGGAATGAAACACAAAGTTTGTATTTATCAGAATACTTCAGTGTTGGCCTGCATTCTTGCATTCTTTTCTTCAGTTCAGTATCATTACATGGTTTTATTTGAATCATTTTAGGTTTGTTTTTATGTTGTTGCCTTGAGATATTTTGTAAGGTGTAGTTTACATAATGTTTTGTTTAAAATATTAGCTTTATTTTGTTTGCTTCGCATCTTTTCGGCTCTGTGCTAACTTTGTAATGTCTTTATGCATGTTTGTTACACATATTTTTATGTTTTGTTCTGTTTTACCTTTGTTTTATATTTCAGTTTTGTTTTGTTTCGTTATTTGGGTTGTTGTTCATGTTGAAACACAACGTATTTTTCAATTTTGAGGTGTTTATTTTCTGTTTGTACAGCTTTAGCTTCACTTTGTAATTTCAATTTGTGACATTTTAAACGTTTTATTTTTCTTTATGCTATTCAATCATGCGATTACATGCTATTATTTTGTTGTTATTAGAATAGTTTTGTGGATTTTTTTTACATGCTGTTCAAAAAGCTAATGTTTCATGTAAATATGTTCCTGTTTTGGTAGTTTTGTATTGTCTTAGCTTAGTATGTTGGCTTTTAACTTTTTTTGTAATGATTTACAATTTGTATGTACATTTTATCACGGACAACTCCTTAGCAACCAAACGGTTTACCCTAGCAACCAAATTTTCTGGACCTTATCTCAGCTTTAGTAAATGGTAAAGACATGGGGTTTGGTTTACTTATTGTGACAAAAGAATATATATTATGTCACTAATCCCTCCATAGCAACCTGAATGTTTACCATAACAACCAATTCAGCATATTACTTTCTCCGCTAAGGACAATCATAAAGACATGGGGGTTGCTTTATATACCAGATGTAGGAATCATTATTTTTGCAAGATGTCAATGATTTTCCCATAGCAACCAAACATTCAACCATGCACAGTAAAATCCTAAGAGTTAAATTAACTCTACTCAGAGTGTATTTGGTCCCACTCTATATAAAGTTAAACCAACTCTGAAGGAGAGTTATTAAAATAAGTCTATTTGAATTAAACAGCCTATTTTTTACTCTTTCTGGAGTGGACTTGGTCCCTCTCTGAATAGTTAATATTTAGATTGCATTTTCCATGCAGATTTGGAAAAACATGAAGAAAATAGATTATTAAATGACTCTTTCTCAGAGTCGGTTTATCTCTATATAGAGTGGGACTAAATACACTCCGATTAGAGTTAATTTAACTCTTAGGATTTTACTATGTGGCAACCATTCCATTTTGCTTATAAAAATGCTTGTAAATGGCATTTTTACAAGCCAATATCAAAGTTTGTGCACAAACTTTTGCCTTCTCTATTTATTATGCTAGGTTTGGGTTACATATAGTTTTAGCTTTTTGTTAATAATAGGTTTTTGTTTCAAATATGTTTCATTGTTCATTTAAAAAAAACACCCAAATGCCTGGTTGGATGACAGTGAAACAATAAGTTTTTCTCAGCTTATAACATCTGCATTATTCAGTCTAGTTATCCATGGCCAATGAAAACTGTGCAGAGCAAGCTAATTAAAAACCAGACCCGTGCCATTTGGGAATGAAGGAAAACCCTCTCAAACAAGCAGAATCATGTCGACAGCTTTCACGGGGTGTTTTTCCAGTCTCCACACTTACTATGGATTCCAATGGCAGAAATTGTCTGTCATAAGAAACCGATGACAACTGAAGGCCAGAAGGTCACAGGATGCTATTATCTTTCGAGTCTGGGTTAACAATCCAACATCAGTGCTTTTTATGACCAGGACACCATAGATCTGAATGATGGGCTGTCAGATGTAATTATCTATTTAATCCAGCCTTACATGGTACACACTCAAAGCTGGAGTTATATGTGATTAATCAGACATCATCAGAAATATCCATGTTCTGTAAACGATTTATACAGAATCGCTGTCAAATAGCCTCCGATACATTCATCATAATGATTTAGGGCAGCCGGATCAGCACGTCCACTGTTCCATGCACATAATTAAATGTCAGGCTCCCAGCAAACAGGTGTTTTTCATAGCACATAAACCTGCAATCCAAGCTGGAAGCAGATGAGCAGGCAAACATGATACAGCCTCATAATTTTAACATACCACATGTTGAAGAATGTGACATTTGCTGAGAGTTTAGAAACACCTGGCGCCACAGAAGACTCGAAATCACCTAGACAACAAAAACTCTTTGACCTTCCCTGAAAAGATTTATTTGAATGAGTTTAAATTTCACCAGAATAATCCTTAGATCCTGGCAAACATTTAGGCAGTAAAGGGTCAAGGTTTCAAAATATATTTTTGCATTTGGCAGAAACTTTTATACAAAGCATACTACATTTCAAATAAATGTAAACATATGTCATTAGTCATTACTTTACCTGAAAATCAAACCCATTACGCTGGTTTATTTAGAGCCAAGACTGAGGCACTGGAAATACTGGAATTTAGCTGACTGGACTTTTCCTTAATGGTGTAAACGGTTCTGAGCTTATTGCGTTGCTGAATATATTCCGATTTGAAGGGTGAAAAGCTTTATCTTCAACAGAACTTGAACAGTACATCTGCTTTGAAATCTTTGTCTTGGAGAGACCTTGTTGATGCAGTAAAACTACCCAATGTCTTGTTGCTGTGCTCAATCGTGCCATAACAAGAAACGATCTCATCCTCACTATGGTCTCTGTTCCTTATCCAGTTTTTTTAAAGGTTTATTTTAATGGAAACTCCCTTTATTGATTTTATGCGATAGTGAAGTTAGTGGAGGATATGGGAAAGAATGATAGAGGGACAGGAAGCGATATAGAAGAGATATCAGGGTGCCCCACATACTCCTCTATAATCGTGCACATGTGTCCAACACACTGTCCATTATACCACTAGGTCTGACGCTCATCTAGTTTGAAGCCTCCTACACAGCTGTGTCTGTTTCAGTTCATGACTGGGTTTCAACCTGCTTGTGACATTGATGATCATTAGCACCTGTTTGTCATAAATGGTCAATCATATTCCTGACTATAATCCTATAACGCCGGGCACAGGACTCAAACCCATGTCCCCTTTTGCAACCATGCGTATGTGCCTCCTACACAGCTGTTTCTGTTTCAGTTAATGACTGGATTTAAATCTACGGGTGACATTGATGATTATTAGCACCAGTTTGGCATAAATGGTCGATCATATTCCTGACTATAATCCTATAACGCAGTGTACGGGACTCAAACCCATGTCCCCCTTTGCAACCATGCGTATGTGCCTCCTACACAGCTGTTTCTGTTTCAGTTAATGACTGGATTTCAATCTACTTGTGACATTGATGATTATTAGCACCAGTTTGGCATAAATGGTCGATCATATTCCTGACTATAATCCTATAACGCAGTGTACGGGACTCAAACCCATGCCCCCCTTTGCAACCATGCGTATGTGCCTCCTACACAGCTGTTTCTGTTTCAGTTAATGACTGGATTTCAATCTACTTGTGACATTGATGATTATTAGCACCAGTTTGGCATAAATGGTCGATCATATTCCTGACTATAATCCTATAACGCAGTGTACGGGACTCAAACCCATGTCCCCCTTTGCAACCATGCGTATGTGCCTCCTACACAGCTGTTTCTGTTTCAGTTCATGACTGGATTTAAATCTACGGGTGACATTGATGATTATTACAAAATCCTTAAAATAGGAAATGATGGTAGTTTGGAGGTAAAAGGACCAGAACGGGGAAATATTGATTTGGTTCAGATGTTTCAAATGTTCACGTTGCTTTTTGTAAAAGAACAAAAATGTACAATCGTTGCTTATATTTGTGAATGTATTTACAGATTATATATCCATATATATAGATCCATATATATAACCGTATAGAGTTTGTAATGAGGTCAGCACTTTCTAATGAATATGCAGTGGATATGTCTATGTTTAAAAGTATCTACGTGCCTTGTTTAGTTCTTTCTTTTGGCCCTAAGACACAAATCACACTCCATAAAGAAACAGAGCGCTAGTAAAAGCATCCCCTGCTGGGCATGAGCATGTAAAGGACCACCAGACATAGAATTATGGATAACTTGTCTTATAATGGTTTCAGTGTGTTTAGATCTTAGCAACAGTATACATCAGCTATGATCCTGATCTGATCAACATGTCTTTGTACAATAAAAACATGAGATAAATAATTAATCTTCACATTAAGCACTTTTGAATCCTAAAAGCCAATTGGCCTGAGTCTGCAACGTGAGTTTATTTATTTTTGCTGACTTGAGGAAATGTTCAGATGATGGATGGTTCTTGGGTTTTACAGGTGGACGATGAATAAATCACTGGCTACAGTTTCAAAAGAGTTAGATTTATGAGGAATATGAGCCTCCCTTTTACCTGGGAAACCAGCAAACAGAATCAATCACTGGTAATTTAGCTGTCAGAAAAACAATTCAGCATATTTCATTAATAAAATATGTGCGGACTGATCCACAAATCTTGCAAGACCATGTTATTAATGCCATCTATTCAGTTTAATTAATAACATTGATCCACTAAGTGGGTTCGGGAAATACTTCTCTTCATAAATATATTATAATATATATATTTATGTGTTTATTTAATTATACATTTAGTCGTAATACAGGACCAGACCAATTCTACACTGTATTTGCCTATTTAAGCAGCTTAAGAGAGGCTCAGTTGGGAAGAACCCCAGGGTAGAGGTAAACCATCACGGCGTTGATAACAAACCTGGAACTACTGAAAAGATATTTAATCCTTTTTGTTGAAAATTGTGCTGAAAATAAATGGTGAATCTCACAGACTGTTTTATTGAAGGCTACAGCACCAGTCGAAAAAGTAATGTTCAATATATTACATTGTTGCTCAGATGACTACGACCCATTCCCAAAGTGCTGAAGTAGGAATGTACACAACAGAAAAAATGTCCTTTAAATTTCCTCATGCTATTTCTGGGTTTCGTCCCACCACTTAAACTGGTGGACGCGTGAAATAGGCGAATTATCTACTGAAAAGTCTAGACCTTAAGTTGTGGCAGGTAAATTTAGTAAAAATAAAATAGACACTGAACAAGTTGGCGACATATTACAATATCCGTAATTTTTGGATCACATTTGCTACAGTATTTTGTAGCCCTCACCTTTTAGTTTAAAGAAATAATTTACTTTCTCAGATTTTGTAACATTTTTCTTCCATGGGGAGCCATTTTCTGTTGGACACCTCTTAAATGAATCATTAGACTCACCTGGGGTTGAATTAATTAGAATGTTGTACTCTTAATTGTGGCTTTTCTCCCAAGACTATAATGCTTTGTAGAACTAAAGTTTTTTTTTTTTTCATGAATCTAGTGGGCTGTATCGTACTCTATGTGCAGTGGGTTTCCATGGCCAAACCAATGCATCTATCCATATTAAACTCTATGATGTCGCTAAAGTTCATGAGTCTTTTGGCAATGCACTGCTGAGCCTACTATCTATTAAGAGCTCACCAAAAAATGACACAAAACAAATCTTTTATCAGACAGTTTTATTACAATGTTTAGCTGGTTTATGTTTGACTATACTTGGTTTTTCTTGCAAGAGGCATGTAAAGGCAAACACATTGTAGCATACTAATAGGAGGCATAGGAAACCATTTAAATAAAATGATCAAACCGAAGCTGATTAGAATAATTCTGGATACCAACTCAGCCACTGAGCAATAGAAATTACATGATAAATGTAAATGTAAAAAAACACTGTTTTTAGCTTGATTTTAGACCAACATTTGTTACAACTTTTCACAATGTGTGCATTAACAGTTTGGGTCAGGCCCCGGGGATCTGGATTACTGAAGATTAAAAGGTGTGCTGTGTAATATTTAAACACTTTCCATCAATACCAGGCATGGCCACTAGTGGTGTAAAGAGTACTAAAATATGTATAATAATCAAGTTAAAGTACCATTACTTGCCAAAAGTAAAGAAAGCAGAGTAAAAGTAGAAAGTATCTGTTCAAAGTACAAGTAAAAAGTAGCTCTTCTAAAAACTACTCTAGAGTAATGTCTCTTCACATCAGAGCATGAAGAGAGCGAGAGAGAGAGAGAGTTGAAGAAAAAAGAGAGGAGAAAAGAAAGAAAGAAAACAGAGTGAGACAGAGACAGAAACTGTAAGAGAACAAAATAAAGAAATACAGAGATAGAAAAAAAGATATAATAGAAAATAATGAGCAAAGAGAAAGCGAGAGAGAAAGATAGAGGGAGAACAAAGAGTGGAGCAAAAGCGAAATAGAGACAAAGAGAGTGCAAAACAGTAGAAAGGGAGAAAAAAAGAGCAAGAGAGAGAATAACAGCTGCATATTTATCCCTGACCACTAGGGGCAGTGTTAACATATAAATACTTGCTTTGGCAGAGAAGAACGAAGGGATTGGTAATGGCGGCAAATGGTATTGAGCGCATGGTTGAGTTCATGTTTTTTATTTGAATTTACTTTGTTTGTTGGAAGTTTGTTTTGAACCTTACAATAAATTTTGTTTTAAATTTTGATTGGACTCTGGCGTGTTCTTAACATACTTCCATTTACTATCCAAAGCAACTCAATGGATAGCTGCTACATAGTTAAACTTTCAACTATTTTCCTTTTAAAAGACAATAATCAAGCTGGTCTTGCAAAATAATTTTGACTGATTTTTGTCGAAGTGGTAGTATTGGATTGGTTACATTCGCTAGATGGACAGTACAGGTGCCAATCACTGTCGAAAATAAAGGTAGTGCTGTAATAGTAGAGATACAGAACTAGAAATGTACTCAAGAATAAGTTTTTGATTTGAGAGAAAAACTACTCAATTAGACACATGAAGTATTGATTTGATTTAATTTCTCTTTTGTCTGCTCGCTGTATTTTGTGGAAATAAGTGTTTTACATTCCATTTCTTCAAGCATTTTTTGTTAACAGCATTTTTACTACATGCCTAAAATATTTGCACATGATACCCTATCTATAGAAGGTAACAACGGTTCATTACTGTCCAGTCTCTGCACTTTCAATTCAAAATTTAATGTATTCTTTAATGCTTAAACTGTTTAGTTTAGCACTTGGTGATCATTGCCTATCCCTGTTCTAGTCTTTCAAGCAATGCCCTGGTTTTATGTTGCCTCCCTGTGGACAAACCAAACATTCCAAAAAATGTAAAATACTTTGGGATTTTTCCTACCTCTTAGACGCTATTCTGTTCAATCCATGATTCCCCAATAGTACGAATGGAACTTTATCACATGACCTACCAGTGTAAGATCTCATTAAATGAGATCACCTTGCCTCACTGAGAGGTATTGCTTTTTATCAGCTCTTACTCTGTACGCTTTTCGTTTAGTTAGACTTTATGGGTATGTGCCTTATGGGTATATTAAATGCAAAATGACATACAGATATGTTTTAATCTATATAATTGTATACAAATGTATCAGATATGCACTCGAATGTTTCTTATCTGCACTCAAAAGTCTTAGGTGTTGATTTTATCAAAAGATTTTCGTGCAAAAGTCTCCACACTGGCTCAGTAGGACTACAATTTTCTGTTGCTATAAAGTAGGGAAGCTCACAATTTTGAAAGCACCATTAGTTTTTACAGCAAAATAACTAAAATCACACCAGCAAAGTAAAACAATGGAATACCATAAAAGCTCTGGACCTCTCCCTGTAAACCCCCTATTTACTCTCCCACCCACATCCCATCACAGAGGGAAGGCGGAAACCCCTCTTGGTAAGATCAGTGGCGTCCCAGTAGTTTGGAAAGGAACCCTGGGGAAGGTTTGCTAGATTTCCCCTGGTCTAGCCCAAGCTCGCCCTCCATTTGCTCCAGCTCTGATTGGTCCAACAGCTCAAAATCCTCAGGCTCACTATCTGAATCCTCCGCCAGTGCTTGGACCAATGCTGGGGCATTCTCTGCTTCCAGATGTTCCTGCAGCGCTGTGGTGACTGCAGCTGTAATCAAATCTCCTGCCAGTTTCTGCACATCCTCCAGGGCTTGGACCGGGGGTTCCACCACTGATGCTCTGCTGAGAAGAACTCCGGCAAGAGGAATTGCGGAGATCATGGCTTCATCATTCTCTCTGTTCATCCTCAAGCTATTGTCCAGAGATGGGAACTCTGGGAGCCCACCCGTGAAGACCTCTTCGTCACTTCGTCGGTCCGAGTCTGGAAAATGACAGAGCAGAAATTCAGTCTATTACAGTTTAACTTGGCCACTTTATTAGGGACACCAATTACGCCAACTTGTGTGGTGCATAGGGGTGTGGCCTTAATGGAAATTGCTAATCATGTGAGTAATCAACCAAAATAAGAACCATTCAGTCGGTTGTGGTAACTGAAATGGTTTATTGTTGATGCAGGAGTTCAGATGAGAATTGACTGGTTAGAAATAATAGAATGACATCAGTCACTCAAAAAACATTATTTACTACCAAAGTATGAAAAAGAGGAACCATGAGGTAATTCAGAAAATAATTTAGTCATAATAATTAATACCAGCAAGGTGTACCTAATAAAATGACCAATGACTATAGTTCCAAAAGAATCAAAGGTGAACAAGTTGGAGTTGTATTTTACTCACAGTGCATTAAAGAAGAAATCAACTGGTCTAAACTCCTCATAGAGGTAAAGCGAACCTTACCATCAGAGCTCTCTGTTTGAGGTGTGTGCCCCTCTGAAAGGTTGAATGTGCCATTGTCAGTCCATGTTACCTCAGAAGCCTCTGTGTCAGATATGGACAGCTCTCTGCAAACTGTGGAGTCCATCTGCACCAGAGCTTGTAATATCAGCAGCACACTCGTAAACGAAAAATGAATTTGTTCATGCGTATTCCTGACCTTGGGGAAAAGTGCAGACAGATCTGCCTCAATGCTCTCTCTTTCGGTTTGTGATTGGAGTATCCTTTTCTCTGGAGGAAGAATTCGACACTTCAGCAATTTCATTCATTTGTGAATGTAATCCATGGATTCAATGATCAAGAAATCAATAATTTCACTGGTTTGAGGGTATAGGGTATGACTAGAGGTAAAGACTAGAGCAGGGGTCACCAACCTTTTTGAAACCGAGAGCTACTTCCTGGGTACTGATTAATGCAAAGGGCTACAACTTTGATAACCTCTTCAAAATTTATTAATAATTAAGGATATTCATCTCTGCAATATGAATTAAATTAATTAACAAGGTGGTAAACAAATAAATATTTATGTGCCACACTTTATATTTATGATTTGTCTTAGTGCAAGTGTTATTTAAATTGAAAAAAATATATATAGCACTTCAAAATGATCACTTCTAAAAGAGTCCAAGGAAATCACAATGTACAAATAATAAATCATATAAATACAAAAAGTGAGCTAACATGATTTTTTTTTCAAATTGTAAACATTTTTACATTTTACAAATGCATTGAGCTAAACATGAACTGGAAACCAAATCTGGTATCGGTTTCTTTCAGTTACTGGGAAGCCTGGCATTGCGTGCGGTTTACCAGTATGTTGTACTCTGAGTGAGTTTTGAGATGGTGTAAAACGTCTCTCCACGTTGTGCCGCTTGGCCACCACCGCCACAGTCGTCGCGCAAATGAGACAAACATATGCTCCTTCCACAGAGGTAAAAATAAACCTTTACCTCGCATTCGTCTCGAATATTAAATGATCTTTCTATGAGTCCATTGTCTCATTTTCGCTGCGCTGCTTAATTGTTTCGTCATAGCGCGTCACACTGTCCTTTCAACTCTCTCCGGTCGTAGTTCATATATATATATTAATTTTTTTACATGTATATATTATCACATCAAGCTTACGTGCAAGTGTCGTTTAAACAAGAATAGCAATAATATTAAATTAGATTCAGCTCACTGGAAAGTGGCGCTATTTGAGCTATTTTTAGAACAAGTAGCGGGCGACTCATGTGGTCCTCGCTGGGCGACAAGATGCCCGCGGGCAACGGGTTGGAGACCCCTTGGACTAGAGGGTAAAGGGTAGAGGATATGCATTAACTTCACTTTACCAATGCGCCATGTCTACTTCGCTGAGACTGAGCGGCAAAACAGGCAGTAAATGGCTGCGTTTAATAAGGAAAAGTGTCAAACTGCAAGGTATTCTGATGATTACATGGTGAAGGTAAAAAGAATTGAACTCTACTTTAATCCCACGACTTAAGATTTCTAACAGCTCTTATCAACGGCACAAAAGAACATTTTATTGTAAATATTGTAAAAATTCTTGCAATCACCTTGTAGACGGCTAGAGGATGCATTTGCTGTTCATTCCATTCATCATGTTAGACTTAAGGTACAACTAAAGCTTCTATTTTTAAGTAAATTCCACATGACATAAAGATTCCCTTTTGCTAAGGGCTGTCGGTCCTTGTATGGCCAGAGCATGAGCTTGGTTCACATACCTGTTCCTAGTACACGCTGGACCACAGTAGGGCTGCCCTTTGTCAAAAGTCATGTTCAGTTTTATGGATTTCCAGGTGTATTAATGATACAGGCCGCCGCTGAAATGAGTTTCCTTTGCAGGGTGGCTGGGCACACCTTTAGAAATAAGGTAACTTGGAATAGAACGACTCCTCCCACACATTAAGAAAAGTTAGCTGAGGTGGCTTCCCATTGGGAATAGACTGACAAGGCCCCGGATAAGCGGAAAAATAGAAAGTTGTTTATTTAAATCCACTTGCTTTTTTCAGATTTCGGCAGTAGATTGTAGAATGCTGTTCCGGAACTTTTTGAAAAATGATTTGATCAGTCAATCGCACAACAGCTTTTCCCCATTTTCAGCTTTGTGTTGGTGAAACGCAGAAGAAGAAATTTATTCGAAAACACTTGCTTCTCTTTTTTCGGATTTTGGCAGTAGTTTGTAGAATTTGTCCCATTTTCAACTTCTATGTTGGTTAAACTCGAACCTTTTGCCACTCACGTTTAACCTCTGGGTACTATGAATCTACCGTATGTGTAAACCCTCTATTGTGAAACTTTATCGAGACTTTTGTGAGGCACTGGGAATTCAAATTTTACCTGCATAAAGGTCTTACCACACCTGAAATTCCTAGTTCCGGATCAGAAAAAAACACTATGTTGCTGGTAAGTCACAAGTGTAAAGAGAGCTTGCATGTGCGTGCTCTCAGGATATACCATGGTTCTCCTTGATTTTCAGAAGAAACTCGCCCACACCAAAGTCCAGTTTCTGCAGAACTGGTTCCAACCACATCCCGAACTCATGTGACGACACCAACGGCCACAGAAATATACCCAGCACTGCAGTAAACAGATGCACAAGTTATTTGTGTGAATGTCACACTTGGCCCTGTGTTTATGAAGCTGCTGACTAGTATGAAAAAAAAAAAAAAGAAACCAGAGACCGAGAGAGAATGTCGTAATGGGTAAGTTACTAGGAATCCTCTCACGTGGTAAAGTGAGGATTGTTCTCTGCACTATTTTTCTATGACAGTCAAATAATTGAACCAATTTTCAATTTGTGTCTAGGCACTTACCTAATATATACGAAATAACGACCCCTGGAATGTAACGGCCAAGCAGTGCCAGAAAAGAGCACATACTGCAAACCAGCAGACAGAACTGCCATAAAACAGATTAAAACAAGTCAAATTAAAAATGTTTTTTGTTAAAATCGTGTCAAGGCAATAGTGAATAGGATTTAAAGTGGTGTAATGGTTTCTAAATGTTAGAGGTCCTTCATACCTTTCCTGGATTCTGCTGTTTAAAAGAGGAAGTCTCCTCAATGAACAGTCTGAGGCTTGAACAGAAGTCTGTGAATGGGGCTCCTGATCCAGACTTGGCCTCTTGGACAGAATCTATGACCTCCCAGCTGCAAGTAAAAAAGAAAACCATGTTAATGACCCTAAACATTAAACTGTGTCGACCTTCTCAGCAGACTTTTATTATGACTTATTTCTTCTGAACACGTTGTGCTGTCTCTGCAGAAACTTTACAGGGTTTGACCTAGGAAGTGACACGCACAGTGGTTGTCACAGAGGCACAGAAGGCAGATCTTCTTCGGAAAGGCGATTGGTGTATACTGGGTCCCATTGGTTTCTGTCAGGTCTGAGCTGAAGACCCTGGTGGTCATCTTCCGTTTTGAAGAGTAAATAGCTCGATGTGTCTGGCATCCAAGTTCAGACTGTATATTTTTCAGAGTAGTCTCAGCACAGGTCTTTTCACACTTTTTCTTTTGTTTGCTCACCTTGCCAATTGTAAATGATTCATATTTCAGAAGTGTTTAAATAAAACTCAGCTCTAAATGCAAGGTTTCTGCAGGCTTCACATTGACAATTTCTTAAGACCTTTAAAAATGTAAGACCTACTTAAGTTTATCTAACAAACTGTCAAAAATTAACTATAGAGTCTTTAAAATATAAATCACTGTAAAATAGTTCTTGCATAAAATCGAAAATGTTGACAGTAGCTGCCCCTTGAAAAAATGTGAACAGATGGGAAAAAAATAACAAAACATTTTCTCCACCAACATCTTATAAAGAATTGCTATATGTTATTAGTCTACATTTTTCCTTTAAAACTAGCATTTTTGGTGAATGAAGACTAGCATTTTTAGTAACTTATTTAGACCGTTATACGTATGCACTTGTGACACAAAATCTAGCAAGAAACGACAGATTTATTAATTTTACAACGTTTAAAAATGCTGTGCTCATCAGTAAATCGTTACCATTATATGGCACATTTTTATCAGGAAATTCAGAAAACATAAAACGATTGTTTTCATAATGTTAAAACCTTTGTAAATGACAAAAATGAACAAAGATAGCTGCCATAGCAATAAAATAAAACAACCAAATGTATTGACTCGCGCTGTGCATGCTGGGAAACCTGTCTCAAGTACACTCGATCTGAAGTGTGTCGGTAAATTAAGACCTGTGAAAAAGTATTTACCGGTAAGTACTTAAATAGTTTAAAACATGGACCGCCGACCTGTCCAGAGTGTACCCTCACCTCTCGTCCAATGTGAGCTGGAGATGACCCCATGCCTCGGAATAAGCGGGTTGGAAAATGAATGAATAGTTTAAAACAGGGAATCAAATTAAATGTAAGACTTTTTAAGTTCTAAAAATGTAAAATGTAAACAAAGTAATATGAAAAAGTTTAATACAGTGGTCTGCTTTCAAATCAAGTGCATTATTTTGCCTACGTAACTATTTGACAAATTACTAACATCATGAATTCAAAGTAAACATTATTAGGATGAGATATTTTACTTTCTGTGTATTAGTTTTATTTCTATAACGTGAAATCCGAGACAGTCTTGGCACAAGATAAGCATCTATTAACAGGAAGGCTGTTAATGCCCTTCATCTCTGGCTACGTGTCTCTCCACTGCACACACAGCTGTCGCCCTATATTTCCCATTGATAAAAACAAACAGAGATACCTACTGTAGCTGCAAAAAATCCCTGTCAATCATTTATTCAAAATAAATCGACCCGGTACATAACCAGAAACATTCTACACATAACCCAGGCCATTAGCCGCTCTCCTGCTGATCATCTCAAGCAGCGTTTCCTCCAAAAGGCCATAAAGCAGTCACCTCCAGCATCGCAGAGACATGTTTCCCCACCGGAGGTTTCCTATTAAACAGAGCGCATGGGGTGCATGTGACTGTGAGGCAACAGAGCTCACATTAGCACTTCACCATTGACCATGTGGCACACAAGTGAATGTGCCAAGGACTTGCTCAACACAGACCATCAATGAGCTCTACAACTCACAAAACCCCTAGAGATTGCATCAGATCTCATCTTTGGTTTCGGTTTTAGGAAATCGGCTTGTTGACAGCTAAATGTGGTGTTTAATAGTTAACACTAAATGCATGGTAGTAACACAATATCCTGCATTTATTCCAAGAACATTTTTGGTCAAATTCATCCATCCATCCATTTTCTAACCCGCTTGTTCCATTTCGGGGTCACTGGGATCTATTGGAGTCACTGGGATCTACCGGTGTGGGGGTACACCCTGGACAGGTCACCAGTCCATCGAAGCAAATTCAGTGATTTTGAAATAAAAGCAGTCAAACATAGACCCCTGCAGCTAATGCTGCACACTCATGTTCTCACTGGACAACTGACTAAGTCACAAAATAGAAAACGGCATGCAACCACAAACAGCCTTTAATTGCATATAAAGTTGCATTGAATCTCTTGTGCAGGCTGCTGACTCTGTGTTATCCCACCGATTGCATAAATGAAGCAAACACTCATAAGTTTATTTATATAAAATAACATTTGAAATACAGTGAGATTTAAGAATGTATTGAAAAATCTATTGGGGCCTATTTGAGTGGTTTGGGTCATACCAAGAGTGCAGTAGCTAGGGTCATGATGTCCCAGAAGCACAAGAAATTAAATAACCTTTCAAAGAGAGAATATTGTTTAGACAGATTTGAGATGAGAATCAAGATGAAGATGGGCTTCCATGGTGAAGTGGGCGGTGCTCATAAGCAAATTTTTCAGAAAATATGAATGTTTCCTCTCACTATTAGTGGTCTGGTGAATCCATTTATTGTCAAACAGATGTGTTTACTCCTTTTAAATTTCATAATAAAAAACGGACCTTTCCAAATCATCCTGATCAAAAGTTGTGGTCTGTGATTTTGGCCTGATAACATGCACAAAAACTGACACAGAAGGGATACGACCTGTTTGTGCATAAAAGGTTTCGGGGTTCTTGATAGACCCTTTCCTGTTTTATCCAGTGATGCGCCGGATTTCTGAATTCTGAGCAATGGGGAAAGCTCAGTGTGGGAAAAGGTACTGGGAATGCCAATCAGCAGGGTTCAAACTATTTTAACTTTTTGGCCACAACCATGAACAGTACATTTGGAGAGCAGTCAACAAGGCCTGTGATGAATGGAACACCATCCCCTCTGTGAAACACAAAGGTGGGTCACTGATGATGTGGGGATGTTTGAGCTCCAAATACACAGGAAACCTGGTCAAAATTGAAGGGCAGATGAATGCAGGATGTTGTCAAAGGATACCTGAGCTTGGCATGGGCCGTTACTGGACATTTCACCACAACAACGATACAAAACAAAGGCCAAGTCCACTTGAATGTTCTGGAGTGACCATCTCAGTCTCCTGACCTCAATATCATACAACCACACTGAGGAGATCTCAAACATGCAGTTCATGCAAGACAACACAAGAACTTACAAGAGTTGAAGGCTTTTTGCTTTACCACCCGAGAACAAAGAACCTCATCGACAACTACCTCAAGAGACTTCATTGATGTTAAAGAGGGGGGGGGTTCAAAATCTTAACACTTTTGAACAGGGTCATTTGAAAAAGTTGTCTTTATGATTTAAAAAGAATAAACACAATTGTTTGACAAAAAGATAGAAGCAAGAAGAAACAAAGGTTTTGTGCATTTCCACATTTAAAAGTGAAAACAACTTCAAAATAATAAATATTGTAATTTACGACCATAACTTTTCACTTAGAAATAGCTACACCACGTACCAACATGTCCATGACCTGCTTCCTCTAACTTTACTAACTCCATAAAAGGGATAAGCTCAGCCCAAACATGCTTAATAAGCATTGCTGGAATGGCAGAGCTCTGAAAAGCATTCTGCGAAGCAGCCTTTTTAACACAACTCATCTCGTTGGGGTTAGCAAATGGCTGAACATTTCCATTGACGTATCTGAGCACATGCAAAGATTCAATCTTGAAAAGTTCATTATATGTGGGCATGGACAACCTTCATGCATAGAGAGCTAAATATGTATTTCAATTATTGGGGCATTTACACTTTCCAAAACATCTGAAAAATGCATTTTATAAGAGAAAACCTTTAGGAGTATTTTCTAAATTAGCAAAGAAAAAGTTTTACAATTTAAGATCATATGCCTTAAGATAAGACTGGAGGAGTTTGGAGATGAACAGGTTAAATCTCAAGAAGGAGTTTGTTAAACTACGACACAAGCAAAAGTGGCCATTTTGCGAAATAGAGGTTTTCGCGAAATAGTTAACTTCCTGTAAATTTTTGGAAACATAAATTTTACATATATTCATATACAGAAATTTAATTCACCAATGACATATGTTAACGCATTATAAGCTGAAATGCATTGGGTGGCACTATAGAGTCAATTTTAGGCCCTCAAAAAATACACCGACAGCTGCTAAGCAATAATATTCTGAGCAATTACAATAGGGTTCCCTGCACTTTTAGTGCTCATTATAATATAAAACTAGCGATTTTGTGTTTTAAATTATATTCTTCTTACATATAGACATGAGATATGAAGGTTTTTGTGACATAAAAACAATTATCAATGAAAAAAATGATCTATATTTGTGGGTCTCAGGTCATGCTGGCAGCCATCTTTCCTCTTTGTTTTAAAGTGCAGCTTCAGACATCCCTTAGAATGAAGGGCCACATTTTTTAATTGAAAATAGTTTTGGGACACCCCTTCAATAGAGCTACTTGGTAGAAAAGGAACAAAATCATGTTTTAAGAGTTTTAAAGAGGTCAAATACTTCAAGAACATGAGATAAAATTAATTTATAACATTGTGAGCAAACATTCAAAGTCAAAATACTTATTTTTATCACTGTGATTGAATGTGTGGAATTCCAAGAGGCCTAAAACATTACCTTGCCATAAATACTTCAATTCTACAAACCAATCAACGGCATTAAACACTTGCTTGAAATAATGCATATTACATTAAATGAATCTTCTCAATATTACAAATAGACTCAAATACTTTAATCTGTTAATAATTCCCTCTAAAAGTCTAACAACAGGTGGTTCCAGACGGAATACCACAATGCTTGACAATCTGAGTCTGGCTCCCATGCTAATCGCTAAAACAACACAGAAAGCTAGTTATCCAGTACTCAGCCCCAGTGATGGGCACTAAAATAACTTCAAACAAGCAGCTGAGGAATGACGGGGGACGATTCACAGAGTAAAATTTGTAAAGTAAAGCCAGGAGACACATGATTGTTCTCAAACGCAGCCTCTTTATGATAGTGTTCAGCACGCGTGTGGTTTTGCCCACGTACGCCTCATCACACTCCACTGTGAAAGGTCTCATGTCTGCGTGGCGTCGATGCACGTATCCGTCCTTGCGACAATCGACATCAAAATCCCCAATGCATGTGTTCCAAAGCAGACCACATGACTCAGATGCATCTGGTGTGTGATGACTGACATTTCTAAATGTGAATTATTTTTTATGGTAATATACAGAATGTCAAGAAACAAAATAGTTGTAATCAACGTTTCAGGAAGAGTAAAATGAAGAGGAGAAAGAACAAAAAAGGAAAAATACACACGAACAAAGAAAAAAGAAAAAAAGCAAGCCAAAGAGCCTTTTCACTTTAATACGTCTTAAGAGACACTCCATGGCCACTTTATTAGGTACACCTTGCCAGTATTGGGTTTGACACCCTTTCAGCTTCAGAACTGCCTCAATCCTCTATGGAAAAGATTAATAAAGATTCTGGAAATTAGAGAGTTTGGACTATATTGACATTATAGCATCAACCATGAAGCGAATCTCCTGTTCCACTACATCCAAAAGGTGCTCTACTGGTGACTGTGAAGGCCATTTGAGTACAGTGAACTCAGTGAATTGTCATGTTCAAGAAATCCGTGTGACATGATTCTTGCTTTATGACATGGAGCCTTATCCTGCTGGAAGTAGCCATGAGAAGATGTTTAAACTGTGCTCACACAGGGATGTACATGGTCACGAACAATACTCAGGTGGCATTGATACGATGCTCAATTGGTACTAATGCGGCCAAAAAGGCAGTAAGGATCCATGCTTTCATCTTGTTGATGCCAAATTCTGTGCCTACCATCCAAATGCCTCAGCAGAATTGAGACTCAAAAGACCAGGCAACATTTTCCAATCTTCTATTGTCCAATTGTGGTGAGCCTGTTCAAATTGTAGACTTAGTTTACCCAGTGTGGTCTTCTGCTGCTGTGGGAGGTTCGGAGATACTCTTCTGCATACCTCGATTGTAACGAGAGATTATTTGAGTAACTGTTGCCTTTTTATCAGCCCAAACAAGGAACTGTCGCTCACTGGATATTTCCCCCTTTTTTGCACCATTCACTGTAAACCATAGAGATGGTGAAAATCCCAGTGGAACAGCAGTTTCTGAAAATAACAACCATGCCACGTTCAAAGTCACTTGAATCACCTTCTTCCCCATTCTGATGCACGGTTTGTCTACATGCCTAAATGCCTTGATTTGCTGCCGTTAACACGCAGTTGCACAGGTGTACCTAATAAAGTGGCCAGTGAGTGCATATGTTTTACAAAGAGGGAGAATTCAATATTTTACATGAATGAAAAACTTGCTATTTAAAAAGAAAAAGTAAAAAAAACAACAGATTTGGTTATTGTCATTTTCATAATAACATATGTCTTTGGTATGTGATTTTAATTTTAGTTTAAATAACATACAGCAAATGGTTTTACATTTTGGCATTTACAGGCTGATGTTTGAACATATTTGGCGACTCATGAGGAAGACGAGAGGAAAACATGAGTTTACCCCTGGTTTCTTTCATGCAGATAGGCTCATAAGTCTACATATACCTTGGCAAAATTTTAGATTTCTTGGCCTTTTTCCATTTCCCCGTCAAAGTAAGTTGTTGGGTGAGGCTCCTTATTGTCAAACAACTGTCTTGTAAATCATAATGACAACAGAAACATTACAAAAGACCCTGATCAAATGTTTACACACCCCAGCTCTTAATATTTTATATTTCCCCATTTTTCATCAATGACAGCCTGAAGTCTCTTGAGGTAGTTGTCGATGAGGTTTTTTATCTTTGCTGCTGGTAAAGCAGTCCATTCTTCTTGACAAAAAGCCTCTTGTAAATTCTTGCATGAACCCGACGTTTTAGTTCTTCCCAGAGTGGTTTAATGACATTGAGGTCGGGAGACTGAGATCCTTCTGAGAACCTTCATTTGTTCTGGTGTAACTAATGATAAAAATATGCAATAGAATGAAGTTAAGGATGCATCATTTCTTTTACAAAGGTAGCATTCTTTCCCAACATTTAACTTTAGAAACAAGTTAGTGAGGTAAATTTTGTGAAAAATGTCAAAGAAAAGGTAGCAGCTACTTTTTCCCAACTTTTAATTTTTCATTAAAAACCTGTCTAATTGTCTTTAAGATAATGTTTTTTGTCCAATGCTTGATATACTTTTTGTACAAACCCAGCTTCTTTTTTTACAAATATTTTTCATTACTTTACACAATAATTCCACAACAAACCTGAAAGAGTACAAAAAATAAAATTCTGTGTAACACAATTGAGTTTCGTCATTCCTACTTAGTTCAACACAACCACTGTGATTGGCACACACAAAGGTGTGCGCAGAGACTTCTAAGGGTTAGTAGGAAAGTTACATTTAGAATGTCAAAATGTAAAACAAATTAAAGACCTAAAGTTCATCGTTCAACCAATTCCCAAGAAATAAATTATTGCCTTTTATAATGATTAATTCCACATTTTTGTTCTGTGCATCGCCAATGATGCAGCTTCGAAGGGGTACCAACTCAAAATAGTCATCCAAGCCTTGCCACTTTTTTACAATCACATTTTAAAAACTAATCACGAAAGCTGTGTTTGTTTACATTTTTACCTCAGTGCTGATCCATGCTCTGCAGCAGTCATCTCAAAAGCTCGAGATCTCAACATGGAAAGGTAACTCAGAAGGTGAGTGTCCCAGTGATTAGTTCCAAGGTATCAGACAGTCACAAATGAAATGTCGCATGAAGCCTCACAAGCCTGTGTTTATGTTGATCAAGGCCCGAGCCTCACTATTTCAACTGCCCAAGTCTAAAAATACCAGTCACATAGCATTCCACAAGCAGCCATCCGACAGACAGAGCTGCATGGCGCATGAACACACACGTACAAACACTCCATATAATACCCCCCAATACCCCCTTTTCAGAGAAGGAGACCCTTCTCTGAGAAGGAGATAGATTTCTTACTGAAAGTGGATCCCCATTCAGGGACACGAGATCCTTTTTGGTGAAAAGCAAATTCTTTATTAAACTTTATTTTTCTCAATATTTGCCAGCTGATCAATTACAGATTTTTTACGAAATGTCAATGAATCTCGAACAGGTTATGTAACCGATGATCTATCCAATAGCAAATAATAAACAACACTATAAATACATCATGCCACACCTTTTAAAATAGCCGTTTAGGTTGAGTTTTCCAAAAAATGTCAATTTCATCAAGAATTTAACATTTTCCAAAACACGAAAGCCAGAAACATGCCTGGACTTCCCGCAGACAATCCAACGGTTGTTTATTAATGAGTCACTTCTTTATTTACAGAACTCTCTCTATTTATTATTTGGTCATTTGACTGTGACGAAAGAATACCCCACACCCACCAAAACCTCTGCCTTCCCCCAATAAGCCACTGAGACTTTAAACACACCCTTTGATATTCAGTATCGCTAGACGTGATTGGCTTCCTGATGAGATGCTGCACCACTCACCAGACAGCCCGCTGGCAGACACGCAACTGTCTGAAACATAAACTCAAGTTTCACAACACCCTAAGACCACCAGCACTCGCTTGTGCAGACGTCACAGTTCAGCAGCTTGAGAAATATTGGAAACACGTACACTAAAATAACTATGTTCTTAAAGCTTTAAAAGGCACTGTTTGGTCAATCTGGTACAAACCTGGTTTTACTTCTGATTATTATGAGCAACAAGGTATTTTCAAGAGTATAGAGCATTGTCAGTGCAGATATTGTCATCACTATTGGACTTTAAGTGATTTAATGAGTAGAGGTTGCTCATTTTAAACGTAACGTTTAAAGGGGTCATGACATGTTGAGCCTTTAAGTGTGAGTAGATTGAATTAAAAATGTAACTATAGACGTTCCCGAACAAAAAACTAGATTGTTTCTTGTAAAAACGTGTTTCGTGCCATTGAGGAGTCAAATATGTAACGTCAAAAAATGAAGTTGGGCCTGAAATTAAGTTCTTGGGCTTAAAAACAATCGGGGCTGAGCAAATAGACAGTTTTGGTATGTCGTGAATAATTACAGATTCAAGGGTACTTACCTGCTAAGTGTATTTGGCTCAGCCTATAAGAACACTGACGTCTTGACATGTTACATTTTTGACGACGGTTCGAATCCCGGTTGGGGTGGCCTCAATTTTTAAAATGATTTCCTTTTGTCATTTTGTTTGATTGTTTTTACTCACAAAAGGAAACAAAATGAGACATTCTAATAATTGAATTGTTTATTACATTTATTTTAAATTGTGTTACATGGAGGAATCAGCCAACATTTACATCTGGGTCACCATTTAAAATGGTGACAACTCGTTTAACGAAAATCAATTTTAGTTTTAGTTAGTTTAGGTTCCCTGGAAACATGAGCCTCTGTTGAGGCTTTATTTAGCTGAAAAAACATCTAATATCCATCTTTTCTTCCTTTCACTGATTTCACTTCAGATCATATCAGCCAGTAAAAACACTTCACGCAATCCTTCTCTCTGATTGGTCTAGGAGTACTGAAGTAATTTCTTTAGTGGCTCGTTAATCTACAGTTCTAGTGTATTTTTTGTACTGGAGTTGAATTATCCGAGGGTGATGAGAAAACGTTCAGGAATAAAGCTACAGATACCGAGGTGATGAAAGTGCGTATGCATCTGATAAGGGATCAGACTCTGGCTCATAAAAGTAAGGTTGTATGATGTTTCCTCCAAACGTCATTACAGCGTCCATCAATATTCCTTTAATAAAAGGTTAATGGTTCAGCCTAGAAGTTGCTAGTAATTAATCACTAAGTTGACCGTCAGACAGTAACTTTGCATATGCTTCATGAATATGCAAATCAGTAGCCAATAGGTGAGTAATTGGGGAGTACTTACAAGGTTTTCCGAATTAAAATCTCAGCCCATTTCTGGAATAAGCCTGGGCTAGAAAATGAGGAGATCATGACCCCTTTAAAGAAAACCTGAGCAAAAATGTGGCAACCCACCTCACTTCCTGTGACAAAGCTATGGCCATAAACAACCACAAATGCCCTGTAAAAATGAGCTTTCACATATTGCTACATTTGTGAATCACAAGCCCAGTGGTTCAAAAGTACTGAGTAGATTACTTTTGTTGCTAACATATTTTTTTCGCTACTTTTTGTATTAAGACTAGAAAATATTTTTTTTAAATAAAAGTAATATATATACTCTTAACTCCACTAAATTTGAACGGACACTTACCATTACTCTTTACATTTTGATTCTGTGCAAAAGGTCACCATCTTTATCTATTGTGGAACATTTCTTTCAAGGATAATGCAGTACCGCCATCTAGAGGGTGCTGAAGAGATGCTATTTCCCTGTATGTGCTTATTGGCAAATTAGCAACTTGCATAAAAACTGGAGGAAAAAGATTAGGAATATCATAGAGACCTGGGGGGGGGGGGTGTTACTAAAAACATTACCGGTATATTATTTCACTAACTCCTCTATACCAACTAGACTGTTTACCATAGCAACCAATTTAACATAGCTCTACCTCAGCTTAGGAAAAAGTTAAAAAATGATTTAAAACATCCCAGCTCCGGAAAATCCTGTATGAATGGGGTAAAGTTTATAGTAATCATATAGTATCAAGGGGCACATTTTTAAAAAACAGTTTTAAACGGCGTTTGTGTGCAAATGATGCTGAAGAAGTAAAACCTGACATCCACATCAAGGAAGGGGGTGGGATAAGCAGTAGCTCGAAATCAATAAAAGGGTCAGATTCACATTTTACAGTTTTTTTTTATATTTATTTTTGCTTTTATTGGAACAGATAGGAAAGTATAAATGGCAGGAAGAAAAGTGGGTAGAGAAAGGGGGAGACTGGGAAATGATAACCTTTTTCCCTCTTTGATTAGGTAAAATATATAAGTAAATTGTATACAAATATATGGGAAAGTGTCCATTAAATGCAAAACAATATTTATGCAACATACAAATTACGAAGCCCGGCCCAGCTGAAAGCTCTTAATCCCATTGCTAAAGAGGCCACTGAGGTGAAGCTGCGGGTGAAGACAACTGTTGGAAGATGACTCACATCAACAACGGTCTACAGAGACATGCTGAAGCAACCCAGCAGCTGCTGGTCAAGTCCTCAAGGTTTTAATGAAGCCTGTCACGCATAAACACCAGCCTGAAGATTAATGAGCTGGCATAAAGTTCTCACTCACTGGAGCAAAACAATATCATTGCATTAGCTTTCACCATAAGCATGTGAAGAGTGACTGAGCACAACCATGAAACGAAGGATGGTGAAAACAAACCATCTTGATTCTTGAAGTCAACAAAATTAGAAGAATATTGCTAAAATAATGTTTGATCGAATTACTCTAACTAAATAATGTTTGAGAAGAACCAGTGTCCCGTGCTGGTGTTCTGCAAGTCATGAGTGAGGTATTTGATCTTTAATAAGCTCAGATCTCAAAGATGTGTGCTAGTTCACATGGTGAGCTTAATGGCCTACTGTATGTCTTCAATAACCTCAAAAAAATGTCAGAGTCAGAGAGCGCCATCTAGAGGTGTGTGTGTGTGTATGTATGTATATATATATATATATATATATATATATATATATATGGGTGTATTGATAAACCCTGGTACGACTCGGTGTGTTAATCAAAACACTTAAAAAGAAACTGAAATTATATTTTACGTTTTTCAAAACTATATAATTACGTACAATTTTCAATATTATTCATTCATTCATTTTCCAACTCGCTTATTACCCACTGCGCCACCGTGCCGCTATTTCAATACTAAAACTGTCTACATTAATTTAAATATTTTCAGACCGTAATACAAAAAATGGACCGATAAGGCAGTGCAAATCTAATTATCGTTGGCACCAATGATCAAGGCGCATTGTCACACACAATGTCACTTCACAATGAAACCCACAATAGGGTCTGCATGTTGAGGCCTTAAGAGGGTGTGATATAATCCATCCACTAGGGGGCAGTGCAAAGGTTTGTGCACTCAGAGTATGTAACAGTAGTCAGTTGTTTTACAATATTCCTCATTTGTCAATCAAATTATTGTGATGTTATATATTTTCGTTCATTCATATTCCAAACCGCATATTCCCTTTATTGGGGTTAAGGAGGTCTGCCTATCTCCAGCACACAATTGGCGAGAGGCGGGGCTAACCCTGGACAGGTCGCCAGTTTATTGCAGTTTATATATATATATATATATTTACATTTACATTTATGCATTTGGCAGACGCTTTATTCCAAAGCGACTTACATTTGAATGAACATATTTTTTTTCTGTCAGTTCTTGCTTTCCCTGGGATTTGAACCCACAACCTTTGCTTATTGTTATTGCGCAATGCTCTACCAACTGAGCCACAGGAAATATATATATATATATATTAATTACTAAGATTAGACAACAATAGCTATTTTATGTAATGAGAGGTTAGTGCACAGATTTACCTGCTCGCCATACTCCTCCATAAAGCATCGCCTATAATGTCAAAATGATATGGTGGTGTTAGAACTTTAAAAGAATAATAAAAATACTGTAAAACAAGTTCTCACCTCTTGATCTGGAAAACATCACTTTGCACAGGAGCTCCATTACCACTAGAAGAACCAAAGATGAGGAGACGAGTGTGAAAACTCGACAGGGGCTCAAGGAAACTAACCTGTGGGATCAAAACCATCACCAACACAAGAATGCATCACTTGAAAAGCAAAACAAATTGACAATGAAATGGTGTGGTGTTGTTTTGAGTTCTGATTATGTAAAATCATGTGCTTTGAGGATCTAATTCCAGACGGAACACCCAGTTACGTCTTATAACCCAAATACACTGTTTATCCACATGCCACAAGATTTCACTAAACGAATTAAAGCCATGAATGCACCAAGACGTTTTGTGCAGCCTGGAAAACATATATATTTTTTTTACTGTTTCCTTTCAAAGTTAAATTCATATAAGTGAATAAATAAAGTCCTGTGTAGAAAAAAAAACAACCATTTGCTCAAAAAAATAATTAATCTGACCATTTGAAAAAAAAAATTAAGCTAATTTCTATTCTACCTTGGAAATTGTGTAATAAAAATAATATAATCATACAAATCAAACAAAATCTTTGTTTTGATGTTAGCCCAATAAAATAATTGGACAACACATTTATAACAATATACACATATGTGCAGCCTGGAAAAGGCTTTCCTTTTACTGTTGATATCTCACTTTCCTTGCAAAGGTAAAATTATATAAGTAAATAACAAATTGAAAACAAAACTTAAGCTAATTTCTATTTCAAAACCTTGGAAATTGTGAAGTTAAATAAATATCTAATCATACAAATAAAACAAAATCTTTGTTTTGATGTTAGCCCAATAAAATAATTGGACAACACATTTATAGCAATGTCGTACACATTAAATGCCTTTTGTGTTAGGCCTCCTCCAGATTGAAATACACAGGGAGAGTGGACAGCAAAACGATAAACATGATTCAGCAATAACACAGTGCAACTTTATTATGCAAATGAGATCGCCTTATCTTAAATATCATATTTATACACCCTGCGTTGAAGTGATGATGCGCAAATGCCCTGCGTCACAGACTCACCAGAAAACAATATTTGTAGTTGCGAAGAGAGCGGAAGTCCATAGAGGTCTTTTCCAGGTGATCAGTGATAATAAACTACTAAGCGGATGAGCACCAGCAGGATGCTCTTCCTCTACCTCCGCCATTTCTGGTCCACCTGAGCTGAGCGTCTTGAAGGAAAGAGCCTCCTCCAGCGGGGCATCCCGGCTGCCGCATCCGCCCTGAAGAGCCATAGCAAACGAGCTCGAAAGCGCTCCGCAGTCGAGCGCACTGCCAACCGTGCCCGCAGCCCGCCCAGCTCCCCGCGCTCTCTCTCGCTTATTGTTGTTTACACCGACGTCACTGCTCTCGCGTCAGCTGGGCGACTTCCACCTGTTCTTGCTCACCTAAGCGCGGAATTTTTATATTAAACTTGTTCTGTATAGCATACACTCGAAAAAAGGTTGAAGAACCAAATCTGGTGGGGGAATCTTTTTGGTGCCATTTAACACTTCAACTGTGCTATTTAGAACCATCAATGAAATAAGTAAACTTTCATGATATATATGACCAGCATCTGAATATAGCACATTAAAAACAACAAAGAACTAGAACCACAAGTACCAAAAATGACACTACAGTATCTTCACGCCAACAAAGTGCTATAACAGTACTTCAAAAACAACACCTATAAAGAACCAAAAAGAGCTTTAGTGGGTTATTTAAACCAGAACAGTACTATATAGTACCCTCAAACTTTCAAAGAAGCAGCTGAGAACCAAAAAGAGCTTGAGGGGTTCTTTAAAGCGATAAAGTGCTATATAGCTCTATCAAACCTGATAAGAACTGGCGAAGAACCGAAAATAGCTTAAGGGGGTTCTTTAAACCCAACATATTGCACTCTTAAACCAGTGAAGAACCAGTGATGAACCAAAAAGAAGGGTTCTTCAAAGTGCAAAGTGCCATATATCACCCTCAAACCTGCTAAAAACCAGTGACGAACCACTGAAGAACCCGAGTCTTTAATGTTGCCACAAAAGTATTTTGTTGTCACTCTAACATGGCAATTAAAGTTTTTATCATTCTGGAAATGAAGAATCCAGAAAAGCTTGCTTCCACTAGACATCAGTGTAGATCACAATTCACAATTTAAAATGGTCTCCAAATGTTGTCTTGATGCAAATGAAACAAAAAAATGTTTTTATTTTGGAGATTTTTGGAGCACTAAATTGATATGTTCCTCAAAATGTACGATTAAATACTAATACTGTTAAATATTAAAGCGTTAAACAATATGCAGGACAAAAATGACAAGCATAAATCAATAAAACAACGAATTAATAATAAATAGACAACTATATCCGTAAATAAATAAACAAATGTGTAAATAAATCCATACACCAGTGTAAATAAATGTATACATTTTGTGTAGCACCAATTTTAATTTTATTGTTTGTAATAATTGTTATTTTTTCCCATTGTCTTCCATTAAAACAATATTTTTTTATTAAAACACCAAATAATCATACGTTCTTGATCATTGCTGGTCATTCCTGTTGGGGAGAGGTACAATTTTAGATTTTTATTGTTGATCACCAATTAGAACCATTAATCCTTCAGATAGACCAAATGTCATTTCTGACTGGTATATTACTTTCAGATCACTTCAGATCAGATCAGCCAGTAAAAATGCTTCACGCAATCCTTCTCTCTGATTGGTCTAGGAGTAATGAAGTAATTTCTTTAGTGGCTCGTTAATCTACAGTTCTGACTGGTAACTCCATGTTACGGTGTGTTTCCGTGCCGGGTAGTGAGTGAGTGAGAGAGAGGAGAGAGAGGAGAGAGAGAGAATTCTGTAAAAAAAATCTATTTTGCATCAGAATTCTGAACATATTTGTATTATGAACCACAATCCAACAACATCCAAACAATGGATATAGTATAAGAGACATTGGTCAAATTAACTGAAGAATGGTACAAAAGTATATATGGAGAACTTACAATTAAACTAACTCTGTAGTGTGTCTGTGTGCATGGGTGTGTGTGTGTGTGTGTTTTTTTTTTTTTGGGGGGGGGGGGTAACAGGATTTGCAAGTCACTTGATGGTCTTTAAAAGTCTGATGCAAGTGCTGACTGTTTTTTACTGTCTTGTGCAACACTTGCATGTTCTTCTCTTCGTGCATTTTTTTTCTATTTCAAAGCATTTTCCCAAAATATGAGTAAACAGATTTGTCACAAATAATCATTCAATTGGCTGAAACAGAAAAAGAGTTGTGGTCAAATATATACTCAAAAATCACCCTCAAAATCAATGCCTGAAACCTTTCCCAACAACACAAAAGGTTTAATCTTGACCACACATTCAAATAAAGTTTTTTTAAATAGTTAAAACACTTCATAATTAGTCAATCATGCCAGATATACTAAAATAATATCATGTTTAATAAGGTTGTACATTTTAAATGTATCTTAATTATAATAATCTTAATAAAAAGTCACTAAAATGTGAGGTGTGCCAGAATGACTTGATTGCGCTCCTTTAAGACACATATAAAGTACAGTCATATATAAAGAGTTTAGAATACAATCAAATGCTTTAACCATTGCAAAAATCTTAATGCTTCTGCAAAATCATACTAACAGCTGACTTTGAAAGCGAGGCCCCCTGAACAGTACTGGCCTACTTTCCGTTTACACAGAACTGACAAATACAACGTTGAAAAAAGGTGAAAACATTGTTTCGTGCTACTTAACTTTGCATGCTGTCAGCCAAGAACCCCTCTCCTTTGAAAAACCCTGCATTGAACAAGCGGTACAGTGTACCAGAAAGAAGTACAGAGCCACTAATTGGACCAAATTTCAGAGACAACAAAAGCTGTGGCTAGAAAATTCCAGCCCTGGTTTTACAGGGCCTGCTTTGTTACTGGACTGTTTGTTCTCTACTGCTGTGTTAACAGTTATCTTTACGGTGGAGGCCTCTCCCCACCCTTCCACAAAGTGCATGAAAAGTTCTTCAGCACAAACCCATCCGGACCTACAGTGGCATGATCCTGCGATGGTACATTCTGCCTCGGAAATCATCCAGACTCCAAGAGTGACCCAGCAGCTGCTTTACAACCATGATCCCGCACAGCTTTGACTACAACCAGCCAATGAGAAAGCGCTGAGAAGAAGGAGATATGATGGGACAGCTCCCAGAGGAGGATGTGGTGCGTGAATTCACCGCAGAGGAGCTGGAATGCAAGATCTGTTACTGTGCTTACAACTTGTCAAATCGACGGCCAAAGGTTCTTAAGTGTTGCCATTGTCTTTGCTCCAAGTGCTTGGCGAAAATCCTCGATTTGGGCGAATCCTTTCCAAACGCTGTGGTCTGTCCTTTCTGCCGCTACATCACAGACCTTCCAGGAGAGGATTTGAATAGCTTACCAGATGAGTACGATCTGGTTTCATCGCTCCTGTCCAATCAGACGTGGAAGCATCCGAACCTGAATGAGACCCAAGCCGAAATTCTTCTCAGTCCTAGACGCCTCACCTCATTAATGGGACACTCTGGCTCAGCATCCCCAACTTCGGTTCGTTCCAACTACTTGGTGATCACCATCATGGAGCCTCGGCAAGAGTCTGTTGTTCCATCTCCAAGTAGGGAGTACCGTTCCTCCAGCCTGGACTCCATGGCCTCCGTTACCAATAGATGGACGGTGTGGAACTGTGCAACACTGCTGTGCCAGACTTCGGCCCGAGTCCTGGTTTGGTTGCTAGGACTGCTGTACTTCAGCTCACTGCCTCTGGGTGTTTACTTACTCATCATGCAGCACACAACCATTGGGGTGTTGATGGTCAGTCTGGTACCAGTCAGTCTTCTCATTTTGATGGTGTACGGCCTTTGCCAATGCCTGTGCCGGGAGTTTTGGGACTGTGTACCACCATGATTACCAAAGAAATATTTGTCGCTTTTTTTACTTGATTGGATGTGGTAAGAATGCCGGCAGTTATTAGAATATTGTGAGTTTAAAGATGTTCATTGAATGCTGAAGTGGAAATATCTACAATAAAAGTGCAGAGGTCAAATTTAGCTTAAAGCAAACCGTTACTATGTTAGCTTACTTTACCATTGAATATATTTAAGAGAAGATTTACATACTATGTATTTGATTGTTGAATGTGAGTTTCTGGATGTGCTCATTAACCACATTTAAACCCATTTTCTCTGTCTTGCATTTAGTAACTTTGTTGGAAATGCAGAGTAAGTCTTAACTTTTATTATGAACTCTTGGCTGTACCTGGAACTTAAATGCACGGAATGCATAGAATGTCCGTGTCTTATAAAGTCAAAACTAACAAGCGTTTTACATTTTCAAAAGACACACTTGTATTGAATCCATCTTAGAAATGTTTGAGGTTGATGTACATGTAAAGAGGAAAATACCGCCTGTTTAAAAGAATTTCAACAGATCTGATCATTACTGGCAAATTGATTTTACAATTTAATTATCATTTTTTTTAAGTTGAAACAAAAATGCAAATAATCAAAATAACACAAAATTAAGGTTATAGCTTGTATTAGAACAAATATTTTATCATCCCTTGTCTGTATCATTTTTGAGATCCTCAATGCAACATTGTATTAGCTTTTAGCATCTTCAGAGTTTAAGCTAAATAAAGCCTCATTTTCTGTTAAATCTTCTTAAACCTTGCTTCCAGAGTCTTCTGTAATTAAGTTTACTGTAATAGTTTTTTTAATTAATTAATATTCAATAACAGGAGCCAAATCCATGATTTTAATTTTTGGACAATGTACGGCCGTAGAATTGAAAATGACTTTTCTTGGAATTTATTTTATTTTATCAATGCCAATATTGTTTTTTGTAAAGTCTAAACATTTACTCTAGATATCATTTTTTTAAATGCCACAAAAATTATTTTTAGAGCCAAAACTTTTTTACAATGCCAAAAAGTTGTTGTTTTTCTCCATCAAATTGTGAACAAATAGAAGCAAAAAGGTCTTTTTATGCAAAATATCATCAGTTTGTTGCAATGGGATGCCCACATGAACTATATGATGTTCACCTTACAATGTCTATTGTTTACATATGAAAATATGTATTTGACTTTAAATAAAGCCATGTACAATCAATTTACTAGAAGAAAAAAATGGAAAACTAGCTTGAAATCAATTCTGGAACATAGCTGTTTTCCAGTAGGGTTTGGTTGAGAATTTTTTTGTGTGTAATTTATCTTGTTGTGTTAGAACACTTAAAAATGTATGAATAGTGTGTATTCAATGTTTATTGTATGGTGAGCAGTGTGTATCTTTAAACCCAAATAATTCCTTTCTCTAACCAACTCTTTGGAAAAACAAAATACACTTATTATTACAGATAAAGTAATGATGTGTAGAAAAATTGTGCTTGAAGATCAAGTGGTGTTGTGTAGACGTGAAAATCAGCTTAAAGGATCATCATGTATTTTATGGTGAGCAATGTGTCTTATTAACCCCTAAGAATTTCTTTCTTAAACCTACTCTTTAGGAAAAACACAATACACCTATAGTCCAGATAAAATAACGCTGTGGAGACAATTTGTGCTTGAAGATCCAGCAGAGTTATGGAATCCATCTGCAGCTTGTGTCTACAGTCAACTATGTACCAAGTCCTCGAGGAAGTATGACTGGACCTTGAGAGAGCCAATCAGATCGCTGGATTCCACACTAACAACAAACAAAAGATCGGGGTTCCCTCTGCCGCTGTCTTTCTACTCTTTTTATCCGAGTCTGTCTGTCCCATCGGCCCGATGTCGTCTTAAATTACAAGGAGAAACTTTATTTGTGTTTGTTATGAGTTTGTAAGCCGTTGTGTCGCGGTATCGACGCGATTAATTCTCTCTAGCCTCTTGCTAACTCTTAACACAGAGGCTGTTTGCGGGCTAATCGCAGTTAGCTCGACTGGCTAGCCCTCCAAGCCAAATAAGACATCCCCGAAATCTCGGTGTTTTGTCAGCTGTGGAGTCTGACAGTAGTCGCTTAAGCCACTGGACACATTTAGAAAGCTGTCCAGCTAAAGATAGCTGGCAAGCTTTTGATATCGACGGCAGGATTCGAATCGCAATGTCAGGACCGTCATCGGGCTGTGGGTTTCTGATGTCGGTTGTGGTTCACGGAGACTTGGCTCTCAACGAGCAGGAAAAAGAGCTCAACCAGAGGCTCCGACGCCTTTATCCAGCTGTCAACGAGCAGGAGACACCGCTACCCCGATCCTGGAGCCCGAAAGACAAATTCAGCTACATCGGCCTATCGCAAAACAACCTCCGGGTGCATTACAAAGGTAACGTTAACCGAAGCTGGGAGTTGTTTTCAAGTCAAACACCGAAGACGAGGTTGTCTCGTGTCATGTTACACTTCTTAATTAGTTATATTTTAAAGATCCGCCTGATTGCTTCGACTCACATAAAAAAAACATTGAATTATTAAAGCTGCCAAACTGCGATTTGTAAAAGCCTCTGGTGATAATTTGGCCTCAAATAAGGCAGTTACTTTGCATAACGTACCTATACGTTCGAATAAAAACACCCCCAACTTTAGCATTATTAGCATAATGCAGTGTTGACAGCTGTTACCTGTAACGTATCTCTGTTATCTTGATCAAAATGGATGAATTGTGTGTTTAAAAGTGAGTTATTAATTATAAATGTGTTGAAAAGTCGTTAATCAGGATCAACAGTGAGCTTAAAAGATGCTAACGTAGCGGTCATTTCCGGAAGATGCTTCCCTTTGGAGTTTCATGGATGAAACGCAGGCATTGTCAGTTCCTTTCACAACATGATCTGTGTACAAAGGCCATGTCTTCACAAACAAACACACACACACACACACATGCTGCTGGTGTATGCATGTACTGTCGCATTATAAGCCTGTGGAAGGCCCATGCGCGTGCGTGAGTGTTTATCTGCAAAGGCAGGCTTCTGGTGACATCGTCTTTTTTGTCAAAGCTTTGCTACGAAGCCAGCAGATGAAACAACTGTAATATACATCGTTTGATGTCTGCTATGAAATTAGCTACTCGAATACAACGGGGTGTCTACCATTTCCCTCAGCTTAGTTATAAAGCTAGGCCACAGCACTGAGACAGGTACGTCTCAGGTAGACTTCCTTGTATCTTGTATTACCCAGATGACCGAGAGGTCTTGAGGGATCAAACTCTCAGGAGGTAGGAAGTCATTCAAAAGAGATAAAAACAACAATACATTTGTCAGTGTATTTAAATGGTGAGCAAATTTATATATTGACCATCTTAAACAAACCAGAATGATATACAGGGTTCACAACAAGAGCTGTGAGAATTTGCTGGTTCCACTCAGAAAGGACACCAATGCATTGTTTTGGACGAAGTTTGGTGTAGAAGGGATTATGGTGCAAGGTTGTTTTTCAGGAGCCAGACCTGTCAGTTTTAAGCAGGGTTCACATTGCACTATCCTGTCAGAGATAGACCAGTGACAGGGGACTTTACACTGCAGCCGTGTCTCAATCTAGGTTCCCTCCGGAAGACCTCTGGAGACTCCTCCGAAGGCTACATCAAGCATTGGTAAATGGGATGGTCTGCTTCATTTTGACCACAGAGTTTTAGAACAACAAAACCTACCTACAACAAAATGGCATGTACCAACATTGCCGTCTATGCCTTTCCACGTTGCCCTGAAAGCTGCTTTCTCATTGGCTGCAGGTAATCACAGACGTTATTTTTCAGTCCGAACACATTCATACCACCCAATTGTGACGTGCTGATTTCTCCAGATATTTAGCACATCATAAACTACACAACCATCCTGTGATTCCCCTGTGATTCTTGCAGACAGCGTCTTTGGTAGTTCACACCGTTCTCCGATTTACCTGCTGTTCTGGCCAGTGGTATCCCATTCTTTAGTCAGACTTGTGCCGCTTTTCCACTGATCTATTTTGGGTGTTTTTTCACCATGTTCTTTTTATCATTACTTTTATTGTACTTATTTGGAAGAGCTTATAAAAGAAAGCTTTGTCAGGTCAAGGTGATTTGAAAGAAAAGTGTGATTCAACATCCTGGTGATCACTGACTGGTCTGTTGTTGAGCTCACTGATTGGTTGGAACGAATAATCATTTTACTCATCATTTCGGTGTGTGACACACAAAACAGGTACAACCACATAGCTTCTCAGCAGTTAGCAAACAGTTGCAATGCTAGTCGGTATTGCGTTTTTAAAGAAGGATGACACAACCATGGAAAAACAAGGAGATACAGACTTTTTTTAACACTGACGTGAGAGTTTGACGGAGTGGGTGAGAAATTAAAACGTTTTCTTAGAGATTTTGATTTTGCTTTTCAATGTGATCATAGTGGGGATGCCCGGACATGCACAACACTTCAGAGGAAATGCCTTGCAATCAGGCTGAGCAATCACAGAATTCTGGTAATGTCAGGTTTACACAGAGGCTATGTTGTAATTATTTTGATGCAGAAATATAAATCAACCTCAATCAGTTTTAATAAAAGGATCTCTGAATGTTTCAGCATTCAAACAGATTTTAGGTAATTCCAAGCTCCTACCTTTGTGGGGATAAGGATTTTAAGGATGATTTCCTGTTCTAATACGACCCTGCAGTAGTGCACAAACAAGATTTACAATACATGAATGAGGGAGTGTGAGGGAGTTTTTTGGAAATTGAATGAAGTTGATTGTTGACTTTGAGTCAGGCATTCGCGCTTAAAATTAATGGTCGAAAATTGTCTTCTGAACATTTTGGAAAGCTGTTATCGGAGCCTAGCCCTAGGGCTCAAGAATTGGATGTAGTGACCCAGGCATGCCTTAGACCGGAGAGTATCGTGACAAAGACCAAACCAAGATATGCTAAGGGGAGATCAAACCACGTCCGGACAAGACCAATTCATGACAGAAAGGTGGTGTTTGTCATTGTTACACCGGCAGACCTGTATTTCCTGTATTCAACAGTCTGATGGAAATAGCATTCTCAGCAGTTCTTGCTTAGCATCTTTTTTAGAATTTGAAATCTTAAAAAAGAAATGAATCTTGAACAAAGATGAGCAGTTGTGTACACAGAGAACATATGCTTGAATATGGCAACTTAACTTAATTTTCCAACCTGCTTATTTCCGTTTTGGGGTCACGGGGGTCTCCGCACATTAGGCTGGAGGCAGGGGTACACCCTGGTCAGGTCGGCAGTCCATCGCAGAGGAACGTAACTTAATAAATGAAAAGTAACTAATTTATGTGATCGATTTTACTTATGTAATACTTATTTAAAAAAAAAACTTCACAGTTCAATATCAAATTACCAAATTTGATATTAATAAAACAAATCATTGCTGGAGTTGCTGAAATCTCCTTTTGTGATTGTGCAGCTGAATGTTCTGTTACTGGAGTTTGCTTTAAATGCATAAAAGAACATTATTTGCAAAGGTTGATCATCAAGGTTGATTTATGTAAAACCCTTGGTGTAACAGCAGATTTTAATCACCATGCTTGTGCTCTCCAGGTCATGGAAAGACCCCAAAGGATGCAGCATCTGTACGTGCAACACACCCCATTCCAGCTGCCTGTGGGGTCTATTACTTTGAGGTGAAGATAATCAGTAAAGGACGAGATGGGTATGTCACATAATCTTTAATTGTTTACCTTTTTTTGGAGAAGGGGCATCAGAAGCCCTTTGCTGAAAAGTGTTTGATTTAGTGTATTTATGAAGTCTATTTACATGTTTAATTTGAGTTTTTGCGTCACCAGGTACATGGGCATTGGCTTGTCTGCTCAAGGTGTCAACATGAACAGACTTCCAGGTAAAACGTCACTATTGTTTTCAAGTCTCTTTGCATGTTTTGCATCTTTCACCTTTAAGTCGCTGAAATGAGTTTCCTGCAGGTCGTCTTGGAGATAAGACTCCAGGGAGCTTGTGTGTTTTTAGAATTCAGTGTTCCAAATAAATCGACAGCATATTCACAATGTTCTGTTCTTAGGATGGGACAAACACTCTTATGGCTACCATGGTGATGACGGACACTCTTTCTGCTCTTCTGGCACTGGACAGCCATATGGCCCCACATTTACAACAGGCGATGTGATTGGCTGCTGTGTTAACCTAATCAACAATACGTGTTTTTACACAAAAAATGGACACAGTCTAGGTAGTTAATTTGTTTTTTACTGCCTACTGAATTGAATCATTGCCTTTATTCTCATACATTGAGAAATGTTTAGAAATGTAAATGAATATCGTTTTGATAAAAAAAATGTAATGTAGTGTGCTTAAAATGAAATGTTAACTGTAATATTTATGCTTCTTTTGATATACCCATAGGTGTAGCGTTTACAGATTTACCGGTAAGTCTTTTATAACATTACAATGTTCATGTTGATATGTCTTGAATGGAACCCTGCACTTTGTGGAAAATGTAATACAGTGGTACCCTGAGATACGAAATTAATCCGTTCCTGGGGGGCTTTCGTATCTCAAACATTTCGTAACTCGAAGTATTCATAGCTCGGGGTACCACTGTATTCTCCAACTTTTTAAGGGTAAATTGGTTATTTTTTTACCATTTTGGAATCTAGTCTCCAGATCTGAAGTTAACACGATTAGCATAGACTTAGTACATAACAAATACAAAACATTGAAGCTTCCGGAAGTTCCAGAAAATTGTTAAAACCACGCTGAACTGAACTGTTTCGTGGAAAGAGCAATACAGTATGTGCATCCTGCTTATTTATACCAGCTGAAATAGAAACAGGCCATGATCTGCCCGTTAGTAAAAACCGTTTTTCACCAATGTGTTTTAAAGAAATCTCTCTAATTCTTTGATCTTACTATGCCGAAACTGCCACTACTAGACCAGAAGAATGGCTGAGTTGATTCTAAAAAATAACTAAGCTCAATTCATCAACTCTAGGGGGGTTGGAGAATTAGTCTATTTTTTAGATTTTTTTTTTTTCTCCAAAATGCCACAACTCCATTTTGATTTTTGATTTTTTTTTGATCAGCTGTAAAATGTCTTGATACTGTTCGGCCTTCATGGAATGATTGTAATCCCACGAATATTATGGTTTTTGCCTGGGGCAGAAACAACCACATCGATGCATAATTTTTTACTCGTAAACTTTCTACGAGGTCGGCTGAAGGCACTAATTTGTTTACAGTGCATACAGTATGTAGCGCTATTGTTTGCCTTGTGCTTGGTTTAATGGAGTTGTGTCGTTTTGTGAAACATACACTTCAGATTTGGCTTTTTTAAAAATGCGTTTACAACATTTTGGAACCAAACTCTTCATTTATAAACCAACACAATGCAAATATGTCTTGCTCTGTAGACTGGTCAATGGTTGATTAGATGTATGTTCACCTCAGAAAATGTGCCATTTTTAGACACTGTAGGGGAAATCTTTGATATTGTTTAGTCTTCCCTTATTCATCATTCAAGATGTAGAGCTTGACAGCCCTGAGCACTTCTCTTGCAGGCTGAACAGAGGCCTGTTTGGAGCTAAAACAATAATCCATTGAGAAGAAAACACAGTTGGCTGCTGGCCATCCTTCATTTTCATCTGAGGATTTCTCTGAAGTGTGTCAGTTTAGCTACACTGACCTTTCTTTCCATTGGACAGGGAGCACAGAAACATAAAAAAATGACTTAATATATGCATGCCCCCTTGACTGGACCCTATAAAAAGACACTTGAACGATGTAGTTGTGTTTCAATAGACTAATAATAGCCACAATCTGAGAATTTTGTTGCAATTGTCCTTTTTGCTGCATTGTATAGAACATTTTTGTGCAGTATGGTTCAGTATGGTTCTGTCAAGGGTTGGAGTTTGTTGTAGACAACGTCCCAGCAGTTTCTTCTTCCAAAGAGCACATCTTGAAACCACATTCTGCTTTGAAATATATGTCTGGGTGAGACCTTGTTGAGCCAGGATAACTACCTTGTGTCTTGTTGCTGTGCTCACTAACTTTGTCACAGAGTCTTTGCTATTGAGAAGAAAAATCCACCACACAGATCTGTGCTAAAACTGATTTTAACGTTGACTTCTCTTCATTAATAAACGAAAATGGGTTTAATTAGATGAAAGATGTTAAATGTGCCCAATTTTCTTGCAGCCCAACCTGTATCCCACAGTGGGCCTCCAGACCCCAGGGGAGGTTGTGGATGCTAATTTTGGGCAGCACCCATTCGTCTTTGACATTGAAGACTACATGCGTGAATGGAGAACCAAGATTCAAGCCCAGATTGATCGTTATCCCACCGGGGAGAGAGAAGGAGAATGGCAAGCCATGATTCAGAAGTGAGTACCCTCCACTAATGCTGGGCGATATGGAAAAATCATATATCACGATATGGATTATTTTATATCACGATAACAATATATATCACGATATACCACAATAAAGTACGTTTTCAGTTATTCTCTGAAAAGTTTGACAAAAATATCATTGCATACTTTTTTTTGCAACTTTATTTTGAAGTGACATTTAACTGAACTGTCACAAATGAGAAAAACTACATTTTAGTGCAGCAATGTAAACGTATCAAATGACAACAGATGTGGTGAAGGTAGAGCTACAGTAGCCTTCACATTTTTTAACCACATCATAGTTATTTAAATAGTATTATCAAAATAAACTATTTAAAAAAATAAAATAATGGACCACATTGCTAACATCCTTCTCTACTTGGGCCCAGCATGCGTTATATAAGCGAGGCAACTTGACATTACTGAAGTGCTTACGACTGGGCATAACGTACCTCGGATCAAGCACTTTGACGAGGCTACCCTTCTCAACTGCATACACAGGGATCATGCCTTTACAACAGTAATGCAAGATGGCACATGTGATTTCTTTATGGCGCTGGGACGTTTTTTCATACGGTGTGCATTTTATGAAAGACTCTTTAATTTTAGGCTGGCTATATTTTTTCTCGCCACTTGCCCGGGCTGTTTCACAACTTTCTTTACGTCGCATTTCTTCGATTCTCCAGTATTCTTTTTCGTGAAGCTTCTTCAAGTGGTAAAAGAGGTTTGTTGTGTTAGCGTCGGGCGCGGAAACAGTTTTTTGGCAGAGTTTACAGATGACTGTCTTCTGCTCTGTGTCGGAGCTCTTGAAGCCAAAATGCAACCAAATCACTGACGTACCCCCACGTTTCAGTAAAAGTACTTCTTGGGCTGCTGCCTGCGTAGCAGTTTCAATTTGTTGCGACTCCGGGCATTCATCTTCAACCTCTTGCGTCTCCATCTTTAAGCACTCACGAGTTAACTAGCGTAAAGCATGTCGCAACAACGTAAAGCGTCACGTCGCAAAATCACAAGACAGAGTTTCTTTGCGAAAAAGTTCCTTTTTATTCTTGATTATCACTTAGATAAAGGGTAGAGTATGCATTGCATAGCCACAAGACATTATCATACATTTGTCATAGCCTATTTAATGCAATATTTTCTTTAGTTATTGATAAAATTAGGTTAGAAACGATAGAAGAGAAATAGGACGATAGACACTTTTCTATCGTCCCCACGATATGTATCGTCATATCGCCCAGCCCTACCCTCCACTGTCAATGTTTACTAATATGGTTAATAAAGGTAGCTAAAGGTTCTCCCTCTGACCGGTATTGTTTTGATTGCCATGACAGAATGGTGGCCTCATATCTGGTTCATCACAGTTATTGTGCCACCGCTGAGGCTTTTGCCAAATCGACTGACCAGGCTGTACACGAGGAACTCGCTTCTATCAAAAACAGGCAAAGTGAGTCTTGTCAACACTAATATTTCCACCGCATCTGACTGCTCTAGTAAATCTTCTTGGTACCTGCAGAAATTCAGAAGCTGGTACTGTCTGGCAGAATGGGGGAAGCAATAGAGACCACTCAACAACTCTATCCTAGCTTGTTGGAGCGAAACCCAGACCTGCTCTTCATGTTGAAGTATGAGTTTTAAGATTAATTTGGATTGATTGTTACTTGCAGACCTCATGAATATACTAAACACCTGTGGACACCCTGTTCTCTCTATCTAGAGTGAGGCAGTTCATTGAGATGGTGAATGGCACAGACAGTGAGGTCAGATGTCTTGGTGGAAGGAGTCCTAAGTCTCAAGACAGCTACCCAGGGTCCCCTCGCTTCTTCAACAGCCCTGTTCACAAAGCAAGCAGCTCCCAGGCTTACCAGACAGGCACGTGTTCTCCAAAAACACTTGAAATGATAAACACTCCCAGACCAATTTGTAGGTAATATTTTCAGGTGTCTTTCCCGTAGATGACATTTGCTCTTTATCCACCTCCAGGTTTAGATGGTAATTATTGTAATGGAGTTTCTTCAAGTAAAATCCACAACTCGGCCCATAGTCACAAGTCATCTCCCCCTACCCTTCAAAGCCTTGAGCTCGGAGTCCTAAACGGCAACCAGACCAACACAAGGTACCCCTTCTTTTCAGCATTCTAGCATTAAGCCCCCTGACCTCATTTTCAATAATCCATCTCATTATTGTTCATTAATTGTTAAGTCTTTCTTACAGCGCGGATGTGGACATGGAGGTTGATCACTTCACAAACGGTGTGACCGAATCCTCCTCTAACGGCTTTTTGAATGGAAGTTCTACACATGGTGTGGAGCCAGAGGACTGTGATGCAGATATGGGTGAGCAGGTTCATTCAGTCTTGGTAAACATCTGCTACTTTATGTTAGTGTTATTCTAATAAAATGCTCTTTATGCAGAAGTGGACAGCACTCTGTCAAAGAGACAGCTCTGTGGGGGGAGTCAGGCTGCCATCGAGAGAATGATCCAGTTTGGGCGAGAGCTCCAGAGCATGAGTGAACACTTAAGGCGCGAGCGGGGAAAAAACTCAGCCAATAAGAAGATGCTAAAGGTACGACCATCGAAGTACGCTAGTTTTAAAGGCAGGGCGGAAAACGGGGTTGGACAAAATACCAAAAAAAAGGAGCTAGTCAACAAAAAGGAATATTTTGCATTTATTAACATTGCTCTTGTCCCTTTACATTTATCCAACGCAACTTGTGTTTCAATGAAGTAACAGTCTTTTTATTTCTTGGGGTTCAAATCAATGTTTTTTGTGTCACATGCCACAGGAAGGTGTGGTGTGACCTCTACTGGCACATTGCTTTCACTTATTGAATACACAAAGATATTCGCTGTCTGAGTCACTGTATATGCAATCAAATTAAAGTTTTGGCTGGTTTTGAGATGGAATGTGTTTGTTTAGGTTTTAAATACCAACATTGGTTCTCAGAAATTGATTACCCTGCCCTTTGCTAATTTCTATACCTCCGTAAAAAATAGATAGCAAAACATGGAAAGAGTACAAACTAATATTGAGGAGTAGACAGCTTTTTATTTTTTAGAATTCTGATCGCCAACAGCAATAAAGCTGCTCTTTACGATAATCAAGTGTCTTGTAGAGTAATTATACCATCGTCACTGAATGAACTACTGTTTCAGACGTTTACTGCAACTCACTGCACATTGCATTGATGTGTACACAATCTTTAAATTATGGATAGCATAGTAACACACGTTGCTTTCACCTTATTTGTGGGGCTTGAAATTGGTGGTTTGGCTCATTTTTGAGCAAGGATGTGTTTGTTTTGGTCATTAAAAATACCAACATCAGCTTTACCTGCCCTTTGCTAATTTTTAGACCCTAATAAAAAAAAATTGGCATGGAATATTTGCATCTTGGAGATGGCATGGCTCTCTGATTAGGAAGGTATCCTTTGTCGGATTATGAAATAAATGCCAAAACATGGAGTGAGCACAAACCAATATTGAGGGGTAGAATGCTTTTTATTTTTATAAACCTAATCGACATAACTTCACTGTATTTTAATCAAGAGTCTCGTAGAGTATTTATACCATAGCCACTGTATAGACTATCGTTTCTGATTTGTACATTTACTGCAACTCACTGTATATTGGGTTGCTACATACACAACCTATAAATTACAAATAGTTTGCAAGTTGTGCACTTTGCCAGATCACAGGACTGCCAGCAACTTCAGTTGCTGCCAATAAAATATCACGTGCACCATAAAATTCCGCTCTCAACTTAATGAAATAGCCTGTAATTAAATCGCTTCACTGTGTCTTTCTGAGCTTCTTGAGATCTGCTCCACTCCAATTTAGGACTAATCTCTAGAGACTCATTTTAGACAGTTTTAAGTCTGCCTTGGAATAAAAGTGATTTCTATTTGTTTTTTCATCCTTGTAGGATGCATTCAGCTTGCTGGCATATTCAGATCCCTGGACCAGTCCCGTGGGCTACCAGCTGGACTCCCTCCAGAGAGAACCTGTCTGCTCTACACTCAACAGTGCAATATTAGGTGCAGCGTTTTGTTTTTTCATATAATGATGCAATTCGCAAAACTGTAAAACCCCTGGTCAATACAATGACCATTCTGGCAGAACCAAATAAATCTCATTAAGATTAAGCCGGTGAAAAAAAGCTGAGCAGTAGAATTAACAATACAGTGATTAGAGTGATGTAACTGGTTCTGGGGGTTCTTATGTATGTTCTGTAATGATTTTGAACTATATACAGATATATATATATTTGTGCTTATATATAACTTTGACCCATTTTTTATGCCTAGTTAGGGTCATAGGTGTTGCCTATGTTCCCACATGATGTCACCGCAAACATAAGCTTTAACATGGACAAAAGTCTAGAGATTAGCTGCTCAGACAGGAAGAAAGAGGGCTTTGTTAGTAGCTATTTTTTTCATTTTCATTCCTCTTTTCGCCATCCTATGAATTAACTGGTACAAATTAAATCGTTAAATCGTACAAATTCAAATGATTTCCCAGCATGCTCTGCAGGAGTCTGCACATTTGTGGTTGCCATGGCAGCTGCCTTTGTTAAAGTAATTGTGTCATTTACAAAGGTTTTAAAATTATGAAAACAATCGTTTTATGTTTTTACAAATGTCTGAAAATGTAATTGAGATTACATTTTGACGATGAACATTAACGATATGGTAAATGTTATGTTTAAAAATTTACAAACGACCCGATCTGCATTTACCCATTCTTCAGAGGCATGTGGTGTCCATCTTAACTCCTTTTCAAGCATTGATGACTAATGATATGTCAGGAAACAAACTTTATCTACGACTTTAATCTTTATAAGATGTGGTGTAGAGAATGTAGTCATTTTCTTCTTTTTTTTCAAGCTGCAGCTCGTATGCAGTAGTTTTAAAGTTAATTTCTGAAGGTTTATTTGATAAACAAGTATGATATAGATCTTACAAAGTTCTAAATTTAGAAACTCTGGTTTATGATTAGATGCAGTGTGACAAATGTAAATGCAACATGTTTATTTCGTTTCCTCTCACAGAGACCCATAACCTTCCAAAGCAGCCCCCATTGGCTCTGGCGGTGGGTCAGTCCGCACAGTGTTTGTCCCTCATGGCTCGCACAGGCAGCGGTTCCTGTGCTTTTGCTTCAGTGGATGACTACCTGCACTAACCACTGGGGTTTCATCTCATGAAACCACCACCTCAAAGAGGACCACGTCATCCCAGACTCCCATCCCAGAACATTTCTGGACAAAACAAACTGGGCCTTCAGATGGCCAAACCCTCCTGGCTCTCTGACCAGAGTGGATCCTCTTCGTTCAGGGCTGAACTGGGCCTAAAGACACATTTGAAGTGGAGTCCTTTGAAAGTCAGGGAAAAAAAGTCCCCTTTCATTATGCTCTATTTTTCCCTTGTGTCTCTTTTTTTATTTTGGGGGAAGTGTTTGGTGGGGGAGGGGTGTATAATATGCTGATTGTTTCTAATTCACAAGGCATGAGGAAAATTATTAGGCTGTTATTGTTATCAGTAATCTCGCAGAGAAGATATATTTGTTCTCGGTTTAAAGATGGCAGAGAGAATGATGCAGATAAAAGCTACCAAACCCTGCTGTGTGCGGCTCAGCTTAAGTACTTTACCAATAAAGAAGAAAATACAAATATTGACATTTTTTTTTAAACTCAATGAGTGGAAATGTTTAGTTACAGGGATGAAAAAAAATGGAACCCTTTAGTATATAGTTGAGCTATACGAGTGTGCCCTTTTTCATGCAAATGCACCCTCCCTCTGCCAATAGTAGGACCGGTGTCCAAAATTTTGATTTGTAGTTGTATTGATGTCTACGATCTTCTCATCCACATCAATCCAAGTCCAGGTTTTTCCATCATCGCTGCATTGTGTTGGACGTGTGACAGGAACTTGGTGTAATGAAGGTCATATCCAGTCCTGGAGAGGCAAGCCTGCTCCATTGGTTTTCTCCTTGTTTATCAGTCAGCCCCCCTGAACATTTTTACGTAAAGAGAATGGTGCAGTATTGTCATCAACACTGTCTTTATCTTTTTCAGTAATAAAACGTAAATACCCTGTTCAACAAGCTTTCAATACCTGAACTTTTTACAAGTGATGGCCATTTTGAAAGAGTCCATTTTGATAAATTTCAACATGTGGCAAAACTGCTAAACTACACCAGTTTTATCTCATTGAAAATAGCAATCATCTTGTTGATGACTTGAGGCCCTGTCCCTTTTAATTATGAGAGATAATGGCGGACTTGGCGGAGAATCTATTATTATGCGTAATCTTTTTTTCAAAACCGTGTTGCACTATTCGATTGCCGTTTGATGAGTATCTAATGGTCAGTTAATTTCTGTACGAAAGTCACCTTTTCATATTGTTTTCAGTGGGTAAAGGCCTTAAATGTGACTTGCATCTAAAAATATCACCTTCACACGTGAATACTAGTTTAGAATTGTTTGCAGGGTGTCTATGAAGATGTGGCTGGGCTTTTATAATGCTTTTAAAATTATATTGTAGCCTTTTCACCTTTACCTTGAACAGACAGAACAATATTATCAAAGAAAAAGAAGTGGATGGAGCGAAGGGGAAAGGTGAACAATGATTTTTAAAACTGTACTCAAATGGCCTCCACAGTCACCAGATTTCAATCCAATAGTGCACCTTTGGTATGTGATTGATTGGGAGATTTGGGTCGTGGATGTGGAGCCGACAAATCTGCAGTAACTGCAAAATATATGTACCAAACTGTGAGGAATGTTTCTAGTACTTTGTTAAATCTATGCCACAAAAGAACAAGGCAGTTATGAAGGCAAATGGGAGATTCAACCTGGTACCAGAAAGGTGTACCTAATAAAGTGGCCAGGGAGTGATTATTAATTTTGTTCCAATTTAGTCTTTTCTGTTTTGTTTTAATCCAAAGATTATCCAAGGTAACATTTATTGTAAACATTTTTTTTTCTGGTAACCATGTTCCGTTTATTAACCTTGTGAACAAACCAACAAATGGAAAGCCATTTTAACACATGTATGTCTTATCTCATAGTCTCATTTAACTAGAAAATGATGAGAAATTTATCTAGGAAACTTGGTTTATCTTCAGAAACATGTTTAAAAACTATCACAGTAGCACACATGGAATCAAGAGTGTGTTCACAAGGAGAATCCTCTGGAGCTGAACTCTGCACCTCCAACTTTGGTTTCACATCTCAAGAAGGAATCAGTTTCCTTTTGTGTATATACCTCCTGTTTCTCTTTACATACCTTGCTCTGGCATCGGCAGCTGTAAATGAAAATGATTTAAATGATCTACATCACTTTTTCAATATGATTTTAATATCTACAACCATGAAAATAACTACCAATACTCACCAAGATTTTTATTGACAAAATTCACCGCTTTACCTTGGTTTTCGCCTCTTTTCATTTTGAGGGACAGAAGCTGTTCATCTGGAGAGTGAAAAATAAATGAAGCAAACTTTCCTTCTGGATTGGACCATCTTAAGGGTACAGTGTTGACTTACTGGTAGTTCTTCTTGTTCCAGGCCCATAAAGATGAGACTGAATAAAGTCCATGGCGTTTTGTTGGAGTGATTTAGAAGCAGATTCATCCTTCACCCTCTTCACGCTGTAGTTCTCCGGTAAACTAAACACAATGGTAATTTCTCTCATATCCATGTTTTAAAAACATCTTTTAGGTGATTGTTAAGGACCCAATATTACCTTGGAGAGATATTTGTTTCTGATGAATCATCTCTCTCTTCCTCATCTAAAAAAAAAAAAACTTATTATAAATTAAAATGTATATCTGAGGAGGGTTAATAATTAGTCACTTGACATTTTAATCATCAGACTCACAGAGGTTCAGAAGTAATAGTAAACACTATGTAACATGTTTACCATTATATACAAGTACACTGGAGAAAAACAAAACCCAGTTTTTTTAGTTAACAGAAAACCTCCCAGAAGCAGTGTTACTTTTATTATCAGATTTTTATTTAGTTTTAGTCACAGTCTGGAAAAAACAATATTCATTTTAGTCATAAGTTTTAGTAAATTAGCCATTTTAGTTGACAAAAACAATAATAGATTAAGTCACTAAAATAATTTAAGTGTAGTAAAGTAAAATATACATCTATATAAATATTGTATTATTTTGGACATGCTTTAACCCTCATGTCATCCTAAAATTCACAAAAACTTTTTTTCCACTGGAGGCAATACCCCAGCCAGAGTATTTTTTTTCTAATTGTACTTTGTGGTGCATGTTTCTAAAATCCCACTAAAATCACCTTGTTCACAATTAAATATGTACCAATAATTAATATGCCACCTATTGTGAAAGATTCGTTTAAAACATGTATTAATTACCTTCTTTGCTTTCTGTAACATCGGGCTGTCTGAAAAAAATATAAAATAATGATTTTGTACACTTTTTAAAATCAATTAAATATTTATTATAGATGTACAGCTTACTTTGGCTGATGTGTGCTAAATTCCTCCAGAAGTTCTTTAGGAAGAAGTTTCTGGAACACAATACGTTATCGTTAGATTAGATACTTTAAAGCATTGTTTATAAAGCCATTAGTAACTCATAAAACAGTACAGATTTAATATGTTGATTGAATTCGAGATACAATAAAAGGAATGCGCGTTACCTTTTGTTCTTCAAAAAACTGCTGTCTTTTCCTTCTTTTCTCCTTCAGCAAATTCCTTTCTCTAAAAACAAACCCAAATTCCAATCATACACTTATAAAGTCTGTTCAAGTCATATTCACCAACTCGTGTAGTTATCAATGGTTTACTCTCGGACCTTTTAGCTGACTCCAGGGCATCCTTAACGCTTTTCAGAGCCGCTCGTTTGGACGCGTCGAAGGAGACCTCCTCGGGAAGATCGTCGTCGCTGGAGATCGGAGTCTCTGTGATTTCAGACATGTTTTTTTCAATATTTTATTGCACACAGATAGAATTCAACAGACGGTAAACACGCGTTGGATGGGATTCGCCATGTTAAACAACAACTACTAACAGAAATTAAAGACGAACAACAGAATTTCACAGGGAACGGGAAAAACATACCGCCACCTGGTGGTCAGGGTGATAAAGCAATACGCGGTGTTGTAAACAAACTATGCAAATGGCGGAAAGGGAGTTTACGGTTTAACGGTTTTTGAAAGAGTTGTAATCAGATTTACAGTATTGTGCCAATGTTATTGGTGTAAGAAAGTTCAATAAACAAAAATTGAAACATGAATAATGATTATTTATTTTTGAATATTTACAAAATAGATCAGGGGTTTATTGGATTATAGTCGGTGTATGATTACCCAATAATACCAAACAGCTGCTAATAATCAATGCCACGTATACGTTGAAACTCAGTCGTGAACTGAAACAGAAGTGCAATAAGCCATGCAATGAGCTCAGAAGTGCCAATAGACCCAAGGGCAAACTTGGGCCAGAAGTGGTCTTCGTGGAAGAGTGTCATCCAAAAGGCCGAACGTCTCGGGAACAAAGCCAAGTTACACAAGTATGCATAAAAACGTTGGAACAATGTTGTAGAAAAATGGCATCTGGAGCTCTGAATTGATGGGTCAAAAGGTAAAATATTTGGTTGTGGCAGAAGGCAGTTTGTTCATCAAACTGAAGAGTGCTGCTATGAGTGGCATGTGATTATTTGGTCCAAAATTATATCTGAAGCAGTACAATGACACAAACATACAGCCAAAGGCATTAATAACTGTTTTTAACAAAGAAGATGGTATTGTGGCCACAAAACTCCAATCTCAAATCGATGTGTCTGGAAAACAGAAAGATACAGAAGAATGCTAGAAAGCCTACACCCACAGCACAAGAACAGATCTGTGCTTAGTTCATGAAAGTGTTTGGAACAACCTACCTGCCTGGTTCACACCTGTCTAAACTTTTACGCAGTACTGTAAATTGATAAAATGATCAAATAATACTAAAATAACTTTAAATCTCTGCATTAAGCACAATCTACTGGTTGATTTTTATGACATTTCTGTTAAATTATTTTTTTAAATAATGTATTTATTTTTATCATCAATATTACTAAAAACTATATTGGGGGCGGGGGTCATAAATCCAAAGTAAACAATATTATGAGGCTATTTTAAAATAAACATACCGGGGTTTTTTTATAACTGACCAATCGACGTTGAACGTTTGTGATGACGTCATTACGTTACCGTTACCACACAAGCGCCCCGCTCTTGGTATGAGCTTTGTAAGCATCACTAGCTGTTCGTAGATTTCTAAACTGTTTAGAGTTTGATTCCTCCACAGACATGTGCGGGTGGATCGTTTCAGCGGCATTTGTGCTGTATTTGTCCGCATTTCCAGGCTCTCCGGCGGCCGCGCCACAACCTCCCCAGCCATGCCTTTCTCCGCTGCAGTGGGAGGCTCGCACGGTTCAGTACGACCACGCAACCGGCAGAAACACCCGGGCTGCGGTCTCTTATGACGCTCAGAACCAGAGGATTAGGGTTCTGGAGCAGAAGACTGGGCATACACCATGTAAAAAGTACGAGTTAAACTGTTATTTGTTAGTAATAGCAGTCATGAACCTAAATTTAAAAATATTTAGGTATCTCTGTGACTTTCATAAGCTGAGATAAAGATTTAAACAAAGGTCTAGTTGTAATTGAGGGTTAGTGACAATGTATTACAATTTCCTTTTCCCATTTATTTTCAATGGCCATTATAAGTCAATGGTTAATCTTTAACCCCTTCTAGAGCCTAGGGTTCAAATACTTTTGGACAGTATTTGGTATGTTCTTGCAAAGACTGATCATCTCCAATTTGAGTTACAGTTTTACGAAGTTTGACCCCATGTTAGGCATTCTCTTAGTGGTACCAGTCTGAAAAGAAAGCAATCCAACTTGGATGTTTTTGCAAAGTTTGTTGGCTGTGGCTTTAATGGTCTCTAGGAGTAGATGCGTTTGAATTTATTTATTTATTTTTTTTTGTCTAAAGCAAAAGTGTGCATTTTCTGGTGCAAAGAAATCCTTTAGTTGCATACTACATATATCTCTCTTAATTTTATGTTGTGATTACAACTAATTACACAGAACATACTGAAACAGGTCGACTTAAGTTGTTGGAAATCTGCTTGGACAGGGTTTGATTTCTTAAGCACACTATCCAACACCCTCACTTTGTTTAGGATTCGAGTTAACAATCAGTATGATTTTGAATATGCCCTGGCATATTCAAAATCATAGGGATGATGTCGCCATGATTCTCCACCAAGCAAGGCAAAAACATGCAAACTTTTCCAAGGAAGGGAACTGGAAGGCCACAGTGCTACCCACGTGCTACCCAATAATAATAATTATTGTCATTGTTATTATTATCAACCATTGATTTGCATTCACCTTTTTTATTATCTTTGGTTTTGAGGTTCTTCGAGTACATCTACTTATTCAAGAGTGGGGTCGTTTTCCAGATTGAGGAAATCACAAAACAGTGTGCAAAGATCCCCCTGACGGAGGCCTGGGACCCCTATGATATACCCCTGAACTCAACATATGAGGACCAGTACTTCATTGGTGGCCCTGGAGACATGATTGAGGTCCAAGAATGGTCTGACCGCAAACCAGCTCGCAAAAGTGTGTTGCTGGTTCACATAGACCTATGATATATTTATTATATTTTATCTTCCTACATGTTTTTGACTAAAAATGAAAATGTTTTCACATACAGACGAAGCTTGGGTTGGTGTGTACACGCTGAAGGACTGCTATCCAGTGCAGGAGACCTACACAAAAAACAGCAGCGTCACCACTTCCACTCGTATCTTTGATTTGAATCTGGGCATCAGTGACCCAGCGGTTTTCAAGCCACCCAGCAGCTGTCAAGCAGCTTTGTCTGAGAGGATGCCATCCAACTGCTGAAGATGAACCTTTCATTTCTGCACATTATCATCAATCGGCAAAGGATTTTGTGTGGGCTTAATTAGAAAACTCTTAATTAGATAAGTCTGAATAACTAGCATTACGCTAACATGCCGTTTGCAATGCTGTTGAATATTCTTATTAAATACACTAAGGCTTTGACCTTCAAAAAATGAGCGTCCATTGTAAGTCTGCTTTTATAACCAAAACCTGATTGAACATTAAGCCCCCGAAGGTTAAAATTGCGTTCTTCTTATTTATTTATATATATTTTAGCACTTTTGTCAATGTGAATCTACTGGTTACTTACTATTGTGTGTAATTTGTAATTTATTTTTTGATTTAATAAAAATGTTTACTTCAGGACTCGTTAACTGCATTATTTTGGAGTTATAATAATACCCCCCCCCCCCATTCTTTTAACATCACTTAGTAAATATTGTGTCATTTCAGCGGTGGATTAATAATTTTGTCTTCAACTGTTGATAAATTTTGCATTCTAGCTGCACTTTTTAGTACATCGATCAGCTATGTATTAATAAAAAACAAGCTGCGGAGCACTAAATTTAGAACTAGTTGAATTATCTGTCAAAAAAACTCAATGAAGTGTAGATTGCTTATCTTGATTGAATTAAAATGTAGTGTGACAAAAAAACAAATTAAAAGCACCATTTATGCACACAAAAGCACGTGAATGCTCAAACTAAAACAAACAGAACTAATACATCTCTCGTCTTCTTAAAATGTGTTTTTAATTTTAATTGTACACCTTATTTTGAAATATTACATGTAATGTTTGAATGTAGGGTTTTGTTGTTCAATTTGAGACAAAACAATATTATATTAAAACAATACCATAACGATAACATTAAGTTATATCTTAACTAGCCACCGCAGAGTTCTAAGCATGTCCGATAAACATGTTTCCGTTTTCGAAATCACTACATATCCCACAATTCCCTTTCAAAACAACATACTGTTTCCTGTTTCAGGAAAGCGAAACTCCTCAGATGGTGCTTCTGTCAGCGACCCATTTTTGTTTTTTTAGTTTCAATGTAATATAACCCATACCTTTATAGGATAACACACCAAGGTGAGTGAAAAGGATACTTAGAATGTGATTATTTAATGTTACTATGAAGGAATTGAGCGGTTAGCCAGGTTTTGCAAACAATTTGGATCTAACGTTTGATGGATAGTTTGTTTTGAGTCAATGTTAGCTTCGTATTGTTAGCATAATTTCAGTATATTACGTGATTTTTTTTTTTGTTTTGTTTATTATTTCGAAACATTGCGGTAAAGCTTTCTTTTTTTGTTTCGTTAGCAGTGTAGTTAGCATCGTGTTGTAGAGCTCAGGTCACGAACACTGATAAAATAATCACGCCTAGCGTTATCAGCTTCATATCATTTAATTATACAGAGAAGAGCCGGGGCCCTTTTGTTTGTCATTAGCAGGGGTTATAAATTACTCAGAAAAAAACGTTTATCTCTGTTTAGGATTGTTAGTCTAGTTTTTAGTCTTGAGCATCTCTGCGCTGGGTTTTTATGAGTACAGCTAATGTTACATCAGTAAGAGGAACTTTTCCAGTAATTAAGAACAGCTTTTACTGAACATTTACTGGTTTCTGAAATGCTTCCTCATGATCTTGTCGACAGGAGTTGCTGGACTAGATTTTCACGCCTAGTTAGCTACTAAAGCGAGTTGGTATCTTCTTTGTTGTCACATTTGCCAGCTTCAATTGAGATTCAAATGAGATGATATCTTTGTTTTTGTCACGTGCTATATTGTCATTCTCATTCACGAAAGCAGCAGTAATCACTAGATATCACCATAAGCTTTGTACCTTTAAAGTCAAGTAAATTTAGGTGGACAAAAACACCTTCAGAGGGATTTAAATGACTCTTCTCTGTGTTTGCTTGCAGCTTGAGGTATGTGTACAGAGCCAGAGTCTCCTGAAGAGTGAGAGTGAATGGAGTAGCATTCAACACCCAGACTCCCAGAGATGGAAGACAGCCAGTGCAGCAGTAGTGTGGGTTCCCGGGCTACTCTCAGGGGCATGGAGAACATCATCTCCACCCCCATCTCAGCCCGGGTGGAGTCCTATGAGGCTGGAGAGAAGAAGTGCATCTCTGATGTCCGACGGACCTTTTGCTTGTTTGTGACTTTTGACCTCTTGTTCGTCACCTTGCTGTGGATTATTGAGCTCAACGTATGTTCTGATCCGACAATTCCACCAAATAAAAGAAAATTATTAAGCGAATTTCAGATTTTGTTGTTTTAATTTCACTAAACAATTTGAGCATTTAATAAGCAGGCTTTATGTATTTGTTTGCGCATTTTTAGTAATGTAAAAACGAGTGGTTTCTCTGAAATGTGCATTGACCTAAATCCATTAATTTGTTGAATTTGTGTTTTAATTGAGTTGTTATTGTCTTTGTCAGGTCAATGGAGGTATTAAGGAGCAACTGGTGAAAGAGGTGGTGAATTATGATTACCACCAATCGTTTTTTGACATATTTGTAAGTATAATCTGACTTTTTCTAGCTGCATATTTGTGATGTATTGAAAGTTGGTCTAATAAGGTCCTTATTTGAACATACAATTCACTGCACAAGCTTTTGTCAGGTATGTTAAAATGTTTCATCTAATCCCAAACAAACTCAATGATCTGGGCTCTATGGACGCCATTACATCCAGCACTTCTTATTCATCTTTGTCTGAATTTGGGGTCATTGTCCTGCTGTGTGATAAATTTGGGTTCAATCGTCCACCCCTTTGAGATTATTGGTCAACTGTTCCCACCCCTTTTGAGATTATTGGTCAACTCGTTCTTCCGAGCACAGTACAACTGACATAGTAGCACTGAAACCACCAACAGTAATGAAGAATTATTTTGGTGGAGTGGATGGAGCAGGTCGCTCCACGACCGCCCCTATTTACTGCACTCCGCAATCAGAATCCTCTCGAAATACAGCCGCACACTTTCAAGGAACCTCTATGCTTCACTATTGCCTGCAGACACTCATTATTGTATCACATTTAATGAACAAACTGCGTAAGCTACAGCTAAATATTGACCAATCAAGCTGGAGCATGAGCTGGGAATTTCTCAGTTCCTATGTACTCCTGCATCTTTGAGTCGCTTGGCCTGGTTCCCATATCAGAGGTTTGGCTGCAACTTCCCTAAAAAGACCAGTAGATGGGTGCACCAGGTTCTCACTTGATTTTGTGCTTATGGCATTGCTGGGGATCTTCTGTTTTCTAAGGTTTTTTAGATTAATGTGTTTTAAATCTTCAACACAAGTGTACTATTCTCAACATTGCCTGTTTCTTGAAACACCAGTCTGGGAGAGACCCTGTGGATGCAGTATGACTACCTTGTGTCTTGTTGCAGTGCTCAATTTTTCCACAATAAGAATCCATCATTCTCCTCACCTTAGTAGCAGAATTCAACACGTCTAATTACTCCTACACAGCTGTTTCTGTCCATGACTTGGTTTTCAACCAGCGCATGACTAATTCTACAAAATCCCTTTTAAGCATTCTGTAACAGCAACCGTTCTAAAACTTTAGGATCGGTTTGTGGTACCTCAGTGATTGAATTTTAGCTCTGTTGTAGTTCAGGTTTGTTTACTCTGATGAACAGGACCCACTGGTTTAAAATGCAGTACTGCTTCGAAGCTCCTGCACTGAAACCACCTCCGTGAATTCAGATAAAACTGAAGTGATAAAACTTTAGGGCCAGAACATCCCACAGTTTCCTTTTCATAGTTCTTCTTACTCATGAGTTCACTTAACCTATTGTTTTCCATTCAGGGTCAAGAGTTACATTTAAGAGTTGTGGGTTATGGAAACAAAGCAATGCTTTTCATTGTGCAATGCAATTTTAAGATAACCTGGTATTTCAGAATTAGGACCGCAGACTTTGTGCTGATAAGTTCCAGTAACGCCTGGATTTAAACCTGATGCTTCTTAGAAAGTGTTGCCTGACGGCATTCTTCAAGTTCTTTTGCAACAGTGTTGGAAGAAATGTTGCATAACCAAACCCGAAGAGTGTTTTATGCAGTACCTCACAACAATCTCCTATAGAGATCAGCTCACTTTAGAAGAGAGGCTGAAATAATTGCATTATTTGTTTAGTATAGAGTTCCCTTTTGATTTATACATTCTATTTGCAACCTCATGCTCATTCACAGAAGGATTGTGTTGAGTAGAAAAGTGTTCTACTCATTGATGCCTCATTATTTTACTGTACCTGTGTTTTCCTCAGCTGCTGGCAGTGTTTCGCTTTGCGGCCTTGATTTTGGCATATGCTGTGTGCAGGCTGCGCCACTGGTGGGCCATTGCGGTAATGAGACTTTTCCCAGTACTACATCTGCACTCTCCACTGGAGGGTGATGTAGTTTCATCTATAAACGAAGCGGTTCACTCAAAATAAAGATCCTTATGTAGATCGTTTTTTTATCACCATTAAATATGAAGCAATAAGATCCTGTGAAGAATGCTGTTCATATGTAGATTTCTACTTCCATAGCCATTTTCTCTTCTATGGACATAAACACATAGACATAGATTTGTAGTAAATAAGTGAAATTTAACAACATTAACGAGTCATCTATAGCTGTAATATTTGAAGCCTTACACTACAACTACACTTTCAAAAGATGGTCAGATTCATATACAGCTGAAGAAAAAAATACATTTTTTTTTCTTCAGCTGTATATGAATCTGACCATCTTTTGAAAGTGTAGTTTCTTGTAATTCCTTAAACAAAACAATTATTCTTCAAAGAAATGAATCTATAGAAGTCTGGGGCATTTGTGAGGTTTTTTTTTCTTTTCTTCTTGGTTAAATAATTTAATGTAAAACAGTATTTTATCACCATTCGTCATTTCCATATTTTAGTGCAACCCCAGCTTCTTATTTTTTCATTACAATTACTCAGTAATTTGTGCAATTGTACAAAAAATAATTAATTGCAATTTTTTTTACTACAAAATTTGAGAACAAACTTTTTTTTAATGTATTTTTCGCCGTATAAGACACACCGACATATAAGTAACCCCCAATTTTAAATGAGGAACCAAATACTGTAGTAAAATATTTTATATCAACTGTGTAAAAGTTAACAGCAGTTTAAGAACAATTATATGCCAAACATGTAACATGAACAGTCAGTAAACAGTAAAAGTAACAAAAAAAGTGACGCTCCGCGATGCTCTGCATTCCCCGTATAAGACTCACCAACTTTTCCCCCTTAGTTTTGGGGAAGAAAAAGTGTGTCTTATATACAGCGAAAAATACGGTAAATATATAACAGGTGGACTTCCCTAAACCTTATACCATTTTGCAAATAAGTTGCAAACCACAATGCATCTAACATATTTTGTACTTCCAGATTAGCTTGTCTTCACCACTAGATGGCACTGATGTCATCGGTTCCGAGTTTGTAAAATGAAATTGAAAGAAAAGAGGATAAAAGCTGTTAAATCCTGAGAAATTATCATCTCGATTAGAACATTTGGTTTTAAAACAAACTAGTGTTGTCCAGTGACTTGCTAATTTAAGCGTTCTAATTTAAGACCATCAAGCGAAGAACAAGGCGGGCAGAGCCAGGAATTGAAGTTTAAAAAAAGCCAGAATGAAGTTTGCTAAGGATAAACCTGGGGAAAAAATTATAAATACTGGAATCTTTTGGTCAAATGTGACAAAAGTAGAGCATATGAGATGTTGCCTGTGTTTCTACAGTGAAGCATGGTGGTGGGAGTATAATGCTTAGGGATTAGCATTTAGTCTTTTAGTATAATAATGACCCATAGCACACCACACTTTTGCTGAAGAAATACATCCAAATGAGCAAAGTGAGTGTACTTGAGTAACCTGGACAAAGTTTAGACTTGAATTCAATAGAAAATCTGTGAAGTAAATTTTACCCAGAGACCGACAAATCTGAGAGATCTGCTCTGGAAGAATGGGCTATTATTCGTCAGGAAACATGCTTGAGACTTGATGAGAACTACAACGAATGACTAAAGGCTGTTATCAAGAGAAATGACGTAGCATCAGATGGTTAATAATTTGATAAATTGATTTATGTTTGTGTTACAAACACTACAATCGTCCTGAAAAAAACGATCATGTTGTGCTTCTTCTCTGCAGATAACTACAGCGATCACCACCGGTTTCTTAATCGTGAAAGTCATTGTGTCAAAGGTCAGATTTTCTTTTATTTATTTACGACGTGAATATATTTTGGAATAACTCTCAAATGTTGTTTTGTCGTCCAGCTCTTGTCTCAAGGGGCCTTTGGCTACTTGTTACCAATCGTCTCCTTCATTCTGGCGTGGATAGAGACATGGCTGCTGGACTTTAAAGTGCTTCCACAGGAGGCTGGCGATGAAATCAGTGAGAATCAGATCTTGGTTTTTAGTGATGAAGCAAAGTGTAATCAGTAACGGCTAATGGCATTATGACTAATGCATTGTAACTTGATTGGAACGCCTGTTATCATTTTACCGTCTACCGGTGTGAAGTTAACCGCTGTGTGTATTATGTGACAGGGTATCTTTCAGTGCAGAATCGGATGGAACATGAGCCTCTCTTACCCCCTGGACCCCTCTCTGAAGGGCAGTTCTACTCTCCTCCTGAATCCCCGGCAGGTAATGGCTTCCTGTCTGTAACCAGGACAAACCTATGCATGAAATTCTAATGCTGTTTTAACTTTATTTAAACTTTGTTGGAGCATATCAATGAAGCTTAGTGTTCTGGGGGTGTTTCTTTAGCTGCCACAAACATGTGTTTTCCAGGAAATGCCACTGTTATCCTCAGGTGCCGTGTGGTCTATCAAGGGAAACAGATATTTCAGTAACTTTCAGAAATTAAACCGTAATATTTTCTATTAATAACAATGTGTGTATGTCTGTTCTACCTTCTGTGGGTGAAATTAACGATTGTATTATAATCTCATTATATGTGTTTTCCTGAATTTTAGATTTTTTTAGGGAAGGAAATATCTGAGGGGAAAGGAATGTTGACTGTTTCAAGTGTCCCCTGAGCTCAAGGGTGATAGAAGTCATAGCCCCAAGAACAGTTTCGAACTACCCTTGAGCTGATGAATTCAGAGGGTCATAGAATGTACAATTATCTCACCCCCCAGTAAAAACCCGCACTAGCAATTCCAATTCGAATGGGGAGCTACATGGGGACAGCTTGAGCAAATTCTTAAATTTTAAACAAGCACTGTTAGACACTTGATTTCAGTTTTCCCATACTGTGAAATTAATTGATTAATTTTTAATTTAAAATTAAATTATGTAAAAAAAAAAATACTATTTTAATTTTCACATATTCTAAACATTGTAGGGCATGCTGCTGGTTAATTTTAATCATAAAAAATAACCAAAATTCTAAAAAGTGTGCCATTATTTAATTAACGGTTGCGCAAAAGCATTACATATTTTTCACAATTCATTTTAATGTGCTTTTAAAATGTAATTCTGTCCAGTGTAATTTGTCAAATATTTAGAACATTTAATGAATTGCTTTGTTGTTTTCAAATATATACATATTGATTTTTCACAAATATTCTAAGCATTACAAGGTACTTTAGTTGTTAATTTGTGTAATTATAAATTAGCAAAACTCTAAGAATTGCGCCATTATTTAAATATTGGTTACACAACAAATTTAAGATGCTAGATTTATAGCATTAAACATTTTTCTAGATTTATAGTATTAAAATGCTAGATTTATAGCATTAAACATTTTTCTAGATTTATAGTATTAAAATGCTAGATTTATAGTATTAAGCATTTTTCTAGATTTATAGTATTAAAATGCTAGATTTATAGCATTAAACATTTTTCTAGATTTATAGTATTAAAATGCTAGATTTATAGTATTAAACATTTTTCAATTTGCTAAACAGACATGCAGTTAGAATTTTGGTGCTTTAAAATGCAATTTCATTCAATATAATTTGTCAACTAATTACCACATTGAAATTAATTGTTTCGTTTTTGTTTTCTTACATAAACTATACGTAGATTTACTACTTTACCCGTCTCAGATTTCATGTGAATTTAATTAATGTATGGTTTGCAGATTCGGACGATGAGCTCGATGATAAGCATGATCTCGAGAAGCCCATTGTATAGTACGTGTTTTTAATTATTTATTAATTTTACATACACTACCAGTCAAAAATGCTCATGTTATCTCCTGTGTTGTTTTATCAGGAGCTGGTGATCAACATTGTAAAGGAGCCCAATGGATGTCTTAAACTGGGCCAGTGTGTCTCGAGCAGAGCTAATGGAGTCTTATATTCACCACCTCTGACGCCGCGTGTGGCTTTAACCTGGACCTGTCTCTATACGCAAGCTCTCACTTTTTATGTGACTTTTAATGATGGTTCGTCCAAAACAGGTTCAAACGTTAGTGGTTTTATCAACAGCAGGCAGTTGGTTTCTGCTTAAGAGTCTTCAAAATGCCATTTTCACAGAATACGGTTTGGAAGGACCTGAAGATGAACTTGGGGTTGTGTCGATGGCCCTTTCTCCACCAAAACAGCAGTTCCTCTGGTTTTAGAACATGTTTTGCGGTTGATTTCAGCGCTGGATTCTGGTAGAATTGCATCTAATCACACTCTGATCTGAAGAGGACCTGAACGTGATCCGCAGATTAGCTTCGGGGCTCCACTGCCAATCAAATGTGTTTGATGATTTTTCTTTTCCTTCTTTTAAAAGCTTTTTTTCAATGAGTCTTGAGAGCTGGGAATGAACTGACAGACTGTTTACTCGCATGAAATGATGCATGGGTTTGTTTTATATTTTTCAAAGAGTCTTCTCTTCATATCTTGAGTAAAATAATTCTGCGCATTGAGTTTATTTGTGCCATACTTAACGAAAAAGGGCCTCTGTGCCGGGTGCTGGGTCTGGGAACTGTATTTGTTTGAAAAAAATGAGAGAACCGCCAGATGTTCTCCTCATAAGCCTCAAAGATGCAGTATGTTGCTGGATTGGTGTATTAAACCGTTTTATTAACCGTATTTTTATGCATCCGTTACTTCTGGTGTGAGAGCGAGCGAGCGGAAACCGAGAGTCAGTTCAGCCACAGATAACAGCAGAGATGAAGGAGACGAGCAGCAGCTAATGAAAGATGCAGCAGCCGCGCTGAGGTGGAACACAAACCCCACCACACTTTCCTACCACAACTCAGTTTTTCACTCTAATCTCACACAGCCTTTGATCTTTCTGCTTTAGCAATGCATTAAAACAAGAAGAGCACGCTTGCAGCTAAAGTTTATTAAAGCTAGATATTAAGATCCTCCAGCCTATTTTTCATCTTTGTAAATTTGGCCATATTTATACTTTTACAAGTTTGATTTATTTAATTTACTTTGGACAGTACTTAGCATAAATTAGTTAAACATACACTTACCACGTAAAGTTTACTTTCCAATCAATATTAAAATGTTACGACTGTAAAGGAAGTCTGGAAAAATACCTAGTGTCTACAGTAAAACATGATGGTGGCAGTGTCATTATGTGGGGTGCATGAGTGCTGCTGGTGTCGGGGAGCTTTGGTTGCATTAAATGAATGGCCAAGTATCTGTCAACATTTGAATTCATAAGCAAAGACTTTTGTCTTTCTTGGGTCAAATAACGTTTGGTTGCCAAATGTTTTTTTTTTCAACTTTAAATGAAAAGTTTCATCCAAACTTTATTTTTTTATTTAAAATATTCAAATAAAATATTCAAAAGGCATGAAGTGCAACTGAATAAATGCCTTGTTTTGTTTTTAAAGCTGAACATAACATGTAAGCAATTTCTTTAATTGTGAAAAATGTCAGATTTTAACAAAAAAAAACAGTGTTTGCAAGTGGAACAACATTTTAATGTGATATATTCCTGTAAGATTTCAAGGATGCAAACATAAATTTGAAGCATGCAGAGGAACTAAGAATGCAGTTAAATCAGGAAATCTGAGCTTTGGTTTGTTTATAGAAAGTAAACGCAGTTCATGACTTTTCACTTTTCTTTTTCTCAGCATTTCTCCTGAACAGAAAGATAGAGACGGCCAGAAAATAAAGCACATTCTTCATGAGCATGATGCCATACACATAGACGAACAAACGCAGACTGGGAATTTTCTCTTCATTTCCTGTCGGGGAAACAACAGCAAAATTATTTTATGAAACACATCGATCATCATGAAGTAACTTTAATAGTTAAAAATTAACGTGTGTTATTATAATGATCTGACAGTATTAGTATTGTAGTGTACACTCAAAAATAATATGACACACATTTCTATACATTTGTACGTTATCTGAGCTAAAACGGTTAAATGTGGAGGACCGCACTTTCTTTAGGAGATTTGAGAATAAAATAAATGAAAAGGGTGCCTTTGTCCAAAAATAAATCATATTGGAATTTCAGTTTATCCTTTAAGATCTTATTGGATTCTTGGAATCCTTTTTCACATTCTAATGGATTTTACTAGAATTTCACTTTGTCTTGTAGGTTTTTATTTGATCGTTTGAATCCTTTTACACTTTGTATTTTATTTAAATAAATATTGTGACTGTTGTGTGTTGGAGCTGACCTACAACATGTGTTGGTGAGTTAAAAATGAATTTGCATAGAATTATAGTCACTTTTTTGGTATTTACACATAGTTTTTCGGATAATAAAATGATTTATAATTTACTCATACAATATGATTAATGTAATTATTCCAATTAACTGTACATATTTTTATAAAAACATATATATACTAGTGAGTTATACACAATACCCCTACCCCCAAACAAAACTGTACAATGGCTTGCATAAAAATAAATACAATAAACTAGAAAACCTAAACTAGACAAACTGTATAAGTTTCATACACAAGAAGAGTTTCGGGAGAGTAAATCTGTCGCCTCAACTGACCTCAGTATTAAAAGTTCAACAGTACAGGGTGAAATAAAATCTAACAAGCTACTGTTGTGCTCTAGATTTATTTTCTGATATCTTAGCCATTTTTTAGAAAATTGGAATAAGGCAAAAGCATTTTTCCCACAATAGTTAGCGTTTAAATTCTATTGTCGTTATGATTTAAAAAGTAAAATAGTGGTTTCCCAATAAATGGCTTCACCCAACCACTAATAAAAGTTTTTATGTTATCATTCATATTTTCTGAAAAATGACTAAGAAATCAAGGTCAAGGTGAACACTTCGGGAAAAAAATATTTTTATAAAACATGAAACAGTGCTTTCATTCTTTGTAAGCAATGACACAGAGATATTTAAATGCAGAGTTGAAAATGAATAAAATCCTGTTAAAAACACTTTACCTGGTTGTTGAAGTTTCGGGGTGTCGTAAATTCTGGGAGGACACGTCGAAACGTCAACGTTGTCATTTATGGAATTTCTTTCTGCTGAAAAGTAGTGTATGTACTCATTTATCGTGTTTGCGTACAGTAACACAAATTTAAATTCCATAAATGTCGTAATATTACTTGTGTTTTTTATTATTAGGTTTGCAATTCATAATAAATTAAAGGGGTGAAGATCTTGATGTTTTAACATAGTTTTATAAGGTTAAAAACATTTTAAAATTCAACACACCTTCCTTTATTTCAACACTGCGAGTGTTCTCTGTGTTTCCCTCGTGGGTCACGGTGCACTTATAGGTTTCCTCTTGTGCTGGGTTTAAAATCAGAATGCTGGTCGCCGGGTCCTGGTTGGTGTTCTGCTCCAGCACTTTGTCCTCTTCCACTGGACTCCAGTTTCCACCGCGGCTCTTCTTCTCCCAGTTGAACCTCACTATGTCTGGAAACATGCCGTTGGCCTGGCACAGCGCTGTCACTTTCTCTGGGCTCCGGCTCAGGTATGTTGAAAGCTGTGGAGGCACCACGGTATCCTCCTTGCGATCTAAGGAGGAACATGGTCAGGATTTTTCAGTGATTAGGAAATGCATGAACCAGAACTATGGTTTTAATTAAAAGAGGCATCATTTTATTCTGTAGAAGTTAAATCCTACCAGTTACAATCAGACGAGTCCCAGAGCCAAACCTCTTGATCCAATCGCACACTACTAGAGTCCATAGCAAAAATGTCTACTATACATTTAAACAACGCTTCCTGTTTAATTTTGAAGATGCTCATCACCAAAGGCAGAGTTTTCCTTGTATTTTTCAGATAAATTAAAGAATTGTATAATTTTCACCCTTTTCTTGTCAGAAACAGCTCTTGCATCGTTATCATTATAAAGAGAGAAAATACATGGATCTAAAAACTGCATCTAATGAGTCGAAGAAAATGAGTCGGAGGTTTCAATAGAACAAAGGACATCATCTCATGGATTTGAAGAAAGGAAACAACTCCATACCAGTTACTATCAGTCGTGTTCCAGATCCAAATCTTTTGACCAAGAAGTCCACTCAGATTTAGTTTATGACAAAAACACCTGAACAATATGAAGCTATCGCAGCAAAGGCTACACACCTGCACAGTTCGTGGTGGTCCGCACTCTTTAAGATCACATATAGAATGTAACAGATTCCAGATAATGTAACAGATAATTTATCCCTAAAACAAAACGTTAAATATAATTAATATAACTAATTTATCATAATTATCTTTAAAAATTATTAATAATAGTCACTACATGCATATGTTTTTGACCCATTTCCATGTATTTTAATCACAAATCACTTAAAAGAACAGTGTTCTCCTTACTAATATTTACCGGTAAACCTGGATTTTGAAAAATGTTGTTTTTTTTTGTAATCCATATAGTTGTGCTGGTAACTGTTTAAAATAGCATTAGATGTTAGTTTTAAAATGGCTTTAGATTTTTATCAATAAAAAAGGAATGTTAAAACAAAACCATTGAACTCAAATAAAAATACCTTTATTTTTGCAGCATTTCGTTACTTTTGAAAAGTTGTCTAATTGCACAATACTTTTTGACTAAAAAAATCACAGCACCTTTATTTTACTCCATGATCTCGTCTAGTTTTTTTCCCCATCATTCACACCAATGTATGTTTTACTCTGTTCTTCATGGACCTGTTTTATCACACTACGTATGTACAATTACGTTGGCTTTACACATTTAGTTTTGAGAAAAGCGCCATAAAACAAATTATTATTGTTGTTGTGAAATGTGATGATTGGAAATGCTACACAATCAAATATTTGGCCATAAATGAAGATTTAGGCACCTAAACCAGTTTAGTTATTACAAGTATTTGTATTTAATATTTCATAAGTATTTGCTGGGTAGCAAAAACAGTATAAGATTGAAGTATTTGCTTGGATCTGTTTGACAAATACTTGATATTTTATCGAAACAAAATCATTAAAAATATCAGATTAATTTGTAATGAATGAATAAAAACATAATTAAGAGTAAAAACAAGTGTGATTTTCTTACCGGTTACAAAAAGCCTTGTTCCCGACCCGAAGACTTTTCTGTCTCCCACAGTCACTTGTTCTTCAACAAAAATACTCATGACTCAGCGTTATATAAAAAATATATATATTTTGATTATGCAAATTTACAAATACTCCACAAGTAATTCACTTTATAAACATGGACATTTACCTGATAAAATAGAGCCAAGGCTTCTTCGAATGCTGCTTTTAGTATCTGGGTCTTATTTTGACCTCGTCCTTTTTTCAGGTGAGAACTGGTGAGGTTCTGTTTGATGAACTACACTAAACCCATAACAATAAAACTCCATCAGAGCACAGAGCAAGAGCTGTACAAGTTCTTCTGCTGATTCTGGAGCTTCAATCCTGGACGGCACACTTTGTAGACTGTGTTATTTTAGAAGAAAAATTCAAGTTTGTCTTCCACTTTTGTAGAAACAGAATGTTTTGGCAAGCGACGCTGACGCCGGTTTAAAGAAACACAGTTGACGGCTCAATTCCAGTTGAGAGCTTGGTGATTGCTGCTGTTTTACTGTAGAGTTATGATAGATGCATCTGGTTTGTGGTTTCTGATAAACACAGGAAACCTTGTCATTTTTGTAGCAGGTTTCAATATTTTTATACACTGTGCGGCTGTACCGTTCCCAGCAAGCACAGTAATACACCGCTGAATGCTCCTTTGCCAGTGTGGTAATTATAAAAGCAAAATCATTCGAGGATCTCTTTTCTGATTTAATGTACTCAAAACCAGGTTCATGCCTTTGTTCTCCATCATCCATGCTAACCATCATAATCCTCTTCAAGGTTTCTCCATGTTTTTGTCGATACCAGTGAAGATAGTAGCGACAGCGTATGTGTATTTTACAGTCTATAACGGCTAACCTTCCCTCTGCTTTAGTCAGGGATAACTTCTGTTCCAATTCTCCAGCTCCATCAGCTGCAAAAACACAAAACACAGTGTTCTACAAACCTTTTTTTAAAATTATGATACAAACATTAAGGTTAAAATAATTTTAAAAGCTTTTCCACAAAATACAAACAACAAAACGAGTCTCACCTTGAAGAAACAGAGGAAGACATATTGTAAAAAAAAGCTGCAGGTGAACACTCATGGTGACTATAGAGAAGACTATGTTTTTTCCTTTGCATGGATGATTTTTTCTTTGAGCAAAAGCAGGAAGTTGTGGTGCTAATGAGTTTCGTCTTCTGTTAATCTACACCAATAGATTCACTCCCTCCATCGAAGTGTTAGTGTTGGTTTTAATAATCAGAGGGATTAGTAATCGCACAGCAATCAATAGAAACATGCTCATTTTTACTAATTTCACAATGATCTCTTCAGCAACGTTTAGAAGTTTGAGGCCTTTTTGAGCATATTTTTATGATTTGCTCTAGTGAATTACTTTTCAAACTGATTTTTTTTGTGGCAATGCTTGATATGTTTTTTTAGTACAATATCTACAGTAGCAATAGTACAATAGCAATAGCTTCTTTTTTTAAGTAAAATTTTCATTGCATACACATTAATTTTACAACAAGCCTGAAATTGTACAAAACTAAATTCAGTTTTTATGTTTACAACAAAAACCAAAAGTGTTGTTGCAAAATAAAAATGATAAATTCCAAAGACAAGGTCAAAACCGAATATTAGAAAACACAAGTCATCTCAAAGGTCTTGTACTTCCAAGGTTTATACCTTATTGTCACCACTAGATGGCACTGCTTTGGGATCTGTATTGAAAAAAAAAACACATTTTAATTTGAATTACCTTGCAAATTATGTCACAATTCGTGTAATGTTGGTTTAAACCCGAAAATATTAAAGCTAACTTTTTGAAACCTACACATTTTTGAAATCAAAATTAAACAATAGCTGAGTCCCATTTCTACTTAATTCAAAATAGCCGGTGTGATTGACATAAAAAAAGTTTTTTAAACATGTAAATTCTCTCGAAAAAGAAGGGTTGTTAGCTGTTTTTTAAAAGTTATGTGAGGAACAGTGAAAGAGAACATTCTAGTGAGGGATTTATTTATAAATTAATAAAGTAGAAATAAATGATAAAATAAAGAAAAGGGAAATGATGTAGTAATAGTAATAAAGAGAAAATGTTCAACAATGTTTATTAGAGTTTCTTTTGGTATGGTTAATTTATCGCCCAAAAATGGCCAAATGGCAGGCGGAAGTGTCACAGCTTCAACCTTTTTTTTTACAGTCAGTGATCAAGTCGTATAAAACCAATCCTGGTTTAAACTGTAATTAGGACCACCCACTCAATTAGCATATTGACACTGAAAAAAAATAAAACTTAAAAACAACTTACGGTAGTTCAGATGTGTTGAATTATAGAAATATTCATTACATTTACCTATGTTTTTTTCTTTTAGAATATAATATTTATTTATGGATTTATTCATAGATGTATTTGTCTAAGCTTTTCTTTTATTTTTTTGTTGCATTTATTTCAAATTTGTTTATTTTGGTTCCTCCACACCATCATGAATGTGCGTTATAGGTTGAGGAAAGTTTTTGTAATGGTTTCCTCCAGGAATCAGCACTGTGCCATCGCTGAAGAACGCGCAGAAATACGTCCCCTCGTCGTCGCGCTCCACTGTGGAGATGGTCAGCGTGACTTTCCCGTTATCTCTGTTCACTGACCCGGAGAGTTTGCGGGGAACCCCGGGATCATTTGTGGCTTTTGTCTGTCCGCTTGCGAAGAGCAGCAATCTCTGTAAAGGCGCTGGAAAGAGGGCTCGGTAGATGTGGAGATTAGAGGTCCGGAGCGACGGGTCCACCTCGAAACTGATCCGGGCAGCTTTCCCTCTGGCTCTTATCACCACAGGTTCCGGATAGTTAACTTGCTGCGCATTTAAGCTAACTAAAGATTAAAGGGAGAAATCAAACAGATAAGTTTAAGCCAAATTATCTTGCGTTTATTTGTACTTAAAGCGCACCTATTATGATTACAAACAGCATAATTGTTAAATCTGGAGCCGTCATGGCAGTTGGTCATCCGGGTATACCCGCTCGTTGAACGTTGAAGGTCTGAAATGCTGTTGGTATTGTGGTTTGGTTTTCTTGTGCATTTCGCACAGATCTTATCGTCATCATAACACATTAACGTCACATTTACCAAAAGTCATTGTATGAAACCAGCTGTCCAAATAATGGCTTTAATTGCATTTGGCGTGCAATACAGCATATATGAATGGCAAAACAATATGAAAATGCTGCGAAATTAGTTGGTGAAGAAAAGAGTTTGCTTTTTAAACCACCAACCATGAGTGGAAAAATGCTTTTGTGTTATTGTTCATATTTTCTGAAAATTAGACAAGTAATCTTAACATTTGCCAAGGTGTAAACTTATGAGCACAACTAAGCTTCAGTATTTTCATTGGTAGTTCACCACTCTCCCAAGAACATTATTCTGTGTATGTTAAAAGGTACTTCTCTTACCTAAATTATGTTCTGAGGTAAAAATAACACTTTAACTGCGCATTTTATGATGAAGCCATAAGAGATCAAATGAAACGGCCATGCTTTTTTAAGGCAAAGACAGTTGAAAATTGTCATAATATTTTATTTCTTAATTTTACAGATGACTGAGGAGGAAGATACCCCCCCACATAATTACATAATTAAAATGATAAACTATTTAAATAAAAAAGTCTAAAACGGCCCAATAATACTCTAAAAAGGCATTGTTATACTTGTACCAAAACACACTTCATATTTCATCATAATACTTTCATGAAATCCAATAAAATAACATAACCAAACCACATTGTTAACAGTTACGTTTTAATATTGTGTATATATTTACAACAGCTTGTATACAATATATAAATAACAATATATTACAATGAAAAACAAGTGTTTTTTTAACAGTATATATAAATCCACAAACTCAGGGGACTTCTACTTTCTATACATTTAACATTCAAGTTGATGTGCAGGAGGTGAACATATTCTCTCACTGTGGCCTGTTTCCCAGTAGGCGCAGAAGTAAACGGCAGCATGTTTTCTCTGAACCCCTTCCAGTTTCAGATCGTAAAGCTGTGTTTTATCCACTGTGAAGTCATTGGCTTGAGGATTATTGGTGTCAATAGTGACAGTGCCATCCTTTTTAATATAGTTTAATCTCAATGGGGCTTCACCGTCTTTCACTTGGTACCAGTGGATCATGTTAAGATCAGTCACTTTGCAGGGCAGATTGGCGGTTTTGCCTTCTCCTTTAACAATTACCTTATCTTCTTGTTCTACATGCCCTCCTAGAACAGCTTTGATCAAACAAAACACAAATTCAGAACATCTTTCAACAATGTGTTCTTTAATTAGGTGTTGGACATACCTGGTATCTCAGCGAGGAGGAGCAAGTGCAAGAGCACCATTGTTCAGTAAGAAAATCTAAATTCACATTCTTTCAGGTTGTTGAACTTGTTTTTGTATTGCCAAAGGGCAATGATGTCATTTCCTGACTTACTGAAAAGAAGTTCCCTGCAGCTTTTCTTAAAATTGGATTTAAAATTGAGACCAACACCTGAGTTTATTTTATTTTATGTTTTTCCTCTGACAAGATATAGTAAAATTATACCTACCAAAGGTTTTGTGTGTGTGTGTCTATTAAGATTTCTACTTGGGTTTTTGATCCCATGCTTTTAGTTTGTGTAAACTAGTGCAGATTGAGAGTGAAACATATGAGAAGAAACTTGATTTAAAGGAGCTTGAAGAGGATCATTTCGAGATATTTTTTAACTCAAATATATGTAATATAATATATTCTGTAATGTACATTTTCCAGTACATATATACGTGGCATTTCTTATAATTCCTTTTAGTAGAACCCCAGCTTCCCTTATATAGAACCTTTTTTTCATTACATTACAAAATAACTCCACAACAATTTGTACCAAAAATATGTAGAAAAATTGAGAATGAACCATTACAAAAATAAAAATTAACAAATCCTCCCAAAATCAAAGACAAAAAAATGTGAAAATTGTATTAAAAACTACAAATCCTTCCAAAACCCTATAAACTGTTCCAAACACATTTTGTGCCATAGTGGGTTTTTTGTGCTAGAACCGAAAAATACAAGCCATATCACAGGTCTTTTACTTCCAAGGGTTGTCCCTGCTTCTCACCACTAGATGGCACTTATTTAAGGTCTGTAAAATGGAACTAAAAGTTTAAGTCATCTTGCAAATGATGTGTCATAACTTTTGTAATGTTCATTTAAAACCAAAAATATCAAAACTAATAACCTTTTTGGAACCCTAAAAATTATATTAGGTACACAAAATATATATTAGGTGGTTTGCATCATTCCTACTCATTCAAAACACCTCATCACACATCTGGTTAAGTATTCTACGTTTTTTTTTATACCTTAAGACTGCAATATTTCGACAATTTGTTACTTACTTGCCAAGTTTTAAACCCTTTCCACCAACACAGAAACACAGTGGTTTTAAATATGTTTTGACGTTTATCAGTTTGCATGTAATATAAAGTGTTTTTTTATATAATTTCAACTTGCAGAATTGGAATCAGAATTTCTTTTCTTTGGATTATTTCAAAGAATTCACTATCAAAATTTATGTCATTCGAGAAGAAAGAAAACTCATATGAACTATCTTTATTCACTTTACAGATAAATCAGCACAGATATGTACATCACAGGAATGCTCTACAGTGATGCCAACACTACAAACACAGGATCGATGCAGTTTTCTTTTGTTAATCTCAGAACCAAACGATGAAGACAGTGATCACTCTATCAACCAATAACATATATTGCATATTTTTTTTCTCAATATCCCACCCCAAGCTGTCCCACTTTCCATTGGCTTAAAAAATATAAAGTTGAATAAATACAATTTCTCCAAACATAAAATTCACAGATGAACTTTCCACACGGATTCGAGGATAAATTCTGCATTGTGAATATATTACACATAATTATAGGGAGCTACATGTCTTGATTTGCAAAGCTGTATTAGCCAGATGCAACATTTCAGAATCTTCTCAAAATATTTCTCATGCTGTAAACGCAACACTTATCCATATTCATAAAGAGGACTTCAATTCATTTGGCATAAACACAGAAAAGTCAGCCAGAAACGGTCAATATCAAATATACTGTATGCCAAATACCACCACCATAGCCGCGCACGGCCAGCCGTGAAACTAGAGAACACTAACAATGATGCAATGTCACATTAATATCTCAAAGAAAACATCTAGGTTTCGTGGAACACTTAGAATGGTTAAATAGATTATATCACTACAAATCCTGATAAAACTCGCTCCAGAGCAACAGTCAGTACAATACACTTGGTGCAGAGAGGATAGGATTCATCTTCACATAAGTTCTTCTTTAAACAGACATGGAATACATTTGGAGATCACCAGAGTTCCCACAAAGCACACATCAAGTTGTCGCTGCTCACAGGTAAATGAACAAAAAAACAAGTTTTATCTCGGTTCTGCAAGGAAATATTGACCGTACTATCACATCATGCGTGGTTATTTTCAGTAAGTGATCTGTGTTTCCGTTTGCTTCGGTATTTCTCTCCTGTATGTGGTGTTTGCCTCGTCTGATGGACGGCTGTCATCAAAAACAGTTGCTCTGCAAATATCCAGATCCACATGTGTTCTCACAACACGCCGAGGCCCTTTATTCTATACGCTGTGTAAAGTTTTCTGGAAACAGTCCTTTCTTAGCCGAGGCACCTCTCTGTTGCCAGTCCCTCTCTCTGATGCCAGTGAGCCATCCAGCATCCTGGCAAAAGATTTTAATGAACATACAGCCTTCTAATTAAAATGTGACCTGAGGGTAAAGGTACCTGGTCTTCAGCTAGCTCTGTGGGAACCACCAACACGAAATCTCCTTTCTTCAGTTCCAGTTCATCTGGGTTTGCTGCTTCAAAGTCATGTAGCGTTTCTACCTGCGAGACAGCATGACCACAAAAAGCACGAGTAAAGTTAAATTTGCCTTAAAAGGAACATGTTTAGGTAACAAAATGAGAAAAATACTCAAATCTTTTTATTTGGACAATTGTAGTCAACGCTAGTTCCTTTTGGTTTATGTCGCCATCTTGTGGTCACGTGTTTAAGGTCACAAGGCTTAAGAGACTAAGGGTCTGTCCCAAGTGTTAACCTCCGGACTTGTAGACTTACATGTACTCATTGACAATTTTAAATTGTCAAATTAAATTAATTAAATTGACATTTTTTTTACTTGCAAAGCTGTAAAAATGCTATTTTTTTTCATTTATTTATGTCCAAAGCTATGTCATTCCATAAACACGAGCCAATTTTCACCTTGAAAAGGTATCCAGGAGGCATTCCTGCGGAGCTGTCTTTGGATGCCTGGGATTGGGCAATCATCCCGTTGTCTCCCGTTGCTATTGGAGATATGATATCACCATCTCGGTCATCGTCGCCCTCGTTACTCGAGGCAGGCTCAATGATGACAGAAGGGATGGGCATTTTCTCCTGATGTAAGAAAAAGAAGGACTTCACTAAACATTCAGCGAATTAAAAGGAAAGATTAAAAAAATTTATTTATTGAAAAAAAACAGGACAGAAGACACAATTACATAGACTTTAACAAATACAATAAAACACTTAAAATGATGCTACAACTTAAAAATAAATGAAGGATAAGTAAGGTTTGCTGTTAGATAAGGTTAGTATTAGCTTCCTATATTCAAATGAAGTACAAAAGAAAACCTTTTTTACATCATTGGTTCAACATTAATTGACTTCCATAAAACTTGTCTGTCAACATTGTTCAGTGCAGCATGAATAAATACAAGTTTTGTTTTAATACATGTTTAGCTTGAGGGATCAATAATGGTTAAAGGAACACTCTTTTTTTTTACAGAGATAGGCTTTTTCCCCAACTTCCTCTGAGTTACTAAGTTTGTGGGGTACTACAGAAACTGATCTGCGTCTTTTAAAACCGAAAAAATGTGGTATTGGATCTGTCTATGGCAGAAGGGTTGCAGAGAAAAGATGTTTACTTCCTGTTACAGCTCTTTTTTTTTTACAAATCCAGCCAATAACCACCTTACTGTAAACCATTTTAACGCATGTTAACTCAACTTGAGGTTTATCTTCGTTTCAACTCAGAAATTAAAGTTGGTTGTACTACATTGCTGTAGATGTCTCAACATTGTTTTTTAAGTTGTCAAAGTTGATTTGACGTCCCAGTTGCTATATCAATTTGAAAAAATATTGCACATTATCACTTAATGATACAAGTGTTTAGGTGGGTTGTTTATCACTACTTAACCATCACTACTGTTCTTGTTCCAGCCACACCCACGAATCAAACTTAGAAGGTCCCATTGGCTGAAGTTGATTGATGCCCCGCCTACTAAGCCGCCGACCTCTAGATAAGTCTCCTTCACCATTCTTCACATCAGCTTCCATGATTTGTGTTAGCAAGACGTTTGTTACAGTTTATTGAGATTTACGGTGTAACCTGGATTTGGTGACCATTGCCTGTAGTACCGTTTCTGAGATTACCCTACTGGATTTGACGAAATGAAATGAGGCTGTAATGTTTTACAGAGCAATAACGTATGAGCTCCAACTCTGGAAAAAAAAACTATTTTCAGGCTTACATCAGAATAAGAACAGTTCCTATTTATCCCACTTGATAAATCAAAGGGAGTTGGGGAATATGCCTATTTCCTTAAAAGTACAGTATAAGTGTTATCAAAAACTTTGAATTTGGTTCCAAAATGCAATAAACACCAAAGTTACCAACCCTTAAAAAACAGTCTTTATTCAAAATCATGTCATTCCTCAAACCTCAACCAGAACCAGCACTAATGTCCTGGAAAAGCCATAAATCCATATGGACCAATGCAAGGCGGACTTTTCAATCACATGACTGTCAAGTGGTGCCCCATAGTGTATTATCTTAGGTGTTTTGTCTGTTTATAGCAGTATAAAATGATTAATTTCAATGAGTCTGTGCTTTTTTTGTCCTTGAGGAGGAAGTTAAAGCCATTCAAAGACAGCCAAATTAGGAACATATTAAAAAGACGAGAAATTCAGGAGCAGGAATGATCCTGGAGATCTTTATGGTGAGTTAATGTAGATTTGAGTATTAATAAACAGTCACTATGAGATCTACCACTCTTTGAAACAGAAATATTGTTGTTTTTTTCGAATCAAACATGGATTTATAACATTTTGGAACCAAACTCTTAAATTATAGTTGATCCCAGGTAACCAAAAAACTAGGCCTGATTAAAACACATAAACGATTAATCTGTGCAGTGGTTACATAAAGAAACCAAGGGCTTCTCATTGCCGAATCAGATGTGTACCTCATTTTTCCCATTGTTTGCAGCACCCTCCTTACTGGTTTCGCCCAATGGCAGGGGCTCAATATCATCAGGAACATCTCCTGGTTTTGCCTCAATATCATCAGGAACTTCTCCTGGTTGGGCCTCAACCATATCTGGTTGCTCTGTTGATTGGGTCTCAAGTTTTTCTGGTTCATTGGCAGGTACAGCCTCAACATTATCTGGTTCGTCCCCTGGTTTGGCTTCTAATGTATTGGCCTCCTCTGGTCTGGCATCCACAATCTAGAAGAGTTGGCCAGGAGTGAAAGCCAGAGTCTGAATACTTAACACAAGCCACTCATGTGGATGGATCGGTGCACGATACCACAGAGGGGAGCAGTCAGATCATCACAATGAGGGGTGCAGGGATCCAGTTCAATGAACATAGGTTAAAACTGTCCCTCCTGTGAAATGACAAGCCAGTTCTCGAAAAACTGACTTGATTTTCGCCAAAAGTACTTTGGCTGGAGGAGATGTTTCAACATTATGAAGGGTTGGGATAAGTGGTTACCTATGGATGAAATTGTATGGGTAAACTTTCCTCAGATGATAGAGGAATCATAAATATGGAGCGTAATCAGCCTAAAATGTGTTTTGTAGTTTATTGGAACGCCTACACAGACCAATACTTGGAAATGTAACAAGAATACATAATGTAAAATTGCTGCTCCATGGTGATGTGCAAATCGAGACACCATGGAAACCGGAATGGGTGATTAGGTAATAATAGCCACCACTTAAGTCTTCTATGGAAGAAAGGGGATTGTTGCGTCATGTCTGTTAAACTGGGGTAACCATGCGCAGCCTAAAGTGGTTCAAAATCCAACGCAAAAGACAAGGGAATACAATGAAATGAAAATTTAACATTTAAGGTACATTCTGAAATGACAAAAGTGGCAATTTAATACTCTGGATCTAAATATGATGCTTGGTTTTTGGAATAAGAACAATATTATTTATCAGAGTTTGTTGGACTGCAAGATATTGCAACTTCAGATTGTACCCTAAAAACTTAAAACACGATGGGATACATTCAGAGTGTCACAATGCATGAAAACACATACCAATCCATCAACACGTAATGTTGAAAAATATTATTAAAGCCTCCTTGTCCAGGATTTAAGTTTAAAGTGAAGCCAGATGATACTTTAAGACAAAGACGATAAAGACTAAAAGGCAGGGCAGGTGATTTTTTCAAAAATGCAAAAAATAAAACAGTTTCAGCATCCAAAACAAACATAGAGCAGCCAATCAGGAGTAAAGGGAGCACTATGAACTGAAACTCATATCCTAAAATCATGAGGTAGACAAGTTGGTACTTCTTTTGGTTAATACTTCCCAACACGAAATACAGTGCCTATGACAGTATGGGTGTGAGTAGTGTGATTTCTTCTCAAACACACCTAATTGGTCATTTTACTTCAGCCATTTTGACTTTCTGACAGCCGGCAGGGTTACCCTCATTTTGTGATTTGGAACTGATTGTATGCACACTTCTGAATCTCGACCTGAAGTAGGAAGTCATACAGGCACCTCTCGCTTACTGCTTACCTTTAGAATTTTAACCTTTGAAAATCTAGAAAAAGTGTTGTAAATATTAAGGCATTCCTAAGGTCCTAGATCTAAGATCATTTGCTATTCTCTCTCTTTCTATAAAAAAAATCCTGTTTTAAAGAAAGTCATGTTGCTGTGGAAGAGTTGCTATTAGCTGGTTGACATATACATTGGAAAACCTTTTTTTTTAACTTCAAATAATTTTTTTTGCGTGTTATTCTGACTCTTAAACTTCCAAATATGTATGTTCTGTTAGATTTTATGTTAAAAATCTGCATTTGTCTATCCATTTGCTGCACCAATATCTTAAATTGGCACATGGTGTGACATGAAAGCATCACTAGAGTGAAAATGGAGTGCGTATTTTCCTCAACTCACTTCCTCAAACATTTTGATGTTGAAAATCAGGAAATTTGGTTGATTTTTTTCAAAATCATTATTCAGAGGAGGCTGTCGCTCATCAAATCTTTCAAAATATTTTCAAAAAATTCACTTAAACCTTATGACAATGGTCAAAATAACTAGAGATACGATTTTTGTTGTGTTCTATTGATACTTACACAAATTATCACTAACAAAGCTGTTTTTGGTCATGATTGTGAACATCATGCCATATGTCTTTACTGTATCGTGTCAGAGAACCAACGTTTGGATATATTTTAACTAAAAATATTTAGTTTTTTATTGTATATGGTTTTGTTTTGTTCCAGTTAATGTAAGATTACACCACACATCTGTACTTTCCACTGAGGGAAAAGTTCCAGTGAGAGGGTTGGTTTTATGTCATGTGGTGCATTCCTGTGTTGACCTTTTATGATCGAGCAGAGGGTTCAAGCAGCTTTAAACTGAACTTGTTCAAAAAGAATGAAACTACTTTGATGTGAGTTTGTCAAATGTACTACTCTGTTCTCCTACGGTCTTTTGTAAATGGATAAGTTTACTGAAAATGCACCGAGTCTGTGTGTGTGGTAAAGCTTTTAGGATTGCCCATTTTGGTGGAGGGTGGATTGTTTTGGCCTATTCAAATGTAAACATTGTCTCTCAGAAATCACCTACCCCACCTTTAACATTATATCTGAATATTATTACAATTTATCCAATAAAATGCAAAGTAAATTAACAAAGAAGTACCTTAATAAATATTTAAAGAACACAATTCACGTGGCTTCAAGAAATAAACCATTTGTAAAACAAGGACAGTAAATAAAAATGACTGAGACACATCATAACATTCAGACTGCTTATACTCAAAAAGTTACCGGAGTCTCTTCAATTGGAGACTCTTTGTCTTCAACAGTAGCCTGAGCACAAAAATACATAGTTATCAGCGTCATAACACATCGTTTTTGCTGTAATCTACTCGATAAACAATGTGATTCCCTTTACAAACACCATTATTCACCCATATCTGCAATAATATTTTTGAAAAACTAATAACAAATACTCTTTAGAAGTTGATAAAGTTGCCAAAAATTGGACTATATGGTGCCCAGTGCTCTTTTCATAATGCAGCAATTATAGTAGTGGATTTACCAAAGCCTCTTCAACTGGTGACTCCTTTTCTTCATCAACTGGATTTGCTTCCTACATGCAAATAAAAAAACATTTATGCTTGCTACTAAGGCTCCCTTACATCCAAACAGCAGCACCACATCTTGCATCCCACACATATTTCATCTGGACACAATGCAAATGTCAAAGAACGAGGGGATGCCATATACTTTACAAACTCATTAGACAAAGTTATATTTACCGGGGCTTCAGCAATGGGCTGCTCCTTTTCTATGTCCTCAACTGGGAGCTAAAGGAGTGTTGAGAGTTTTTAAAATTAGCAATTTTAAATCAGCTGATTTAAGATCAGCAATGAAAATCATCCTCTCAACCAAATGCTCCATTAAAATTATGTTAATAAAAAAATCTGCGTTATTTATACCACAACTGTCTTTTAAAAACCTATATATGCATTTGAAATCCATTGATGGTGCAAATAACCAAACCGTGCCCATTTTAACAAAGTACATACTTAAAAACACACCATACAAAAAATAGGCGGCTTTTTGAGGTTTACGACACATACCTCGGGTTGCTCAAGTGCCTCAGTCTCGGCAGATACTGGAGACTCCACAGTGCTCTTTATAGACAGCACACAAAAATAATCAATGACTACAACCGTTCGTGATAAAGTTGTGCCCAGGAGCATTCAGAATAAAAGCAAAGGTGGTGATGGACATCGAATATCAGGAAAAAATTTAATATATTTTGTCACCCGTGGACCCCGTGTGTTATATATTTAGCAATGTCTTTGATTTGTCTCTACATAATGGCTCTCGATGAACTGACACCAGTGAGTTTCCTAATGTGTTAAGTCTGTTGTCCATTTTGTTGGTGCACTTTTTCTTCCACATTTTCCTTCCACTCAACTTTATCAAGTTGAGGTCCTTTGATTGTGGTCTACAGACTCAAACTAAGAAAAATTTTGTTTTTATAGTCCAAAAGAAATTGTATACATGAGCAATTATCGATGGTCAGTCGTTAATTTGACTTCTAATCTGGACAATTTGGACAAGAAGAACCTTGCAATGCAAAGAGGAACTTTTTCATGATATTCTCTTTTTTAATTAGCAATGAAAGATGACAATAGCCATGTTTCCACCTAAAGATGCACATGAAATTTATGCGCAAAACTGAAATATCTCATAAAATATCCAACGAGTCCAAAAAAAAAAACAAAATGGTCACGTCCTGATAAACTGGTGCTAATATCAAAAGACAGCGACAAGACAGTTCTGGGAGGTGATGATCCTGAATCACTTTGATGAAAGTCTTTGGCTGCAGAATTTTAGAACGACCAAAACAACTTTTCAGATGTTGTGCAATGAAATTAGTCCATTGGTTGGTCCATTAATGCCGGAATTATTAGTTCCCACAGAAACGCGTTGCTATTGCATTGCTAAATGCGTTTCCATCATATTTTTCTTAGTCAATAAAAAGTTTATCCTACTCAGTTATGCACAATATTTACATTTATGTGCATTATGGCATTTCCATCAAGGGATTTTAAATACGATATTTCAAAATGCGCATAAAAAAATGGATGGAAACACAGCTAGTTATGATAAACACAGAAATTCTGATTAATGAGCCTTCAACATAATGGTTAGGGTTCACAGAAGAGAATATTTCAAAATAAAAACAAGAGTGGGTGAAGCAAATACAATGACAATAGTCTTGATGGTGGTTGTGGTGGTGATGACGATGATGATATTTGTGATGAAGATCACAATTTGTTGTTTTCTGACTCACGGTGGGTGTCCCTGCGGGGGGGCTTGAAGTAGTGATCTCCACTGGTTCGGTGTCTGTAGGAGGGGTTTTTACGGGACTCTCAGCCTCCTCAGGTTCTGTTGTGAGTGCAGCTTCATTTCCTCCTTCAGCTACATCACCCTCTGAGGCTTCAGACTTATATAGATTTACAAGAGGACTGTGAGAAATACTGTCCCCAACTCCAACAAACATCTCATGTTTCAAATACTCAATTTTTAAGAAAGATAAGTTGTTGGATGCAGAAACAAAGTAGGACATATACAGAATTTGACCCAAGCATAGATTATAGCAAAACCAGTGCTTTAAGTAGACAACATGAAGTGGAGGTACTCTATTTTATGGAGCGCTGACCATAAAATGCAGAGATGTTCTCAGCGCTTGGAGAAGTGGTAGTACTCCAAAGAGCTTTTTTTTGGAAATGGTGGTACCAAGTATCGTGGTACCAAGTATCGGTGGTACCAGCCCATTTAAAGCATTGGGTAAAATACAATGGTTAAGGAGAAAAATACGTTTGAAACAAGTTCATCCAAACTATTAGCTGGCACAGAAACAACTCACCATCTTGTTAAAGTCAGCCTCAAATGTTGCGAAAGGTGCATCCTGAAAAAAAGACAGAAAAAAAGATATCAACATTGAATTAAAGCGTCATTAAAACAAGTTTAGACCAAATGGCTCTTTTTTTAAAATCATTTGAATAATTTGATGGACCTTTCAGGGAAAAATGTTTATTTGGGAGCATCACAAAATCCCATTTAACTAATGGTCTAGACATGCCAATCATTTCCAGTTCCACTCTGTCCTCTCTCAATTCTGTCCCGTCCAATGAAGTCAACAAAAGACCAAAAAAAAAATACATGAGAAAACCGTCATGAGATATGATTTTGTTATGATTGGAAAGATCCATTGTTTGTATTGCCTTTAAGAGAAATTAAACTGGGAACAACATCTATTGAGCTCCAGCATCAAACATCTACTTTTCTATAATCTAAAGAGGTCTACTAACATGTTCTACCACACCACCACAGTCTGCATACACTTGGCAGCTTTCTAACCTAGAATTTACCTTAGAAAATCCATTAATGGTCTTTTTGGACGCCTAAATCAAATTGAATAAATAATTAGCATATAAACTTTAAAAGACATGTATTTTTTTACACATTGAGAATACTGCAGGTCCTATTTGGAAATGGCAAAACCACCAAGCAAAGGAGAGAGGACAACAGGTCTTGGGTCAACGGTGGGGGGATATGTAAGGGTTTCTTGCAGGAAAGCAGTACTTCATCTGCAGGCAGGAAAAGAGGGAGTTTTCTTGCGTGAATCTACTCTAGTCTAAGCTAAGGCAGAGTGGCGGGAAGTCAGGTACCTCTTCCATCTCTGTATCATTTTCTTGGTATAACTTTCCATATCTCCGATTTGCGACTTCATCTTCAGACAGATCTGAGTTCTCTGGCTCTTTGTGACAAACCTGGTCCCCTGCTCCTGCACTTGTGGGATTACAGTTGTCTTGAGGTCCAGGAAACGTTGCAAAGTTTTCTTGAGGTGGAGCTGCTTCGCCTGGCCATCCTGTTGTGAAGTTTCCTTGCCCATCAGAGGAGAAGAATCCGCTGCTATCGCTCACTTCCTGCCAGGAGCTCTTACTGGAGTTTTCGGAGTCTGCAGCTTGTGCAGGAAAGGCAGGCCACTGGGCAAACCCATTTGCTTGTCCGGGGTCCTCAATTACATCACTAGTCTCCTTTATCCCTGAAGAATCCCAACCCCCTGCCCACCCCTGGTCCTTCTCGGTGCTAAATGGGTCTCCTCCACTCTCACTGGCAAAAGGATCGCATGTGGTCTCATTAGCAAATGGATCCTGATTTCCTTCTGAAGCAAAAGGGTCTGATGTGAATCCTTCTGCAAAGGTGTCTGCTGACCACTCTCCAGCACCTCCTTGTTGGCTTTCTGCAAATGGGTCAGAAGCAAAGCCACTCTTTGCATTGTCTGTGTGTACTTCAATCCTGGAAGGTTCACTGTCTGTTGTGGCAGAAGGATCATTCTCAGCAACGCCACTAGGAACTTCGTCTGTGTTGGCAAATGGATCATCTCCACTGCCAAAAGGATCATCACCTGGTGTGGCAAATGGATCATTCCCTGGGCCGAATGGATCATCGCTTTCTGTGCAAAATGGATCGGAACTCTGAGCAGGTTCATTTTCAGGCATGTTTGTACCATCCTCCATGGCATCCAAATGCACCTTATCCAGCTCTGAGGCGCATGGCTCTGTTGTAGCTTCAGGTTGATCCCAATTGGCTGCAAATGCATCACTACCAAATCCAGAGTCAACAGGGGCAGTTTGCTCAAAGATCCCATCAGCTCCACTTCCCCACTCCGCAAAGCATTGTTGAGGTACGGCGCTCTGTTCTGGAGCAACAATTGCATTCTTGTTTTCAACAGAGTCAAGCTCATCATCTGCACTGGCCCACCCACTATTTGGTCCTTGTGTATCCCCCCATTCTTCCGCTGTCTCATATTCTGAGCCGGATCCATCTAGATCAACCTGGCTAGGGACAGCCCACCCGAAACTGTCTCCCCCTGCTCCAATCATGTTCCCTTGAATCTCCTGGCCAAACTCATCGGTAAGTATGATTCCAGGTGTCGGCTGAAAACCCCCCGACTCTACTTCTGACATACAACTGGATTTCTCCTTCTCCCATTCAACTGGTGTTGTACCCCAGTCTCTCTGTCCTGCATCTACACCCTCTTGCCCCTCTCCTGAATCCAGCTGTTCAGCCCCGCCACCCCCCACATCACAAGGATCAAAGTCTGTGTTCCCCTCAGAGTAATTTTCCTTATCCCAGGCGCTAACCTCATCTGCGGCTTGTTCACTTTGAGGCTGTGGCGTTGCCTCTGTAGGCCAACCATCAGCAGGTGGCCACCCCTGCCCATCCACAACAGGTTGAGCATTTTCTGTAGTGGAAGGAGAGCCAAAGTCAGCTGCCCAGTTGGCAGTGAAACCAGCATCTGTAGCCTGGTTAGGAAAAAAGGGAAACAAGTGGTTACAGTCTATACATGTTTTCTTTGATGAGTTACATGGAGGGGATGACAAAAGAAGGAGAACAAAAGTAGACAACATAGACAAACAACGAAGGGTGAGAAAACATTGTTTGTTACAGTTAAGAAGTGTTTGGTCACCACATTTTCTCCATCATGAATTTGAATTACATGAGCAAACTCTCTGTACTCTGTAGTCATCAAAAGTTACTTACTGGCTGTGCGGACTGTGCAGCATCTCCCTAGAAATTAAATCAGAAACATTTTGGCAAGATTGATTACAAAAACGGCATTGATAAACTGACGCATTGATCAAATATTAAAACAGTACAGTTTAAAAATATAGACAGTATGCACATGACCTCAGGATACTCAGAAGTCTTGGAGTGAGTGGCAAACACTACCAGTGAATGTATTCACACATTGTTCACATAGAGTTTCACTTTATTCCCTCAGTCAGCGACATTATGATAAAGCAGCCTTTTGAGCTTCATCAGAACCGAGCGTTAGGAAATTATAACAACTCCAGTAACATCCAAACACTCCAGCAGTTCTAAACCAGATTAAGGCTTAAACGGAAACAAATCAAACCAAAACCATCACTCCTAAATATCTCAAATTTAGTAAAGTTGCTCTTTTGCAATGCTCAACTATTGTGGCATAAACAGAAATCGACAAAATTTTTTTTCAGTAAATGAGGAAGCTTCAGGTTGCCAAATATTTTAGATTACACTCAAAACTACTTGTACTGTAATCCACTTTAGTTTCAGTTTATTTTTTGAAATTCTTTAACTATGGTAATCTGCTGTGTCATCACAGGCTGGAAAATATAGGTAATGCCTAGAAAAAGAAGACTCATGTTTCAGGATTAAAGACATTTAGTGAGGTTCAATTCAATTTATTGACTATAGCAGAAAATGCTAATGATAGCGCTGTGTTACCGCTAAATATTGGCACCAAGCATGTTTTTTTTGTCAAGATACGTCTGTTTCTGAGGGGTTTTGCCCGCCTTGTTTTAAATATCCAATAAAAATGAAGCACTTACCGACCAAAGATCCCAAGGTAGTGTCTGATGGGGAAAAAAATAAATAAAATGCAAATGCAATATTTAACTTGTAAGTTATATATTAAAACTCTGTTTTTAATACAACACATGGTGTGTAGAAACAACCTGTGATGCAGGTGACTGGGTCTGTCCAATAGGTGTACTGTCATCAGGCTTGAACGGATCAAAATCCAAATCCAGAAGAGATTCTCCAGGCCTCTCGTTTGGCTGAGGAAATAAAGCAATACTCAAAATGAGATTGGATCCTTTTCCATAAAGCACTGTACGCATAGAGAGAAGTAAAGGTTCACTCACCTGTGGTGAGGTGACACTGATTTCAGGGAATCCACCATCAAACAGGTCGATTATCTGCTCTTGCTGGAGCTCCCGTGTTGGTGTAACCTTTGGAGGAGGTGGTTTTGGAGGTCCCATCTTGAGCTGATATTTAGGGTAACCATACAGAGGAAGAAAAGTGTGGATTAAAATTCCATGATCATGAAAGAGTTGCTTTATATTTCAACCATCTCAATTTTGACTTGCAGATGTTTCAGGTCTTACCTGTGAAGGTGATTTGGGACGTGGTGGACCTGGAGATGTTGGCCTCAGTGTGTGGTTAGGGCTTGTAGCTGGACTGCTGTCTGGGCTTTCATCATCCGGCGGGGTGGGAGTCCTGGCTAATCGCAGGGGCCCTGAGTCACTGCAAAAATATTTACATTTTTTTGCCGTCTTTAGACCAAGAAAGTGGAGATTTGACTGGGAAGTTGGGGCAAAGAGAAGGAAGCTGGATTGATATAAGAAACACAATATGTCACTTTTTCTATTCTCTAAATCACAGGGTCAAAAGGTATGGGCTTTAATAAGTATAAATATACTTACAGTGAATAATGAACAGCCCAATTTAACATGACCCCAATTTGTTTTAGTAAGCAATACATTTCTTTCAGTATTTCCCCTACAATACAATAGGAGGGGTGCCCCGGCCCTTTATTCCCCCTCGATCCAAATTTTACTGGTCATTAAGTAAGTGTACGTGTTTAGTATTTGGTATAGACTCTCGTACCTCTGTGCAGATCTTAGCTTAGCGAAGTGTTTCAAAATGAAAGCCCAGAATGCTATGTGCGAACCCACATGCACCCTCCAAAAAAGTCGCTATGAATTACAAGGATACAAGGACCTGGGCATGACCCAAAAACATCAAAAGATGGAGAAAAGAAGCAAATCCATGTCCCCAAGTCTAGTTTTATCATGGCAGCGGACATCACAAAATCAGCTGACCCTTTAATCAGGGAGATTTTTTAAACAGCGCATAAAGTTTGAGTTTTACCCTAAGATAAATGGTTCAAGACCCACCCCACAGATGTGCAGATCGTCAGCAAAGTTTTGGGCTCAGTGTAAGTTTGCTGGGTTTAAGCTCACAATTGTATGTAATAAATATTTGAACACAATGAAACATACAATAATAGGAAAGATAGGAACTTTGGACAACCTCCATTATAGTAACAAAAGACGATTGGGACTCATAATCCTTAAGCTGTACTTGACATTGTCCATTGACAGAATTGTGTCCCTCACCACCAATCTGTACAAAAGTATAAAATGCTGACGTTCTGTCTATATATTTTTTGCATTGCTGAAAGCCTGAGCACTTTGTGTCTCTCCGTAGGACTTAGACTCTTGAACAGATCATCCTCCACAACAGATCTCTTCCACAGCAATGGAGGATTCAATAAAATAATTTCCCTTTTCCATCAGCAAAAATAGTTTGTGTCGATTTGTGGTTCACACCATCAGCTGATGTGCTTCTGCAAAGGCATCCCATAGATACTTTACATTATCTAAGGGATATCATCATATTTGTATAATACAGTGGTACCCCGAGATATGAAATTAATCCGTTCCAGGGTAGCTAACTCTAACCCATAGATCATGATTAGCTTCATTAAAGAAAGTGAAGACCTAAATAGGGAAATATTCCTGCTAACCCATCTAAATTACCATAAACCCATTGAAACAAAACTAAACGAATGCTTCAACTAAATATATACTTCAAAGGCAAATAGCATTTAAACACCCCAAAAGTACTAACATTTTCTTTAGCTTAAATGAATTCCTTAAAATCTCCCGATTCCACTCACTACCAATCACAATATACAAAACTAGAGAGTTGGGTTCAAGCACAGTACTATTGCACTATGGGGTGCACTGTGTTATAATTCTGCTTGTGTACGTTCGCAAAAGTGCTCTTTTAAAGTTTTCACTCGTTTAAACCCAAGAGCACTTTAGCGAAAGTCAATATCCAATTTCTTTATAACAATCAATGCTACAATGTGTCACTTACCGTTTCTCACGGCTGTTTCAAGAACACAAACAGCCAAACCACACACATATTTAATAACAAGCCTTTAAGTCACAATTAAGAATATTTTATATGAATTTTATACAATTTGAATATTCTTGATCTTTCAATAACTGAAAGAGTGTTAATGGGTTGGATGCCATTGTTCCTTACCTGGGTGCACCTTGAATTGTGAACATTTTGTCAGAGTGCTGCTCTGCAAGTTTGTTCATAACTTCATAGAGTTTATGGCATAGCTGGATGCAAAACAGAGAGAACAAGAAAAAAGCTGTTACTTTTTCTTTGTTTTAAGTTTTTTGCTGCATTTACATTTAATGTGACCTCTAAAAAAGTGTATAGATCAAAGTGTATATCCCTATAACAAATAGAAAGATACAGCACAAATGCATTGACCTCTGTGCTGATCATTCTTGCGCAAACCAAGCAGACCTTTGGAGTCGCTGCCAAGCTGCACTGAATACCCCTCTGGCAATGCATGTCTAAAACAATGCACTGGTGGCCACACACTGTGTCTAATAATATACACAGTTTGCAGATTGATGCAGTTACTTGTTCAAACAAGGACAGTGTGGATAATGGGATTGTGAGAATAAAACGTAGCATTTATCAGTACCAATGAATAAACAAATATCTGCAGACCTAAAGGTACTTTACCGATTACTTGAATTATTTCCCAAATAAAATCAAATCCATCCCTAGTTACATAGCTACTACCAAAATCTATCCACTCGAGGAAAAAATTGTGAATATGGTATAACTACAAAAAATGGAGACATCAATACAAGAACTACTACCATTATCTCAAGAGCCGCTTCTCAACATTATTAATTCTTTTTTTCAGGAAGCTGCTTACTTAGACCAGCCTAGCATTAAAAGTGTATTTTACGAGTATTGGGGCAAGTGTACAAGAGGTTTGCTTAATGCTCATGTTTAGAATGGCTTTTACAGGGAGCAGCAAAGAGCTGCAGTGAAGCCACCTGTATAGTCTTAGTGAGCTCCTCCCGAAACTTGTTTTCCCCTCACCATTCCCCTCATGTTTGTACTTTTTATAAGCTGTGTTTCCATTCACCTATATTTATGCACATTTTAAAATATCGCGTAAAAAAACGTGGATGGAAACAGCAAGTAAAATTTTTAGAAATGCGAATTAAAAAATTGAGTAGGATAAACTTTTTATCCGATTAAAAAATGTGGATAAATGCATTTACTGAACTAATCAAAATGCAATGGCAGTGTATTTGAACTGAACTGAGGCAGCATTAATGGACCAACCAACGGACCGATTTCATTGCCCGACTTCTGAAATGTTGTTTTGGTCTTTCTAAAATTCCTTAGTCAAAGTCATCAAAGTGCCTTGGAATTTTCACCTCCGTGTGACCGGCTGCGTTCCCAAAGAGCAGTCTCTAGCCTCCAAAATCACATAAGTAAGTTACTATATACAAAAAAGGCTTTCTCTTAATGCAGCAACTACTATTTTCATTCATTCAACTATTCATTCCTTCATTTTCCAACCTGCTTATTCCCTTTTTGGGATCACAGGGGGACTGGCAGGACAACTCGGGCAAGAGGTGGGGGGTAACACCATGGACAGGTCGCAGGTCCATCGCAGACAACTACTATTTTTCATTTGATATTTGACGCCAGTTTTTCAGGAAGTGAAAATTTAATTCTCTTGGACTTGGTGCTGTTTCGCAACTATGAGATATTCCAGTTTTGCGCATGAAACATGGCTTTTGTCATTGGCTCTCTTGTCTCTGCTCTCACCCCTCCCTTCCCGTTTCTCTCCATTTCACTCCTAATTACTGCACACCTGCTTCTGGTGATTTCTGTCTCTTTTTTATTCCCTGTGTTTTCTCTGGTGGTTACAGGTTCATACTAACATCATCTAACTCCATGTCAGTCTGCTGGCTGTCGCCTGTGTCAAGGACCAGGTCCGTTAGCATTATTCTTATTTCAGTTCTCTAATGTGCAAGTTAGCACTAATTCTAAACCCAGGTTAGTTATGCTATGGTTTTCCCCCTCGTGGGTGGTTTCTGATATTTTTATATTCAATAAAGATTTTTGTGTCACTACAGCTCATGAGTCCACCATCCCTCACGCCTATTACAGTCCCACAGTACATATTCATATCAACACTAACAGCCTTTACTCTAAAATAGGCTTCTCTTTCTGTGAAACTGCTTTGAAGCACTATATAAATGCACTTGACTTTGAAAATTGGAATTCAACAAAAGGGATGTTAGCGCATAAAGGCTTTTCATTAAAGCATGAGCAAAAATGAAAGCAATCCATTAACACAGAGTGTCTCCTGGACACAACTGCACACAATATTTATAGATTCCACCTACATGCATGTGCTGGTGTGAAGAACTGTCGGCTGGTTGCTCTCATTCATTGAGTGATCAGATCAATTGATGCACTGCATTGTTAGAGAACCATGTAAATACAGGTTCATCAGTGAGTGTATTTTACAAAAGCATCACACGAAAAGGATATTCTGACTAGGGATTCTTTCAATCTCTGCCAGAAATGTAAACAACACTAAAGCTGGTCTCCAAACTGGGGAATTTATTTGTTCGTGAACTCAATGTAACCTCTGAGTAATCTGTAAAGCTCTCACGTAGCAGAAACCCAGGCTGTCAATCAAGAGCTACTCATGCGACAAGAAACAAGTCACAAAGAAGATGAAAGACTCGTGCTTTTCAAAGGAACCAGCTTTTATCACAAGCCGTCAATGGAAATTTCAGAAATGTAGGATTTTGTCACTTTTCGCTCTCATCCGTTGTTTTCTGTTTTTCTTGTTCCATTTGTTTCTTGATAATTACCTCCTGCACCTGTGCCTCTACCCCCCCCCCCCAAACACACACACGCACACACACTTATTTCACTTCATTATTGAGGATTACGGTATGTCTAGCTCCTTGACAGATGGTATCACCGAACCACTTGTCATCTTGGCAAAAACTACATTTGTATTTTGTCACGCAATATCCTCTAATTTGGCAAACACTGTTAGAATAAAGAGCTACAGTTAAAGACAAAATGGTTAGCCCCCTGTAAAATGGCATGTTTTAGATTTATTTTTGGCCTTTTAGCCTTTATTTTGAACATAGAGGACAGTAGCTAAACAAGAGGAAAGTTGGATGGAGAGAGGGGGAAGGATGGGAATTGTATGTTTGTTTGGAATATTTTCCATGTGAAATTTAAAAGAAACACAGCATTTTAAACAATAGTTTACTCTGGGAAGATTGTGGTGTTTGTAATACAATGTAAAACCAAAAATTGTCTACTGGTCAAAATATTAGCAATTAATACCTTTTTTCTTATTAAAAGCCTTTAGTTATGATGTAACTAAACCCTCCATAGCAACCATACTGTGTACCATAGCAACCAATCTCTTCTTAGTAAAGTCGTAGAAACATGGGTGTTTATGTTAGAGAACAGTTTAAAATGTACTTTTAATTAGCACTTTTACAAACTAACATCAACATTTGTGTTAAAAATGTACCGATCTGTCCTGTGGCATGGCGTACAGGACACACATATGGACACAGGTTCGAATTCCGAGCCTGTTGTCTTTCCCATCCCACCCCATTCTCTCTTCTCCTAATTTCCTGTCACTGTCCTTTTCGTTATGAAAAAAAAAAAAGTCAATAAAGGCTATGGCCAAAAAAATAATCTTTGTACCAATCTAGTTACCCACTGCTGTTAAAAAGCCTACTTTGTGAATGAGCTTCTCCCTTTTATGAATCATCTTAGCCTTTTAGAGTTTGCTTTCATTTGTTAGCCTTCTCAGTGAATAATGTTATGTTAATTATAAGATAATAGGGTGTACCTAATTTCCTACTTAATGTTAATATCACATATATTAGGATTTGTTCACACCCATCTTTCTGTTTGAAACAGGTCATGACCATTTTGTTTTCTTAGATCCTCAAGTCTTTCTCCTTTTATAATTCCTTGGAACAGCACCAATATTACAAATAACAATATTTTGGCTTGTGAAAGCATTAAACATAAAAACAGGATTTCACTACAAATGCACTGCAATATCAGATTTGTAGTGCTACGACAAACTCACAAAAGAGATTTCTCTGTGGAATCTGGCTTCCAGGCTGGAGACGTTTTTGAAGGTGCTCACGTAGAATTCTACCCGACTGCAAAGAGAAATGGAGAGGAATAATTATTAGCTTTGCAGCAGAGTGCAGTATGTTAAAACCCAAATGATTAAGAGAAGAGCTTCTTATTTATAACTGGAAAATAGATGCATCAGGGAAAACCATGACTTTTACACAAAACTGACACTTTAAAAATGTTTTAATTTATTCACAAAAGATCTAAATAATTTAAAACTAATAAAGAAACACGGACACATTTTTAAGGAATTCCCCAAATGGCTGTTTTTGATATCAGCGACAGTTATAAATGTCTGTCCTGTGCTGAAATAGCTGGAAGGTCTTTTGCAGAGAGGAAGCTGCTGATTGGATGGATTATGTAACAGACTGTTCCTCCAATGAGAGAACGGAGCCTCTCCGCTCAAAACAGCTCACAAGAGCAAACGCATCACAGACATACAGCTGAGCGCTGCACATATTACTTGTAGTACACTTAAAATATGCAAATAATCACTTAATACGTTAATCCACCAAAAGTAATGCTATGGTGGCATAAATTAAAAATGTATGCAAATCTGTTTTTCGAAACGTGAGACACAATTTAACCGGTTAGAGTCATGTAGAATGAACATATTACAGAAAATAAAGTTGAGTAGATGGCTGCACATTAGTAGAGACACTCTTATGCACTGATGTAACATTATCGGTGGGAATTTTATTAAATGAAAGCACTCAAATGGAAAAAAAAACATTTAATTTTACACTTCCATATTTTTTTAACGAAGAAAGTGCTGAATAAACCTCAACTACTGTACACCATCTACTGTAATTAACATGAACGTCATCCGCCCAATCATTAAAAACTCATCAACTCATGCAATTGTAAGGCATTTATTGAAATATCAAAGTTAAAGCTCTGCTGCATCACAAGTGAACACTTATACCATAAGGCAAATGTATTTAATACAATTTGTTCTAAATCTGTTCATATAAAAGACAAAAAACAAATAACGTACCTTTCGTATGGTAATAAATGCCGGAATAAATGACTAGAATGTCCATATCTACAGTAGTGTGTCGTGAAACTAATGGGTGCATTTGGAATACTGGATACCACTGTACATTCCAGGAAGGCCTCTGGTCAAATTAAATCAATATTATTGGTCAGTGCCTTGTTTGGTCAGACCAATTGTCTCCCCTTCTGAACGTGCAATAATTAAACTAGGCATTGTACAGTAAAACTAACAAACTTAATTGGTCTCACATGCAGATAATGTTAGAAAGGTTAGAAGACGATCTAGAAACAACTTACGTGCAACTAAAAAGGTAAACAAATCAGCATTTTAAGGTAATTTACACTGAAAAAAAATAAAAAAAAATCTGAAAAAACAAAACCCTATTGGAACACACTGAATTGTGTTTTTTGTATAAATAAATTCTACTCTTATATCGTTGATTGGATTGGTTGTTTTTAATTTAATGATTTGTTTCTTCCTATTTTTATTCTATAACATATTCCATCTTGTAATACCACACAAAAATGTTCAAACTGCAATTCTAGTCAGTTTTAAGAGGCCATACCTGTCCCAGAGTGTGGGCAGCTCATCCTGCAGCCCAACGTTAAGGTCATCGAAAACCCTTTGAGCTTTTTTTAGGTCCTCATCGGCCTGCGCGCACACAGACATGGCACTCAAGCTCAACCAACATTCATTAAAAAGCGTCCATCATCCTTCACAATTAAACCAGAAAGACTCATTTACTTTGGCTATCTTCCTGTCATTTCTCATGCCTGAAGTCTGCAGGGTCTCAAGATGGTGCCTTGCACTGTCGTAGTCAATTAACTTCCTGCTTCTCTTTGCCACACGTATCTGGATGAAGAGAAAACACTTGTGGTTACCATAGTAACTCGTAAGCACTTTGCTGGTGCATCCGACAACTTCAACAATTTAGCTCATGAATCTGGCACACTGTAGAATCTAGAATGACACTGGCACCTTGAGATCTGGGAACTGACACAGATATGATTCCAATGTGTTGATCGTGGAGTCCACCAGCTTTTGATGGAAGTCCTCCCACAGAGCGTCACAGTTCTGCAGAGGAGAGAGGGTGGCCATTAGCAAGATTAACACAGACAAGCATGAGGGGTTTAACAGAGAGTGCACTGTAAAAGCCTCAAATGTGATTCTACACCTCCCGTATCACACACAGACCAGTTTAACTGCTGGATTTATGAATCCGCAGGAGGGAATTTAAACCCTAATTAGGCTCTCGCACATTAAAGGAGGATGTGAATCAGATTCGGGAAGCAGAATTCATTGCGCTTGGCCTTGATTAGGTGCGAGTAAACCGAAAAGAGTGTGTGTGGGTAAATGAAATCCTTCGAGGGCACTGATGAGTCACATCCCGGCTCAGAAACAAAACATATGCATTATCTACTATTAATAACCTCCTCCCGCAAAACACATCATCTGTAAGTACAGTGACTCATGAACGAAAATCATTGTTTTCATTGGTATCAGGACAAAATAAAAAGAAAATAGCACTTGATTATTTAAAACTGAGTATTTGCGGTGTTACCAGTCTGAAAAGTTTAGAGTAAGTTGTAGAACTTGTTGCCATTGACAAGTCGACATAATGATATGCCAAATATTATGTTACAGTGTACCCTTCCCCCACGCTTTCATGTTGGTCATACCTTTCCAATGGTCATCACATCATCCTTTCCATGCCAGTCAGGTTCATACACTTCATGTAAGGATTCGGTGAGGTTCATAGATGCTTGCTGCATCCCTGCATTCATACCACAGAGACATTGAGAGATATCAGGGCACAGAACACAAGTATATGTGCTTATTTATCTGTTTACAACTAGTTTACCTTTCACAGCCGCGATGTATGCTTTCATCTCCCTCTGTAGCCTAGAGCCCTCGAACTGTGGATTCCAAATATAACATCTTAGTGTGTGGCCTTTTGGTTTTTAACGAAATATTACATTTACAAAATAATTTGTTAAATTCTAATGTGTCCATCATTCGGTTGTTGTTACTCTTTACTTAAAGATACTAGTATATTTTACCAAGGTATTTTTATTAATGGTTGATCAGACTCCAGTGGAAGACCTTGATTGTGATTGCTATTATGAATGGCTTTAACTTTATTTTTAATTCTATTTTTGTAATTGTACCAGTTTTTCATTTTGTTTAACTTCTTTCCATTTAATATCTACTGATGGTATACAACTAAGGCCTACTCTTCAGCCTTAAAACTCAACATGTTTGTTTCTTTTTTATATAGTTTGTAAAATATTTAAAAAAAAATGGTTTTACTGGAGTCTTATGTTCCATCTGGTTTATTTACGCTAAGCCTTACTGAGAACCATGACAACTAGTTCCAGAGAAATTTTATTTCCACTGATGTTTTTTTTAAATGACAAAATTTAAATATTATTTTATGGTAATTAGTCTAGTCTATTAGAAAACAAAAAAAGCAGGCGCAGATTAAAATTTGTCCTCAAAATCTGTCATTGCACAGTTGGAAGTCAATTCTTCTCTGCTTTCTGCAAAATGCACAATAAAAGCCTCAATATTTGAGCTACTCAAACCAAAAATAGTCTTTCTCTAATCGACTTTTCTTAGAATTCTACCATGTTCTGGTGTTTTTTTTTCTCACCCAAGATTAATTTGTTCATATTTGTTTAATCCTATGTTCCTGGGAGCCTCCAATCTCTTCAACCCCCACCCACTAACCAGTCAGGTTAGGCAATCCTCCAAGCTCGTCTCTATGCAGAACTAACACACAGACCCGGAAGCTGTCATTAGCATAGCATCCAAATGCCACTGCTGGAAAAATATGTTTGTTTGTAAGTTTTCTGTGGCATAATATAGCATTTTTTTTTTACAGTGGGGCTTAATCTTGTATAATTCTGACAGTTTTCACACATCTGAAACCTCTGTACTGTTAATGGCTCCATCGCTATGCTTCTGTGACTGTTTTAGGAGCCAGATTGGCAGCATATGGTGTGTAGGTTCAGTTTTGGCTATGGCTGGTGTCCACCAGCTGCAGTGAATGAGTCTGACTCAGCAAATGTATTACTTCTTTCTGCATGTAGAGTAAGTCACGCTGTTTAAAGTACCCATCGGTCAGAGCGGTGTATAGAGAGAGAGAATAGAGGAAGGGTTTAAAGGGAAGGAGAATGTTGGAGTGTTTTTTTCTGGAAGCACACTGGAGTATAAAGCAGTCTAATCAGGATTAGTGAGGACAGGTGGAGAGGGTGAGATTAGACGGCTGCGTTTTCTGTACATTTCCTTCTCTTCACTACAAATTTCAGATTAATAGCATACTTCACATTTGAACAATGTGACGTGTTTTAATATTAGTAAAACATTTAACAGGTTTTTTGCCCACTGTAGAAAATTATTGTAAGAAACGATGAAAAAAAATAGGATCATTAAGATCTTGAGCATTTCCATGTCTCCAGGAGTTCCATGTTCCACACCTACCAAAGGATGCTGCAGATAACAATCCAATCTCTGTGGCCTGCATTTTTAGAAAGTCAGAGAAAGTTGAATTTCAAAAGGAAAACCTTTTTGCTTCCGAATCTCTGGCCACTTAACGCCTATCCTTAAAGGTGCTATTTAGAACCAAGCATTAAATGTATGAAATAAAGAAACTTTGGCATGATATATATGGCCAGTATCTGTATATACTACATGTTTTTTTAAGTTTTACATTGAACTTTTTTGTGGACCAAGAAAATAGTTTGTGTGCATGTCTTTTCTTAAGGAAGATGCAGCCCTTCTCAGATAAATGTGCCTTGGAATGTGACGGAAGTCAAATGCAAGAGCTAAGATGCAAAATGTTATTTAACGAGAAATAAACCGGGCAACATACTGGAATACAAACATAAAAGCCCACAGTAGGGAAAACCTGAATAACAAAGATGAGCTCTAAAGGACAAAACACAAGGTTAAAAAAAATCTGAAAATGTTGCTCCATTTATTATCACCTCGCAAATAAGCTGCTCAAATGTTTCAAGCTAGCCGTTTTATACTTGAAAGGCTCATAAAATTAATAGAATGTTAATGGAAATTTGAGAATTTTGTGGGGGGGGGGGGGGTTGTGACAGACTTGGAATAAACGTTGTGTATAATAAACATTTTGCTGTGTATTATAAATGAAATGCATTCAATATAACATAAAAACAAGGATTGAATTTTGCCCCTAACAAAATAACCAATGAACCTATAACACAAAACCATTATCTCACCTCCTGTCTTTTGAAGTTCTGCACACACTGTTCGAACTGCTCATCTTTTGTCTCATCTGCCTTTCCCAGCTTCTGAAGAACCTAAAAGTAGGAAGAAGAAATGTTTTAAAATTGAACAAATTAGCAAAGTTATTATAAGAGATTTACAGAAGACACGCTTTAATCCAAGGAAGTGCATAAAAGTAGTTATATCGACTCACCAGCACTGTTGACCACAGTATGAAACACATACAAAATTCTATTCAAAAATCACCCAGAAGATGGCAGACGTTTCTGAGGTGCATCTTGGGTCATGCTCTCACATTTAGACCCTTCTATTCAATTCTAAAATTAGGAAAAAAGCAAAGTTGATGGGGAGGACCACAATTTCCAATAAAGAAAAATGTGCTTCTTTTTTCACCCAAATATGAAGCTAATGCAACGGTCTATCTTACCAATGTCCTCAGAGTTAAAAGCTTAAACTAAACATTAGGGGTGTAACGGTTCACGGTATGTATTGAACCGTTTCGGTACGGCCTGTTCGGTTCGGTACACTTGCGTACCGTTTCGATATTCGGTATTTGTATTAAATTATATAAATGTATTATTAGCGCGATATCAAGCGCAGCGGAACAATGTTCCTAGGCGAGTTTCCGCACGTACGCTATTGAGTGATGAGCAGCTCTACTGTGGATCACTCAATAGCGTCCGTGCGGAAACTCGCCTAGGAAGGAACATTGTTCCTAGTAGTAGAGCAGGAGTTAGAAAATGGCATCATAGTAACAGCGAAAGAGAAGCCAGAGCTTGAGGACGGTTTCCTGTTTTGGAACACTTTGGCTTCTCTGTTAAAATACATAACGGGGATAGACGAGTGGATAAATTTAAAGTTGTATGCCGACATTGTTCCACGGAGATCGGGCAGGCAACACATCTAACATTTTCTACTGCTGGAGATATTGTCACTGCAACCAGATCTGTGCTCTCTTCAGAAAATGTGGATAGGTTCATCTTTTTAGCCAAAAACTTAAAATTTGAATAGTTAGTTTTGTTGATATATAAGCTGAAGCTGTTGCTAGTGTTAAAAGTTTTCAGGTCCTAACTAGTTGCAGTATTTCATTTTTTATTAAAAAAATGTGTTTTCTTTATAAAGAGTGCAATTTATTTAAAATATCACCCAAATGTGTCACTTTTATTTATTTTATGCAAGAATTCTATTGTGCATTGGCAGCTTTTCAAAATAAAGATGATGTAAGTTCTTATTGTTTTGTACCGAACCGAATGAACCGAACCGAACTCTCCAAGACACTGTACCGAACCGAATACGATTTTAGCGTACCGTTACACCCCTACTAAACATGCATGCAATCTGGTGAAAAAATGTAATCAAATGGGTTTTAACAATACAATGTCACGAGAAACAATGAGTCAAATAAATGAATTTGAGTAAAATTTTGAAATCTTATGTGATCAAAGCTGTGTTGAATCTGCCCCAAGTCTTTTCTGTTACTTCTGTTAACCTTTAAAATTTAAAAAGCATTCAATATTGAATTGTTTTTGTTTTCTTTGTATATTTAATCTTTATTTTCTTTTGAAATATAAAAGGTGGTCATTTTGGTAAATCTAGTTAGGTTTATTTGTTTCAATAAAATTTGTTTATTTCATGTAACATAAATAGTTTAAAACATGAACGGTTGGCTCCCACATCTTTACCTCACCCAATCTGGCCCACTTTGCAAAAGGTTTCGTCACCCCTACCCTAAAGAACGTGAACGTGAAAGTGAAAGGGACGTTACGACCAAGTATGGAGAGACCCATACAAGGAATTTGTGCTCTGCATTTTACCCATCCAAGTGCACACACACAGCAGTGAATAAACACACCGTGCCCCCAACCGGGAGCAGTGGGCAGCCATGCCTGCGGCGCCCGGGGAGCTGTGGTAACTGGTGACTTGCTCAAGGTCACCACAGTCATGGTTGTCTCAGGAGGGAGAGAGTTTCAACACTCATCCCACCTTCGACTCCTAGTGGAGCTAACTTTAAAGTAATGATAAATACCCGCATGCACACTGTGAAGACAGAATACTTATTGACGCTGTACAGGCCTGACTGAATCCCATGAGGGAATCCACAAACCAAGGATGAACCCCCCCGTGGACAGCTTGTAAACAATGAACTGCTGAGGGGAGGGAGAATGACTATAAACAACTCCGTACAGTCTGTCAGGTCCCTCTGCCAAAATGAGGATATCCATCACATGATCACCTCGATGACTAGCAGAAAATGGCTGTCAACTGTTACTCAAACAAACAAAGCATTGTGTGACCAGAAGATTCAATAGCAAACATATTTTTTTCACTGTGCAGTTTGAATAGCAGAAAGGAAATCCCCAAACAATGATCATATATACAATAGCAACAAAGCCTGTGGATAGACTTTAGGGAGGTTCTGTATAAACAGTACAAAGAATTTCTGCAAGTTCTATTAAAAACTGTAGGCTAGCTCAACAATGTTTTCCCAAAACCAACAACCAACACATATTATATCATAAAACACACTTAAATGCTCTACAGCTGGTTTGTACTATAGGAAACTCAGAATCAAAGACCAGGAGATTTTGGGGAATTAGAAAAAGTTCAAAGTTGCAGTCATCCAAAATCTTTCAACCAACTAAAGCATTCTTTCTTTGTATCTTGTACACTGGCAGTCTTTGGGGGCTGCCCACAAAGTGAATTGACCAGTAACATCTACACAGTAAAATCCTAAGAGTTAAATTTACTCTACTCGGAGTATATTTGGTCCCACTCTATATAGAGTTAAACCGACTCTGAAAAAGAGTAATTTAATTTTTTTTTTATTCATGTTTTTCTGCATGGAAAACGCAAACTAAATATTAACTATTCAGAGAGGGACCAAGTCCACTCCAGAAAGAGTAAAAACAGACAAAAATAGACTGTTTAGTTCAAATAGACTTATTTAAATAACTCTCCTTCAGAGTTGGTTTAACTCTATATAGAGTGGGACCAAATACACTCTGAGTAGAGTTAATTTAACTCTTAGGATTTTACTGTGTAGAGGACCCAGAAGTTCCACCAGCCCCCAACAAAGACTGGGTTTGTCTTAATAAGCAATTTTCTAGTAATCCAATCCCAATCAGTCTTGAATGCCAAAAACAAAATGACGCAAAAACCCATTTAATGTCAATTGTTTGTCAAATATAAAATTCTGTCGGCACCAATGAACATGTACAATAGTGACCCAGGTTTGAGTTTAACACTGGGACCCTAGTTGATCCTCGTCCTTTCTACCAACATCACTTCTTGCCAACTGCCCATTCCTCAAAACATCAAGGCATTAAAGGCAGGGAATGATTTCTGAGACCCAATGTTTACATTGGAGTTTAACACAACCTTAAACCAAGTCTCCAATAGCTATGCAACACACAAATGACGCAAAAGTATAACATAATTGATAACTAAGGCAGTTCATTAGTGAATTATGTTTGGAAAAATAATAATGCATAAACAAAATTATCCTTCATTAATAGTAATCAAGTTCAAATTAGTCAAGATTTCGATTTTAGGGCAAATCGCCCCAGCCCTACAGAAAATAATTCAATCACATAGAATGCTCTATGTATATAAAACAAACAACCCTCCAACGGAATGTTTGTAAAAGTGTCTGTACAGCAAATGTGCCACAGTGAGCTGTGTGGCGTTTATTCTCCACCACAAGTGAAAGTGGGAATTTATTGCGTTGGTCTGGGTCAGTAAACCGCAGGCTCTGCCCCCTGGGAACATGAATAAGGTCATGCACACAAGCTCCATGTTACTCCTGGGTGGTGGTAACATGCCATCCAGATGTTTCCTTTGTAACACACTCATAAATGTTGATTAAAGCCTTTGATATAGATCAGTGTAATTATCTGATGTGCACCGTGCTTAAAAAAGAACAGATGCACCACAGAGATGCAGTAGCCAGCAATAGACACATATTACACCAGCAAAATATGTTCATCACTCAATAAAATTTTATTATTACACAGATTTCAACATGTTCAAATAATGTTAGATCTATCAATTTATTTCAAGCTGAATTAGAATCAAGTGTGTTACCAAATCCAAATGCTTTCTTGACAAAACAAATCTGTATAATGCTGTTACTGCACAAAATACGGTGTATTAGTCAGAAAATGGCACATCTTTACATCTGCCATTGCTTTATTTATTTATGAGGGTTTAGTCATAAATTGTGAAATATTTTATTTAACATTATTATCAAAAGCATTTCCATTTATACTAGTATCTCATATTTAGCTGGTGAACGTCAAAAACACATAAACCCCCAGTACAATAAAAACGAAACTTCCTTAACTTAAGACACAAAGCCCTGTCTGGAAACACTAGACAACCTCAGCAGCCAGCCTATGAAATATTAACACAACTTAGGCCTTAAAACAGCAAACACTCCTCATGCACCAGCACTGAGATCTAATGTTCTAACATTAAAAATCCTTACCAAAATAAGTGAAAATATGATTCATTCAAAGATGAACAATGCTTTGCAACTATTATATTTGAATTAAAAGTGTCCAAGACGTGGATGCTAGTATTCTTTCTGCATCATACAGAAGGAATATTTTAAGGAATTGAAGAGTGATGCACCAAAATCTTGCCACAATACGAACTCTTCCTGTAATAAAAAGCACCAAGCGCATGAGTTGATGCTTGTGAGGTGCTTTGTCCACATCAGGACTTAGATAAAGGGTACACTTACACCCTTTATCATGTAATCTACCTTGGTCTGGATCTTCTGTTCCACAGGAATTAAATTGTAAACCTTTTTAATCTTAAAGGTTCTGGACTTAACCCTTGAAAGCAGATCGCCTTCCACTAGACATTGTTAAAATTCAGGCAGACCGTTCCTCAAACATGTGGCTTTTGAAATCAGAGATTTATTGGTAATCAGAATCCAGATTTGCATTGATGTCTACATAAAAGCTTATTAAATGGATTTTAAATATTTGATTTAGACAAAATGTATTCAATTTGTCAAACATTTAGATGCTAAGCATAAGAGTATTCTTTTAACGTCATCAAGCTAATGCAGGACAAGATTCATGACTAATTACTGATTAGATGCCAGGAGGCACTCAAGTATAACATTTGTTTATAACACCCAAAAGGCCCTGTAATCAAAAAATGTATCTAATATTTTTTTCAAACGTAATCTTCTCTAAATGACGATAATATCCAAAGCAGTTTTCATCTGACCTCATGACACTACATGCCCATTCCTCACAAGGTGAGATGGATTTTATGATATTTATTCAAAATTTTAAAATGTAAATTTTAAAATGAAGAGGTCATGAACTAAGAAACATTTTGATGTAAAGATCTGACGGTACAATAAACCTATAGGCTATTTTTTGTCTTTTTGTATTACAAACTGTTTTTAATCGAGCCAGCCTGAAGTGACCCCAGTTACAGATGTGGACATTGGACCTACCCTGGTAGTATGTGCTTTACACACAGCTCCACCTTCACTCTTACTAATACTCAGGAGCTGGATACAGATGAAAATGAGGATTACAAGAAGATGCCCTGGTCAAGGTCATACAGCTACAAAATATCTGTTCTACGTACAATCAGATTCTCTTCTGGGAAAAAGAATAACAAGGAGCGAGCCAGTGTTTGGAAGAATGCATAAGTGCATGTGGTTTTGCTTAAAACTTGGTGATATCCGATAGGAATAAACGTTTAACCAACAAAATAATAAAGTAAGTTTATTAATGCTGTTTTGTTTTTTCTATTATTTTATTAAAATGTAATTTATTCAATTTTGGGAAACCTAACTCATCAATTGGAGTTTGACCATTTGTGGCATCTGGGCTGAGTGTGTTATTGTCTCTTTCTCTCTCTTTCCATCTCAATTTTGCTCACATCACACACTCTACCAAACATTAAATTCACTGATCTTTATTTTATACAAATAGTCTATATTTGTAGAATATTTTTAGCCTAGCATTTAATGAAACTCTTGTTATTCCCTTTGCTTTTTCTTTCTTCTGCATATTGTTTACTTTACCTTTGGATGTTTATTGGCAAAATGTAACTACAAAATAAGCAACAAAAAAGAAGAATACATCAAAATTAATATTTAACAAAATCACAAAGAAAGTCTATAAAATTAGGAATGAAAAGGTATCTGTTAAAAAAGGAAAGATTTTAGAAACACCAGTGAGCAAATCAGAGGTTAGGACCATTATCAATGAGAAAATAAGTGAAATTTGAGAAGGAAAGAGATTGTTACAAAATAGTTTAACAATAAACAAATAAACATAAATAAACGAGAAGAATAAAACAATCTCAACATTGAGAATTGGTCACACGGGATCTTTGTTGACAGTTTTCTAGTGAGGTATAGACACCCCTTAGTGAAAAATGCACCAGCCCCCCATAGTATATACAGTTTTAGGATGTTCTCTTCTGTAAACCCCCCCTTCAGAAAAAAAGTTCACATGCCTGAGACTTGGCTCTACAAGGAGTATTCACTTTCGATGTTTCATTACAGCTCAGTGAGTGAGTGAACGGTGGGTATTAAAAGCTAAGCAATCCTCTTACTGCAGCTCGGGCTCCACTAGTGCTCTGTTTACCAGAAGCCTTCACTGACAGACATTTCACATTCAGCTCACCAACAACTGCGCAGGCACATAAAAACAACAATTTAACCAAAAAGTGGCTTAAATCTCCTCAATGTATACCCTGTTAAACTGAAGGATTGCCTTGTATCTCTCTGGACTCAAGCAGGCCTTCACCATCCCGTGGTCACCACAAGGAAATCTCCCCAAGCTAGTATTCATACCGCATAGACGAGGGCATCCCCCGCCTCCCCTTCTCCTGACCTTGCAGGAACATGACAACTTCAACCAGCATCTCGAGTAATATCAGAGTACACCCTTCAGAAACCAGATTTGGATGATGAAGAACCAAATGGAGTTGCAATAACTGGAAAGGTTGGATGATAATTGAGCTGGCGCATCAGTGACACCATTCATCCAGTACACTGAGATTACTGTTTTCAGCTTTTGAAAGGAGAAACCATTCAAAAGAGACCTATCATCGTGTTTATCCCTATTACAGGGGAGTGCTGCTGGTTAAGATTGCAATGCGCATTTAGCAACCCTGTTGAAACTCTCAATCGAGATGTAACATGGGGAAAGGGTAATAACAAAATAAACAGTGCTCTATTGTCAAATATTTTATTTTAAATCTCATCTCGTTTGTCAGCCCGGAGCATCTGCTGGACAGCTCCGTGGACACCCAATGACTCATGTTGGGTTTAGAAGCACCTACGCAAGAAGCAATCGTTTCAATCTATACGAAATATGGTAAATGTTAGGTACATACCTTTTCCTGGGCACGGTTTAGCCTCTTTTGGACGTTTTTGGCAAATATGCCCGTCTTTATTTCAGCCATGGCTGCTAGTGCTGTGGAGCGAGCAAGGCGACGTTTCAGCACCTCAGAGCCGGAGAGCGGAGGGGGAGGAGCGGCTCTTAAAGACACAGCGGCTCGATAGCCCGCAGCAAAAAACACGAGACCTTCTCGATATTCTCCATCATGTTTCGATTGACATTACAGTATGTGTATGTCCCTGAAAATCTCTGGATGTAACGAACGCTGGTGGGTTTTCCTCATTATTCGCTGGGTTTCTCTTTTCCTCGCGAGCAAAGGCAACGCAGGCGCAGTGCGGCGGTCACCGTCACCCCTGCAAGGGATTATAGCGTTATTATTTCTCCTGTAACTGTTTTAATTTTGAAAACCTAAACATTCTTTTGCACGCAGAATAAACTTTTTTAAATTCAGTCTGAAACATTGTATACACATAAATTATAAATGTCTTGATTAAACTTTCAAGCCAATTTGATTGAGTCACTTAAGTCTTTCATATAGTCCTGGTGGCTGGAAGGAGGGAGAGGAAGCACATGATTACAAACTACCAATCAAATTAAATCAATCATGCCTTTATTTGCCACATACACTCTTGCATGCCACATATCTGACCTCTCTGAGCACAAACACAGACAAAAGGACTGGTTAGTGGTTATTTTTGAGAAGTAACATTTTAGAAAAAAGTGTGTACAATGCGAAAGTTAGCTCAAAAATGCCCCTCCCACGTGGTCCAGTAGAGGGCTGTGTGAGAACAGAGGGATCAGTCTTTTCTACAGCTCTTATCTTCTGGTGCTGGTCCAGCCTGCTCGAATTACACTGGAGGATAGTAACATGCGAAGGCTATGAGAGTGTGTCATTATCTTGTTGTTACTGGGGAGTTGTTTTGTCTCTTATAAGAGGCCTTGTCCGAGGCCAACTTGAAAATACGAGGGAAAGTCGAATGAGAATGTTCTTGTGAGGTTTTGGTCAACATCTGTCAATACCACAGACATTTAATCTTCATCCCTGGTCTTCATTTTTTCCAACATCCGTTGAATGGCCATCAATCTCTGTTGATGTCCAGTTTGTAGCCAAAGACTACAGAGTCCAAACAGCTTTACCCACCGCAATCTCAATCTAGCCGAAAAACATTTATACACTTTATAACACATTAGCACGTAAAAAAAAATGGTACAGAAATTTCACGTCCTTTTAAAAAGGATATATTTGTATCACAGTCACCAGAAAACCAGTCAGGAATCAGCGGAACCAATGATATCTTTGGAGGTGATGACAGGAGGAGGGGTGAGTGTTAGATGAGCAGTTAACAGGAGTATTCAACAGGAGCAGATGGAGAGACGAACAAATCCATAATAGAACCCTCAAGGAGTACAGGAGATCCAGGAAGGCAAGAAGCAATTATGGAGAGTCAGAAGGCATGAACCATAGGACAGAGAAGAGGTGAAGGAAAATAAAGGAAGAGCAGATGAGAACATGACACCGACTGGGTGAAGAGGAAACAAGGAGATTAGACACAGTTGTAGTGGATGATGGAATAAGTGAATAGATGCAACACAGGTTGAGGGAATCACAAACACAATCAGGCTTGACACACATTGTAAACAAATACATTTCATTTTTAAATATTTATTTACTTTTTTATTAAGAAAGTATTATCAATAATGAACTTTTAACTAATATTCCTATTTTTTATTTTGTGATGAAGATAAGCAGAATCCCAGAACTGTATTTTTAGGATTTTTTTGACCAAATTATCTTTAGTTGAGTTTCCTAAGGTTATTAATGCAACTAATAAAAAAGTTAATTAAACAATTAAATATTACATGCACATTTAGTTTTGGGTTAGCCCGAAGTTGTTTATTGTATTTTCTTATATGTAGACTATTTATGGACAAATGTGCTTTTGTTTTCATGTCATCTAATTCACTAATTCTTCTTATTACACTAAATGCTGCCATCTAGTGGAGAAAAAGTCCTGTTCGTACTTGAAGCTACCTGTGAGGTTCAGATTAAAATTTGCTAAGACTCTTTTAACCAAACACACCGCATGACATGCAAAGTATAAACAAATAGAGAGGGATTGTAGTGGTGTCTATAATGAATAGATTATATATACGGTATATAATTGATATTTCTTTTGATGGTAATTTTGTGATAGTTGATCGTAAATCCAAACAACTGGCAAATAACATAAAAATCTTTTGTATTTAACAGTCATGACCTGTAAAAAAACGTAAGAAACTATTAAAAGATTACAATTTTAGGGGGGTACACTATTTTATAAGATAAACATGCTACCTAATCAGTTATGAACAAAATGATGGCTTTTTTGGTAATACATTAATACTCATGAATATTACGGCCATAAAATAGTATAAACACATACTTACATGAATGATGAAAAAAAGCTAAAATGCTAAAAGATCAAGGTCACACAACGCGGTCACACGCATCATGTCTGTTATTATGAAAACAAAATTAAAATGTAGTATGTTCTTTGTTTATTAAAAAAAATTAAAGTGTGTTCTTCTGATGTATTCTTCTTTTTTGTTGCTTATTTTGAAGTTACAAAAAAAGAATTATTTTTTTACTTAGTTTATTCACACCGTATATATTTCTTTAAGTATTATAATTGTTATTTTACATATACATTTTTTGTGTTTTTTGTGTTTTTTATTATTTTATTAATGTATATTTTCAAAATGTGTGTTTATTTGATTCATGATTTGGGATTGACGTCAAGTTTGTATTTATGAAAATAAGAATTAAAAAAGAATGAACGTTTATGTTGTAATTATTCTTGTGCAATAAAGATTTAAAAATAGACGTCAGTGTACCAAAAAACTACAATTCCCATAGTTCCGTGTCAACAGGAAGTTTTTGTTTTCGAACGGTAATCTTCATATTCATAGGAATGGTGTTTGGGTGGACGGTGAGAAAGGTAAGCTTACGAAGATTGTTGCAGTACATTTTTATAGTGGCACCTAAACTATTTTACAGTTTTTATAAGGTTAGACTAAATTTATTGTTATGCATATGTACCGTTATTTAACATACGGAAGCGAATCGAGGTTTCTTAATTCGTTGTCACTGTAGAATGTAAAAGGATGTCACCTTAAGCTTACTTACATGATAATTGTTTTCTCTTTTGCCCCGAGGAACAACTATTCTTTCAGAAATGCAGGTTAGAGGTCCCTGAACACGTGTCAGTATGACTCGTAGACGAGGGATGAATCCAAACTATGAAAAAGTCTGGTAATAAATCTGGTCTACAGACCAAGAGAAACAAAAAAACTCAAGGGTATGTAGCTGTACACTTTTAAATTTTAGAACAATTATAAACTCACTATTTACTTTATGTTTAATATTTTGGAAGGCTTAAGAATTGTAAACATGACTTCAGTTCTTCTCTCAGGTCAACTGCAGTCCATCAAACTCAGAAAGCAAAAGTGAAAGGCCAAGTATCTAGAAAGGATGTTAACTCTGGATGCGAAAGAAGCTCTACTATGCAGAAACAGTCTCAGACCAAGGACACATCTCCCCAAAGTGATGCAGATTCATCCCTGCAATGTCTGCAGAAAACACTTTCTGCTGAAGATGAAATAAGGTATTGATTTCATTGGTTCTGTTGAGCACAGTCATGGTTTCCTCTCAAACAGATAATAAAGCTGTGTTTTAATTTAGTTCAGCTCAAGTTAATTTGAGCCAAATCGAAGATGAAATTTCAGTTAATACATTTGAGATATTTTTTTTTGATGTCTGGGATACAATAGTCTAGGAATGAATTTGCATATAATTTGCATTCAAAATATTTTGCATAATATGCTGATACAGGTGTGGTCTACACCATTTTTGCTGTCTTTCAAAAGCTGAAGTTGTTTTAAAGAGTCAACCTATTATGGATGGTACACCTTTCAAGTGTACGCTTGAGGAAGATTATGTTTTGAATGTTTTCTACTAATAAACTTGTTTAAAATGCTAAAGTAGCAAATATATTTCTTAGTTTTTAATCCAATACAGTCCTACCTTGTCACTTTGTCAGAGACTCACCCCACCAGCAGCATGGTCATATCTGCCACATGCTCAGAGTGCCAAATTTCAATTTGTGAAAACATGTTTTTAGTGATGTTTAATTAACATGTTTCGGGGGGAGTTTTCATGCCTTGTTACATTATTAACATTTAAGCGTGTTACCGTAGTGTATATACAAATATTAAATATAAAAAAATCTATAATCGTTATGCACAATTTCTCAAACGATTTTGAATAAATCTAAATTATTCTGAAGTTTGTTGAAGTGTTATGTCAACCAAAATGGTCTGAGGTTCTGAATGTGTTAATTGAAAAGTGTTACAAAGATACAAAATACTACAAATTTCAATGAGAGTACACCCATAGACCTTAGTGTTGTGATTGTGAGCAGTTTAACTTCTTTAAAATATCAGTTATTTATGGTAAATATGTTACATTTTTAAATGACTAACTTTGATAAGGGCAACACAGTTCTGATTGTGGAGATTTTAGGTTTAAAAGAAACACTGTTAATCACTGGATTCAATAGTTTTAACATTTAATTGTGCATTTCTAGCTCTGAAATAAATTTCAAATGAAAGTTGCGCATGGATCTTCTCAGTACAGGCAGTAGAATAAGGAAGGGGCACCACTTAATATGGTGTCATTATTTCTTAGTGAAGTGGACCTGTACAGGGGAGAAGAGGAAATTGTAGAAGAACTTCTGCAGCCTGTCTCGGGTAGAGTACACTTTTAATAACTTCTTGAGTGTTTTAGAGATTTTTTATGTCTGAGTCTGAGGTTCACTGCAGAGGCCCAGAGCAGTGTGTCTGCTGCTGAGGATCTCCAGACGTACAGCCAGAGGGAGTGGAAAGGCAACACAACTAAAAGTCAGCTTATCCGAAAAGTAAATGTGCTTTATTTGCTTTTTCCTTGATATTCTTCTTTTTTGTGTGTTACCCAACTTTTCCTGTTTCCTCAGGGATACGAAGCAATAGCCAGTGAGTTTAGCCTCTGCAGGGTAAGAGGGGATAACTACTGCGCTCTGAGGGCTACGCTCTTCCAGCTGCTGAGCCAGTCTACAAAGCTACCTGTCTGCTTCCAGGATGCTGATTCCAAGGTAACCCAAGATTTGCAGCTTTTTGTGCTTGGTTCTTGTTATTACTAGATTTCATGTCCATGAGAGAAGCCAGCTGAGGTGGCTCAGGTACTTGTTTTGGAGGAGTCCTAGTTGCCTTGGTGTGTTGCAGGCCCCCAGGTTATTATAGTTAACAAATTAAATCATGATAGTTTACTGAAATAAATAAAAACAATAATTAAAAGGGAAAAAAAAAACAAATTATATATAGATTTGTATTTGTCCATTTATTGAAATGCTTTTGGTATTGATAAAAATTGTATATGACTGCGAGATGGATACAAGCTAATGCTGAGTATCTTGCTGAAGAAAGGAAGCTTCCTTTAGTGTCCATGTTAGCATGGAAAGCCATCTGAACATTTAATACTGTTTTTGTAATAGGCGTAACTGCATTTTGACTAGTTAATAATGACAAATTAAACATATCTCCAATGGGGTTGGAGATATCTTTAAATATTTTGGAAAGAAAAATTCTAAATGAACCATTAAATCATTTGCATGAGCTTTATTTATACTTGCTGTTGAGTAGCCTACCAAAGAAAAGCTTCCTTCAGTATATCTGTCGGCATGGAAAGCCATTTTAACATTTAATACTCCTTTTAAATTAGCCGCAGCTTTATTTTGACTAGTAATAAATGAGGTAGAGATATTATATATATCTCCATTGGGGCTTGAGATTATATATATATATAATCTGGATTTGAAAGAAAAACTCTACACGAGACTATAATTAAAATCCTTAACTATTATATAATTTGAATACTTCTGTGTTAATGTGGTGTGTAATAATAATGTATTTGAACTATAGTGGCCAAAAGAACTGGATTCGGAGGAGGTTTTTCTGAAGGACTGGCAGTTTCCTTTTGAAAGCAAGAAGAGCAAATTTCAGCGTCTTAATCAATGTCTCGAACTGCTCAAGAAAAAGGTACCCCTTCTCTGCGTATTTTCAAACAGTTATATGGTACTATTTTAAGTAAACAAGGCATATTTTAACATTTCATTTCTTTAATCTATATACAATATTGCTAAAAAGCTTTTGTTTATTTGTTTGGTGGACTGTTCTTATGGGTTGATTTATTCTTTTAAGTTATTATTTTGCTTAAAGGTATAAAACCTAAATTGTTCCAAGATATCATCTAATTTGGATATGTGTATGTTTTTATTTTAGGTTATTTTTAGATCCTGTATCAATTAATAATTCGTTGAGCAATATAATAAATTATACAAATATAGTTACACTTTGTTTAGGCTGTTTAAAAATATTTAAAATTGGAAAAAAAAAAAAAACATTGTTTCTTCTTTTTATGTAGATTGGGTCCTGACAGAACAATAAAGAAATGTGTTTCTAAATGTGAACAACAAAAAAATTCTAAACAGTTTAATTAAATATTTGGGGATACATTTTTTTAATTGTAATTAATGATCATTTTCTAAACAAATGATTACAAGAAGCCCCGCCCCTCTTTGCGATAGTCACCAGCTCCCTGAAGCTTCTTTCTTGTTTATCAACAAAAGACGCATCTATTAACACTAAATCTGCTTCTTAAGATGGCTGTAAGGACCAACTGAACAAACGGTTCTCTTTCTAAACTTAATGTCAAAATAACGCTTCCCTTGTTAATTTTATTTTTAATCTGCTTTCAAAATATTCTTTTTCTCATCCTCAGTGGTGTGAAGCCGTCCAATGTGAGTCTCTGGCTGAGCGCGAACACTTGTGTCAGCAGCTTTTCAGAGGTCTAGAGGAGGAGTATGAGCTTCTGGAAGCTCTCAAGTTCCTGATGCTGAGGGCTGCTATTGAGCTGCACGCAGAAATGCTTAAGAGCTCTGCTGTGCCAGAGTTCTGCTGGCTCCTTTATGCTCGGGACTCTTCTAAGAATCCCATGTCCCTTCTCACTAACCACCTCAGACACGTAGGCTTCAGCGGTGGCTTGGAACAGGTCAGTGGTAATGAACTCATCGTGAATATTCAATATTGAATGAAACCTTTGTATCTAGATTGTTTTTATTCGAAATGTTTGAAAAAAGAACAGAGCACACCCTGCTCCAGATCATTCTTTTCTCCTTCCCTGCCTTTTCACCTTTCTGGGTTTTTAGGGCATTCCTGTGACATTTAAAGTGTTTTTATATAGTGCTTACATGCAGATGATTCCAACCAGGTTCATATAGGAGGAGCCTAATGTTGATTAGTTCTAGTATGAGCATGTTTTGTCCGACATAATGGCTAAAGTTGAGCTATACATTTTTTGGGGGCAGATGCTATATTTAAACTGTATTAAAGTGACATTTTAGTGTTTAATAATGATTGTGTAATTGTCAATCAATTTAAATGAATGTTAAAGTTTTAGATGGAGCTCCCAGAAGAAAACCCCACCCACATTAGCAATTCAAGTTCACGTGAGGAGCTACTACCACCTTATACAAGGCGCCATACTTCAAGCTGGCCTTTGTTCAGACAGACTGAGATTTTCCAAGAGTCATTTAAAGAAAAAAACATAATTTTACATTTTCCTCAACCATATTATCCCTACTTTTGAATTTTTATTCATTTTCACTCAGATTGCTGTTCATAGAACCATGGATATTACACACAAAGCTTGCCAGAAGAGAACCACTATCGCCAACAAAGTTATCTTACTTTATTGTAATAATCAAGTCCCGAGCCTTTCTGCTTTCCCATCCCACCCCAATATCTCCATCCTCCCCTTGCTTCCTGTCACTGTCTCCTCTGTCTCATCAGTTAATAATAAAGGCTACGCCCCCCCAAAAATGTTAGCCAACTTTAAAAATATCCATGCACTAGGGGATATATTATAACAGTTGTCATGGCCAGTAGACCAAAAGAGACATCATCGCCCAGAGACTAGCAGAGCTAGTTTTTAACCACACCCACAAGCTGTCTCCAGTGATTGCTCACGTCGTTGTAGGAAGTTGCCGGCCTCCTCTGAAAAAGAATGGGATCGTGTTGTCCTGCTGGTCTCTCTTAGTCTGTACGTGGATGTCATGATGGGGCTTTTCACATTTGAAATTGTTAACCCTGGGTCACACTTCACATTCCTAAAGCCCGGATTAACAATCTTATTTGCAAGATCACTGTACCTGATTGGATGTATTGCAGGCAACACGCCCCATACTTTTCCTATTTGTGACTTGCTGATTTCTGATTGGCTGTCTGTTGCCAAGCATTAACAAATAAACACTGGTCCATTTTCATATTGAACAAATTTAGCAGCGTATTGTGCGGTTCACATAGCAATTCTGAAGCAGGATTTCAGAACTCTGGGCAAAATGCAGCTGATTTCAAATTACAGGTGTGAAGCGCGTCTTTACCCAGGGTCAAAAGTGGTGTTTAGAACGCCAATAACCCAGGGTTAAGTACAGTGTGAAAAGTCCTTAAATTACTCATTTCTTTTAATTTAGTTGATTTGGAATTATCAGCAAGTATCCTTGCCAACTGTATTAAAGTTTCTGCGACTATATCATATTTTTGATGTTGCGTACAGGTGGAGATGTGTCTACTCGGCCATTCTCTTCATCAGACAATCAAGGTCTTTCGGCTCTACAAGTTTGATACTGAAGAGTTCATCACATACTACCCCAGCGACCGCAAGGATGACTGGCCTCCATTGTGTTTGCTTACAGAAGATGATAGACACTACAATGCACTTGTTCCCAAAACCAAAAAATCACCCAAATTTGATGAACATGGTAGGCCAAAGTGGAAAACCCCAGCAGTTGGATCAAGTTTAACCACACGTCTTTAAAGAGTATTTATCAATCACACATCTCAGGTGTTCTCTGTACCGCTTCCTTTAGTTAGGTACAATTAAAGAGTTACCCACCTCACCATTCTCTCTAGTTATTTCTCTTTAGTGGGTTTTAATGGTGTTTCAGAACCTCTTCTTTTACATTAAATTTATTTGGGTTTAAATACATTTTTCAGAAAATATGAATGGTGACACAAAAGCATTTTTTCCACTCGTAGTTTGTGGTTGGGAAAAGCTATTTATTGTAAAACAACTGCGTTCACTATTTTGAAGAGTGTGTCAATAAGAATACACTTGAAGAAAAATGGGTTGCATGGTCCAGGAGACAGGCTTTTCTACAAAAATGCAAAAAAGTAGCCTGCTTACAACATGCCAAACAGCTCAGAGACAGGCCTCCAAACTTCTAGACCAAAATTTAACCTCCTGGCCATCATAAACGCTGCATTTGTTGAGGAGTCAATAAGGCCTATGGTGAATGGAACACCATCCCCACTGAGAAAAGTTGAGTCACTGATGTTTTGGGGGTGTGTGAGCCAGACATTTCAACACAACAACAATCTAAAACACGAGGCTAAGTCCACTCGTCATTGGTTACACCAGAACAAAGTGAAGGTTCTGGAGTGGCCATCTCAGTAGCTGATCCTGAGCTCAATATCATTGAAACTCTGGTTTTTTTTTTTTCGGCAAGTAGAACAAGCTCCTTTACCAACAGAGAAGATAAAGAACCTCATTGACAACTATCTCAAGAGACTTCAGACTGCCATTGATATTAAAGAGGGGGGTGGAGTAATTCTTAATAGCTGGGGTGTGTAAACTTTTAATCAGGGTCGGGAAGTTGCCATTGTCAAACTGAGTAAACACAGTTTTTAGAAAATAAATGGCTTCACCAAACCACTGAGTGGAAAGAAAGTTTTTGTGTTATTCATAATATCTACAAACAATGGCGTAGAAAGCAAACATTTTGCAAACTTATGAACATAACTATTCAATATATTGCCCAAAAAGCATAACACAATAAGAACTTGCACTGACATTTATAAAAAAGTGTAATAACAGATACATATTCAATTGTCTAGGTGTATTACATGTCAGAAACACAAACTTAAGAGCTACTGTACTGTAAGAGAGAACAAAGTTCACCCAGAAGCTACAAGACCACGATATCGCACACCAGTTTCAGTGCAATACATAAGGAATGGCTTTTTTGTTGCTTGCATTGGATGATATTGATCCAGGTTGGTATTGATTTCAGAAATATGACAATTTCACACAAAAATGTGCCCTATCCCTTTGTTTTAGTACAACTGACAGCACATTGTGGATTACGAGTAGAAAGAAAATTCCATAACTGAACTGAATCCTATCATTGAACCATGTTAGAATCCACTGAGCTCCCAGGAGGGGCTCATTCTTTCACAAATGCAAACTCTGTCTAGGTGTTTGATTTACACATATGCGGCTACAGAAGTGATTGCAACATCTGAATTCAGCTATTTGGATTATTCAATGAATTAATGTAGTCTTCAGTACCTTGACCTTGAAGTCAGACATCTCTGAATTGCGAGAAAAAGCACTGGAGATTTTATTGATGTACAAGAAAATAATGTTTTGAAGAACATCTTACAGCAGATTACTTTGTATCCATTAATCCAAAGTGACAAATGGTGAATTGTCATAAATAGGCAGGTAACCTTAAACAAATTAAAAAATAATATTTTTTTGTTTGTTTTATTATTTATTTGCCGATTCCTGCTAATGTTGGGAAGATCATTTCACCAGTGAGGAACAGTGAATGAAAAGGTTCTGGAAAGGGATGTTGTGCCTCTCCACCAAATTTTCCATTGTGTGCCGTGGTAGAGTGTCCAGTAGATTCTCTCTCCCTCTTTTTCCCTCTATGACTCGAAGGGCCTTCTGGTGGCCCACACAAATTCAGCTCAGCCAGTTTGTTTGATTGCAACCAAAGTTTTCTGCAATTCTGTCTAAAGTAATGCAGTGTGAAATCCTGCGTCCACCAATGGAGGTAGAACCTGGATTGGGACACATATTGTATAAAATAGGTATCACCAGGGTCTTAGCTCCCCCTGCTGGCCAACAGGCAAGATGCCGTTCTATTTTGTCGGAGATTTGGCGCTTCTCATCTATTTTTTACCTTAGTTGATTGTTGGATGAAGGTTTCTTCCCCAAAATTATTCAACAGTATAACGATTATTACAATGTAAAGAGAGCAAGTGTTTTTTTATGCGTCCGCAGCTTTTCTGTGTCAGAAAGGACTGAATTCTCCTCAGCCCTGAGCTCTTTGGCGGTGTTTCTGCGTCTGGTGACGTCGGGAGGAGGTGTGGCCTTCAGGCTCCGTCCAGCCCCCACGTGTTGTCAAGGAAGGATGATGATTTAAGTCCAGTAAAGCTAGAGGCCATCTAGAGCTGAATAGCGGACGGTCTGCACGGCTTCTAGCCCGTGCCGCACTTGATCACCGCGGGCGATTATATGTATTTATTTTCCCTTCCACTGATGGCAGAACAATGGAGAAGCCGTCAGCAGAAATTTCTGGCGACCCTCCTATTTTCCCATGCACCAGATCATTGTTTATGATGCTGTTGTTGTTTAGAAGTGCAGGGACGGACCTGATCTCGGCGGATTTTTGCTAGAAACCACTCAGCACTCGACGGGTTCGGACCGGCCTCGCATCCTCTCAGTACCGAGCAGCTCAGAGTGGCTCTCCTCCTCGGCGACCATGGTTAAATTCCCGGCTCTGACGCACTACTGGCCCCTCATACGATTCTTGGTGCCGCTGGCCATCACCAACATCGCCATCGACCTCGGAGAACAGGCAAGTGTCAATGAATTGTGTGCCTCGTGACGTGTATCCTTGGAGCTGGAGCAATGGCATCCCCATCTTTCATGGGTTTGGGTCATCCAGGGGTCTTTTAGTACACAGGGCATCACAAACAACCTGAGCCCATCATCAGCTGGCCATGCAAACAAGGCAAGAGGAATCTGTCAGAGATGAATGTGCACTTTTGCATGGCCTGATTTTTGCTGTCACCTTTGAGTGAACTGGTCTTGTTTTTGTCAAACATTAACCAGTGTTGTGCCCTTTACAGTAGTTTTGATTACTGCCAGTAAATTCCAGGGTTTGCTAAGTACATTGCAACGCCTTGAATCGTTATTTTTAATGATGTCTCATTTTTATTAAGATCTTTGATGGGTGTCTCTTGTATGACTCAACTTTATTTCTCAACACCACAAGCAGTACCTCGAAACAAAATGCTTTACAGAATTACATAATTGAATCACATAAGCACTACAGTAGAGGGTATGCACATGACGTCAGAGTACTCGGACGTTACAGAGTGAGTGGCAAAATCCTATTCATCCACATCCACACAGTGCAATGCGGGTGAAGTGGCTTGCCACCACGTCATACCGCCAACTCTTCGGTTATAGGACGACCAGCTACACCACTTGTCGGCCCATAAATCCAATGAATTAAAACACAATAGTAGAGGGTATGCTATGACCTCTACGTACCAGGACGTAGTAAAGTATTCAAAGTATTCATCCTCTAATGGGCAATGCCTTCATTTTATATTGAGCTTTATATAAAGCATTTATATCAGAGCATTGTCCATTCACCCCACATTCCCACACCGGTGGTCATTCAGGTTGCCTTGGTTCAGTCTGACAAAACATGGCTGCCATTTCATGCCTACGGCCTCCTGCCCACCACCAAATACACCCCACCAGTTACCAACATCCATGACGAAATCCAAAAAGACAAATGGATTGCTGCTGTAGTTATTTAATGTCAAGCAAGTCAGACTTTTTACTAGAGGGGGTTTTACATCTCACTTGTTTAGTTCCGTTTAAACGTACAAGAGTAATTTTTGGTAAAATAGTACCTCGTGAAAGTGTTTTACCGGTATAAATGTGTGATCCCGTGGGAGTGGCAGAAGCAGCCTAGCTTGCTACCAGCTTCTCCAATAAAAACTGATTTTATTACTGCTTAAAAGAACAACAAAGTATTGAGGCTTTTATACACCTTACTTAGTTTTGTGTACTTTCCTGGTGTTAAAATCAGGACCATACAAATCAGGAAATCCAATTCCTGGTCAAATCTGTGTTTCCACCAAAGCTGATCATCTGGTAAGTCGTGGCGATCTCAGTTGAGTCCAATTCTTTTTAATTCGCCCATGTAATCTTCAGTATGTCGGTTTGCCATTTTTCTGTGTTAAACACAGCCATTTACAGCTTGCTTTGCCACTCAGTGTAGCTCAGTCTCAGTGAAGGGGAGTGCGAAAGTGACATTACGACACTAAAAATGGGGTAGTCTCAGATTGTGTTCGGTTTAAAGTCAGGATTAAAAAATGGGGATTTAAGCTGCTGGTTGGGGTGGTAAAGAATTGCACAGATTTGGGTTCGCAATGGAAAAAGCACATTGCTGTCTAAAGTTTCTTTTTGACCTCAGCACCTCCGGGAAGTGCTAGAAGGCACATTGGTGGAGCATAGGGGCTTAGAAGTCCATCAAAAAGACGCTGGTATAAAAAAAGCCAGATCTTGTTGATGTAGTCCCAGATCAACCATGGGGTACAACCACAGGGAGAACTTGGGGATAAAAAAAACTACAGGCCAACCACTCTCCATTTTCTTGTCAGCACAGTAGTTTTCTAGTAGTAGGTATATCTGTGTATCATCTGTGTCGCAATAAAATAAAGCTCCATGGTTTCTCAGGATGGAGCTGAGCAGTTAAAGGTAAAATAGAAAACAAAAGTGGCCCCAATATAAATCCCTGTGGCACCCCATATAAAAATGGGGCCATCAGAGAATTAAACAATCAAGGCTCACAAACCTTTCTTTCTGATCAGAGAAAAGTATCACCTTTATTCGACTTTGCCTCATCCTAATGGGTAGAAAAACAACTAAATGGTAGGGAACATGGTGGAAAACTCTCCCCGACAAGCACTTTCGTTAGAAAACAGATCAGCGGAAAAGTGACAATAGAGATGGCAAAAGTTTACACATTTTATGCCCAAGCATTTAGAAACCCGTCATTTATTGAGAGGAAATAATGAAAATTTTTTGGAAACGCTTTACAATTATCCAAATATACATTTAAATACAATCAATAAAAATCTATTACATGGTTATAGCGCAATTCCTCAATACTTGAATTTTTGGAGGAAAAAAAGGATTTTTTCGCCATCATTTTTGACAGACTGGGAAAATGTGTGCCCCTCAGTAACAGACATTCCTTATCTTTCTGCAAACTGTTCAAAGGCGTTGGAAATTCAGTAGAACGTAAAGGGTTGGAGTCAGAAGAAGGAGAGAGATAAGCGCTGGATGCCTCGCATGTTCCTTCCTTGACTTTGTGCATGATTCGCTACTTCATATGCAGAGTACAACTCATTATCTACTGCTGCATCATCCAAATGCAATTTTAACATTTACACATAAACATTTATTCTGCCAAAACAGCACATTGGTAAGAATAATGTCAACATGGTGTTCATATCAGCATTGTTCTACATTATAAAGGAGTCAGCCAGAAATCCTTGGGAGGTGTACGATTTCATTGTAGTCTGATTTGTTTTCACATTATATTTTTATTTTCCCTAACTATATATTGCAGTTCTTGGAATGCTTTGTTTAACATTTAATAGGGGTGTGACGTTGCATATTCACACATTGTGCTTTCAAAACCACTATGAAAGTAAATCCTAGGCCAGTAATGTGCAGGGTGGAGGTTTTAGCTCCTGCTGTGTGTTTTTAGTACACACACCAAGAGCCTGGAAGGACCTTATTTAGTAAGATCCAGTGCATTTCTCTGAAGCAGGGGCAGGATTGCTTACCAATGGTGTAGACAATGCTAGTACTGAGGATCACTCTTGCCACGAAAGAGATTTTCCAGTTGATCCAATAACAGTATTGTATATATCTTGGGATAAACCTTTGTTGGTGGAATCCCGAGAAAGGTGACAGTTTCTCCAATCACTTCTTCACCACCAGAAAGCCGATGATGATGGGATCTTTTAATCACTGTTTTGTGTCTTGACAGGCTTTAAACAGAGGGATCGCGACTGTAAAAGAGAATGCGGTGGAAATGCTGGCCAGCTATGGTCTGGCCTATTCCCTTATGAAATTCTTCACAGGCCCCATGAGTGATTTCAAGAACGTGGGGCTGGTGTTTGTCAACAGCAGACGCGACAGAACCAAGGCAGTCCTCTGTATGGTGGCAGCAGGAACCGTGGCTATCATTTTCCACACACTCATTGGTCAGTCTGGCACTTTATCATTTCCTTCCTCCACCTCTGGTCTTGCACGAGATATATTTAGGCTGAATGTACCAGGAACACTGTTTTGTGTTGCACTTTTCCAAATACACGAGTCATCATGGTGCTATGTTATAACTTTAGAACTCGTTACAACTTGAGCTGTCTTAAAGGAACGTTTCATCTCAACTATTCAGTTGGAGCTATGGAGGAAAACAAGTGAGAAAGAAAGATTTTAATAACATTGTTTTGAAACATAATGTTTTATTCACCCTGTAATGATGCTATACATACCTCGATATTATGTCTACGACTCAATGTGCATCACGATATTTTACAACACTGATTTTAACCAACATTTTAATCAGTTTATATAGCAAACCATCATTGTAAAAAGTTGTAAGAACACAAAGCTAAGAAAGCTGGGGTCTAGTTTGATTTGTTTGAGAGAAGTTGATGTTGCATTGTCATCTTTTTTAGTCTAAATGGTGGAGAGGGCTGATTTTAGAATCTTTCAAATTACGAAGATAATTGTCTCCTAGTAAATATTACATAAAACACGAAGACATGGTAAAGAAGTTTCAGAAGTGACTAGAATAGCGCCATAATATGTGTTGTGACAATAGTGTTTTGAGAAATATTTTGCCATGATTTATTGTTATACCACTAGTAAACACAAATGAATAAATACATGAATAAATTAATTGTAGTGTTTGTAATACAAAAAGAAATGAAACAAAAACTAAGAATTAAAACAATTGTAAAAATATTTGCGTGATTGCGTCTCTAAACTCCTCCAGATTTGTGCAGGCTTATCACATTGATCATTTTGAGGTATTTTTCAATATGAATGAGGTCCGCTTTGGGTCATTAAGACTAAATATCGACCCAACCCGAGTTTTCTAGCAGATTATCTTAGTTTGTCTTTATAAATCGTTGTATAGTTGTCCTTTTTCATGTTTCCTGCGACCATATTGAGATTCCATGTACTAAACATATCAAAAACATCCCCAAAGCATTATACTCCCACCACCATGCTTCACTGTGGAAATGGTGTTATTTAGGGGTGTAATGTTTTACAAAAATCAATATTCAGTTCAGTACAACACACCAGTATCATTGTTTGGTCTGTTTATAAAATATTAAAAATATATATGTATTCTTAGTAATGCTTCTCATTTCAGTTCTTCTCACTTTTTTTAATAAAGACATCAGACTTTCCCTAGAATTATGCGGATTTTTTTTAAAACATTCCCCTGTTTTGTTAAACATCACTGGGAAAATATTTACAAAATGTGCAATTTCATGGGGGGCTAATAATTTTTATCTCAAGCGTTTGTAACTCTTGTAACTACTCAAGAAAACCATTGTTTTTAAATGGGCATTTTGTTTCTAGAAAAGCACAATTAAAAAATGTAATTTAACTTTAACTCTCAGTGAAAACAGAAAAACGATAAAAGATTCACTCAGAAAGAATGAATGGGTGGTATAAGTACATATACTCTAATGTGAAATTAAGCTCATAAGATTTTACAGAATAAACCCATTTATAGACAAATTAGCTTTAACACAAAAATGTACAAAATCAAGATCCTTGCATTTCGAAGGATCTGAAGTAACTATGTTCTTACATTATTTGCAATGTTACACTAATTACTTCACCGTAGTCATGCGGCCTTTTATATAATTACGTAGCATCTATGGCTTCAGTCATTGGGTGATGACTTGTGCACTGTCTCACTCTTGACCTCGCCGTACAGGTCAACTAATAATAGTTCCTGAACTTTTAAAAATATTCAGCCTATTTATCCGTCATGTACGTCTCAAAGTAGGTCAAGCACAAAGGGTTCATCTTGTCTTCTTCTGCAAAAAATCAATTTTACAACTATTTCTTTAATCACTTAGCTCACCCGCCTAAGTCAAAGCACGAAGGAACTTCATGCAGGGCTGTGTTAACTGGGGAGCTTCTGCAGGTTGAGACACGAATGTGCTTTTTCATTTCTGAAAAGCCTTACCCAAACTCTCACGGATTTACCTTCCTAGATTCAGTGTCTTTGATGTTTTTATTAAACAATTTGTGCAAACACTGCACTCCTACTCAGCAGGAAATAAAGTAGTTCTACCACTCATATTTGCCAGATACAGTTACTTATATTTGTGGGTAACTCTTTCTTAATGTTTACATTCAATCATATTCTACATCTGTCTCTTGGTACACACCCCAATTCACATACAAGGTTTCCAGCACATTACAATCATCCTAAATGGTAAAGTTTTACTTATCCTCAAATACATTTTATTTACATAATTACACGCGTATCAAGAAATCTGAGCCATTCTCAGCCACTCCCCATTTCCCTATATGTCAGAGTGTGAGTACACGGAAATTGGATAACCCAAGGGATATTAAATATATAAACCACCACTCTCATATGGGAGGACAAGCATTTTTAACCACCATAAAGTGAGTTTGACCACACCTAATGATGAATTTGAAAGGATGAGCTTGCAGTTGGTTAGCATAGACATGTTTAATGAGTCATCTTCGCAGAATGGAAACAGCACTTGTCATGAATTATTATAAGTCAGCTAGATTTAAATGGTTTTGTATTATGTGTTCATTAGGTCTCTAATCCAAAACCTTCTGGCTAAAGCCCAATGTATACTTCTGCAATGAGCCTTCTCATAACCTCTACTAGGTTACTCTTTGGAGGTTGTGCTCTAGATGGCGTTTTCTGGTAGTTGCACTCACTCTGCAGGTTATAATTTGCGTTCTGAAGGTTACGCTCTGGAGGTTACATTCTGCAGGTTGGGCTCTGTAGGTTATGCTCTGGAGGTTGCCCTGTGTAGGTTGTGTTCTGGAGGTAGCATTCTTGAGGTTGCGCTCTGGCAGTTGCACTCCGGAGGTTGTGTTCTGCAGGTTTTACTCTGGAGGTTGCTCTCTGCAGGTTGCGCTCTGGCAGTTGCACTCCGGAGGTTGCGTTCTGCAGGTTTTACTCTGGAGGTTGCTCTCTGCAGGTTGCGCTCTGGCAGTTGCACTCCGGAGGTTGTGTTCTGCAGGTTTTACTCTGGAGGTTGCTCTCTGCAGGTTGCGCTCTGGCAGTTGCACTCCGGAGGTTGCGTTCTGCAGGTTTTACTCTGGAGGTTGCTCTCTGCAGGTTGCGCTCTGGCAGTTGCACTCCGGAGGTTGTATTCTGCAGGTTTTACTCTGGAGGTTGCTCTCTGCAGGTTGCGCTCTGGCTGTTGCACTCCGGAGGTTGTATTCTGCAGGTATTACTCTGGAGGTTGCTCTCTGCAGGTTGCGCTCTGGCAGTTGCCCTCTGGAGGTTGCATTCTGCAGGTTACGTTCTGGAGCTTAGATTCTGTAGGTTGCGCTCAGGTAGTTGCACTCCGGAGGTTGTATTCTGCAGGTTTTACTCTGGAGGTTGCTCTCTGCAGGTTGCGCTCTGGCTGTTGCACTCCGGAGGTTGTATTCTGCAGGTATTACTCTGGAGGTTGCTCTCTGCAGGTTGCGCTCTGGCAGTTGCCCTCTGGAGGTTGCATTCTGCAGGTTACGTTCTGGAGCTTAGATTCTGTAGGTTGCGCTCAGGTAGTTGCACTCTAGAGGTTGCGTTCTGCAGGTTTTACTCTGGAGGTTGCTCTCTGCAGGTTGCGCTCTGGCAGTTGCTCTCTGGCAGTTGCACTCTGGAGGTTGTATTCTGCAGGTTTTACTCTGGAGGTTGCTCTCTGCAGGTTGCACTCTGGCAGTTGCCCTCTGGAGGTTGTATTCTGCAGGTTTTACTCTGGAGGTTGCGCTCTGGCAGTTGCCCTCTGGAGGTTGCATTCTGCAGGTTACGTTCTGGAGCTTAGATTCTGTAGGTTGCGCTCAGGTAGTTGCACTCTGGAGGTTGCGTTCTGGAGGTTGCCCTACGTAGATTGCGTTCTGAATGTTGCTCTCTGGAGATTGCACTCTAGAGGTTACGTTCTGGAGCTTGCGCTGTGGAGCTTGCATTCTACAGGTTTCACTCTGGCCGTTGCACTCTGGAGGTTGCACTCTGAAGGTTGCACTCTGGAGGTTGCACTCTGGAGGTTGCGTTCTGGAGGTGTCTAAGTAGGCTACATTTACAACAAAAACTTTGATTACTATCATCAAAGATCAAGTTAGGTCTCCATGTATTTTTTTTCTTGTCAAAATGTATACTAATACAGCACATTTCATATCCATTGGCACTTCACATTTTTTAATATAATGAGAGTCAAAATATTGAAAACTAGACAAATAATTACGTTTTTGATTAATGTTTTTCAAGATGTTTTTATGTCGACGCGTCTGACAAAACGCATCAATTTCACTTTTGAGTGGACAAACTATGTGTTTACATTTTGAAATAACTTGAGCCTTGAGAGTGCTAATGGTGGCGGACCCCAAGATATTTCCTACACATTTTACCTTTTAGAAATTATTCTAAAATAAAAAGAGGTTATTCTAAAATATAAAGAGGTTTAGAAGAAAAACGGCACACAACCTTTCTTTATATAATGGCACTCCAGATTTTTGAGCTCACAACTATAAAAGAGCAATAAGCTTTTCAATAGATTTTTCACTTGGAGCTCTGCCACTCATCAGTTGTGTTTATCCTTGACTCACTGACGTTTGAAATTGGTTGATGCCTGTTTTATGAAAGTGATTTGAAACCACCAATGTTTTGCTCTCACTTCCATGTTTAGCCTACACAGATCTGGGTTATTACATCATCAACAAGCTGCATCACGTGGATGAATCTGTGGGGAGTAAGACCCGGAAGGCATTCCTCTATCTGGCAGCTTTTCCTTTACTAGATGCCATGGTGAGTTTGCGTCATGACGTTTTGCCCCTGAAGTTCTGACGTTCAGTTCTAATATTAGAATGAGTTCAGCCTCTGACCGTTACATCTGGCACTCTTGTCCAGCAGAGATGGCTAGAGAGCATGTTTCCATGTGTTTAGAAGTGCGTGCTAAATATGGCTGTGGTTTTAGGCCTGGACTCATGCTGGAATCCTGCTGAAGCACAAGCACAGTTTCCTGGTGGGATGTGCCTCCATCTCTGATGTCATTGCACAGGTGAGAAACTGTGCATTTATGTAAATGCTATGTATAATAAAATTTTGCCACTCCTTGTTTACATTTAATGCAATTCTATTTGATTTTTCAGATTTTAAATGTAGATGTGAAAAAATGTAATTCCATTTCACAGAAGGGGTGCCATTTCTGTCCCTGGGACTTTATACGAATAAATAAACATTAAAATCACTTCATAAATACATTTTATTACCAAGCAAAGTGTACTACGTACTATTCTTATTGCAAATTTAAGCTATACCATTTTAAAATATTGATAAATTCCACACAAAACACTGAAAAAAGCATTTATCTCCACTCTCTGATGCTACACTTAATACTTAAAAATATTATTCAGATTCAGGATTTCAATAAGTTAGTTTTCAGCAGGTAGTTGCATCACTTGGATCTTTAGGCCATGGGAAGAGCAGGTTCTTTCAATTTATTATTTTTTTTATTTCTGACATTTAATTTTTTTGTGTAAAAATACACATATTTGGCAAATAACTGAATTTGCAGAATTCCTTGGTTCTATAATCATGTGCACCATGTGGCTATTTAGCATATATTTGCTAATTCTTTGCTAATAACTCAGCCCTGTTACATAAAGGGTTAGTAACAAGAAAAAAATAACCATCTTTTGATTATAAATCTACTAAAACATTTAAATAATTAATTTAAATAACTTAAGATGGACCAATACCCATGTGCAATACTTAAGTTACTCTTTTGGTGGAATGGCTCATGTTCATTTCTTCTTGTCGATGCAGTTAAATCAATATATTAATCAATGCTCCCTTGTGGTATTTGCTAATATTACATGTCACAGAGTCCTTGGTTTGTGCTTCTGCAGATTGTGTTTGTGGCTATCTTGCTGCACAGTCACCTGGAGTGTGTGGAGCCCTTGTTGATCCCAATCCTCTCTCTGTACATGGGTGCCTTGGTGCGTTTCACCATTGTGGGGTTGGCTTACTACAGGAACATTCATGACAACATTCCTGAATCCAGTGGGCCAGAGGTTGGGGTATGTCCCTGTATGATCAGCCAGCTGGCCATTTTCATTCAAATACCCTCCTCTGTTCCTGCAAACCTGTGGTCTCTTAAACCTGGATGGTACTCTGACCCCGGTTGTGTTTAACAGGGCGATGCCACTGTCAAAAAGATGCTAAGCTTTTGGTGGCCGTTGGCGCTCATCCTGGCCACGCAGCGGATTAGCAGACCCATCGTCAACCTATTTGTATCACGTGATCTGAAGGGAAGCTCTGCTGCCACAGAGGTCAGTGAGTTCCCAGGATAAACTCAAACCAGTGCATGAATGTTCCATTGGGATTCTGTACTTTTTAAAGGGGGTGCGCCAATTTTTGCTTTATAAATGTACAAATATTATGTTAAAAATACATCCTTTACATCTCATCTTGACCTTTGACTTTTACATAAACTTCTTCATAGACGTGCATTTAAATGTATTCAAAACCAAAAAAGCAGCCATTTAATGCAAGGTATTGTAAATAAAATCTGAATCGACCATCAACTTGTCGTGTAAACAATGCTTTTTGAAACCTTTAATAAAAAGTGGACAACTTAATACTTTTATATTAGATTCATGCAAAAATTGTAATGCAATAAATGCTTGTAATAATGTTTTTTTTTTATTCCAGAGAAATATCACATCTTTCAACATCTTTACAGCAGCATCACTACTAACAGCTGGAGATGTAAACGTTTAATATTATTATCGTCTTTCCTGTGTTTTGCAGGCTGTGGCAGTTCTCACAGCTACGTATCCGGTGGGTCACATGCCGTACGGCTGGCTTACTGAACTTAGAGCTGTTTATCCTGCTTTTGACAAGGTGCTCACATTTTTGAATCCTTATTTACACATCTCTCTGAAGGCTAATCATGGATGGATATCGTAAATAAATATATTATGATTTCTAAGGCCTTGTCCACACGGGTATATTGAAAACTGTATTTTTCTGCGCGGTTACGCTGTCCACCCACACATAACCGCAGCTCAGTTTTTATGTAATGATCGTTTTAAACGATCAGCGTTCCATGTTCGTATGTACAGGATAACCTTATAAGGAGATTTTGTCTGCTGGGGTGGAGTTTGTCGTTGTCCTTACACTTTGTAACTGCTGTGTTGACAGCAGACAGTGTCATGACGGCCGAAGCGAGGACCAACTTGTTGTTCCGCTTGCAGCATTTGATCACCGAACAGAGGTGCTTGTGTTTTTGCACACGCTGTGTTTAATAATCATTTTAAAAATGCCATGATTCGACTGCCACCTGTTGGTTTGGTAGAGTCATTACAGCGTTTCAGGGATGTTTGAGTGTCTTTGTTGATGCTTTTTTTAAAAAACAAACACATGTTAATGCAGGGTTTTTGGATGTGTGGAAAAAAATTATTTTGGGGGTACGTGTGGACATGACCGACGCTTCTGAATGTTCAGTGTCTGTGATTTTATTGCTGCTGTTGCTTTTTTATGTAACCAGTCGTTCTAATCTTGTCATATTCTGGATGGAAACATTTAATTTTTTGCTGAAATGTTTCTGCTTTGACTGAGCAGAATCTTTTTTTTAACCTGGTTAAAGTTTGTGACAGACCGAGTTTGTTTAGACTAAAATAAGAGTGGGCTCTTAGAGAAAGGGTACAGGAGCATTTCTGTCTTTGGGATTTAATATGTATAAATAGTTTAAATTGCTTCATAAATAAGTTTTATTTCTAAGCAAATTGTACTACGGACAATTCGTATTGCAAATTTAAGCTAGAACATGTAAAAAATTGATAAAAACCACATAAACACTGAAAAATGTCCCCAGTGTCTGATGCTACACTTGACAATAAAATATAAAAAAAGAACCTTTATTTTGCATCGATATGTAAATCCATTTACGTTTGTTTCAAATACATTTATTTACACAAATATCTATACATTCTTAGAATTCAGTCAATTCCTCAGCTTTTTATTCATTCCTGTTACCCAAACCCATTCCCCTCAGCAGGAAGTTGCATCACTTAGATCTTTAGAAGGCCATGGAAGAGCTACATTAGGTTCTCTCAATGTCTTATTTACATCATTGATGATTTTGTGATATCTTGGAGCATCATTTAAAAAATATTATCCTGTAACTCAAATTATTTCAGAGATTTAATTAGTTGCACACTGTGCACCATGTGGCTATTTAGCATGTATTCTTTGCAAAAACTCTGTTAATTGTTTAAAGAATAACAAGAGGGTTAGTAACAAGAAAAAATGGAACCCATCTTTTGATTATAAATGTAATAAAACATTTAAATTAGTTAAACAAGATGGACCAATATGCATTTGGAATACTGAAGTGTGTACGCTAGTGGAATCTGTTGTGAAATCAAGTTACAACAAGCCAATGGCAGCCCTCTGGTGGAATGGCTCACAGGATTGTTTTCAGTTTAACTATTCTTCAGCATTAAGTTGATATAAACTTTTAAAATATATTTTTGTATCCTTAAAAGGTTTGTGTTAGTTTAAGTGATATTTTACATAACATTTTAGTTTATTCTTGATTGGTTGTGCTGCAAAATTATAGGTTTTTTGTTTTATAGTGTTTAAGATTTTCCCACAAATTTTTCTGAAGCAGGACAATGACCTCAAACATACAGCCAAAATCATTAATAACTATCTTCAGCGCAAATAAGAACAACAAGTACTGGAAATGATGGTACGACCCTCACAAATCCCACAACAAGTGTGTCTGTGAAGAGATTGAAGAGTGTGAGAAAGCTTCATCCACTGAAGATTTTTACACTTAATATTTATTTTATTTAGATTTCTCCTTCATTCATTGCATTTTGATGAAAATTAATGGTTAAAACTTCCATTTTTCTAAAAACATTCTTTGTTTGCAGCATTTTCCCTCACTTTGTGCAAAGTTCTGTTGATGACACATTTTGGAATGCCAGCTTTCCTGTGGCTCAGTTGGTAGAGCATTGCGCTAACAACGCAAAGGTTGTGGGTTCAAATCCCAGGGAAAGCAAGAACTGACAGAAAAAATATGTTCATTCAAATGTAAGTCGCTTTGGATAAAAGCGTCTGCCAAAATGCATAAATGTAATGTAAATGTAAATGAATGGAAAAAGGAGCATGGTCTATAAACTTAGTTCCCTTTAGTCCCGGGGTTCTGCTTTTAAACAATACATTATGTAATGTATGAAATCTCTTTTTGTCTTCAAACATCCCCTTGACTTTGTTCTATTTTGTTTTTTAGAGTAACCCCAGCAACAAGTTGGTAAGCAGTGGCACAGTTGTGACAAAATCCCACATCAAACGCTTCACTTTTGTTTGTCTGGCTCTTTCTATAACGGTAAGTTTGTAAGCAAAAGTACGTTCTAAATATTAACATTTTAGTTGTGATATTTAAGTTGTGATGCAATTCATGGAAAAAGGTGCTAGGAACAAGGTGGTTCCAAGAAACGGAAGAATTATAAATATTTATCTCCAGTGCATTTAAAGTTATTGTGGGTAGAAGCATTTGCCAAAAGTTATAGGTAAATATGAGCTTTAAAACCTCAATACACATGTTGTTTTATGAGCTTTAGAAATGTTTGGGCTGCTATAAATTACAAATAATTACACAGCAGAGTAAAAGCTACACAATTTATTGTGAAACTAAAAGTCAAAATATATGTTTGATTTGGGAATACTGCAGGCACTATGTTAATATGCATGACATTGCAGAATTCATGGTTTTATTTTATTAAATCATAACGTGATGCTCAACACAGTGTATGTTTGTAAAGTAGTTAGTTGTAAAGTTTAACATGTAAGGTATAAAAGGTAAAAAGCTCATTTTTAAAACTCATTTTAAAAGACAACAACTCGTGTTGTATTAAAAGCCATAAAAGTGAACTGTTGCGTTTACAAAGGGGCTCATGCTCGCATGGAATTTGGTTCGTGCCAAAATAACACAAACAAAACTTCTGCAAAAACTTTTAATTTTTATTCTTATATTAATAACAAAGACTCTGAAGTACGGGGTGTTATTGTCAGGTAGATTAATATACAGGTATATAAATAAATGTGAAGGGATGCACAAAAATGAATCAGATTCACAAACACATAAATATACTTTTATAAATAAAAACACAATCCACAAATATGTTTTCAAGAGTTACAGGCACAAATTCCTTTCACTTACAAACGTGTATTTATGTGTATCAGAATTATTTTTGTGCATCCTTTCACATTTATTTGTAAATCATAAATGAGTCAATAATACCCCCATACCAAAGTATGGTTTTGTGAAAATTCAACAAAATGTGCTTTTTTTTACTCACACCAACAATTAAGATTGTAGCAATCTTCGAGGAAGCTAATCATGAGACAAATGCCCTGTCCACACAGTTATTTTAAAAACCGATATTTTTCTCCACGCTCACACTATTTGTTCACACGTAACCGCAGCGCCTTTTTCATGTAACGCATCTTTTTTGAAACCCCTAGCCATGGTGATCCACAGCCTGGGTGTAGCCAGTCGGCTTTGCCATAGTCATCACGCTGTGTTACTCATTTGTTCACAAACATCAAGTGTAATGCCGGTTGAAGCGAGAGCTATGTTGCCTTTTATTCTACGACCATGGCTAACGGCACATAGAGGATTACATTTGTGTGTTTTGGATTTAACAGAGGCACCCGTGTTTTAGCAAACTCATTGCGGAATATTCGTTTTATGAACACCTGTTGCTTTGTTACAGTCAACAAACTTGTGTGGTCCTGATTTTGTTTTGTAAACAGTGTGAGAAAATAAAAAATGTAAATTAAAACAGGCAAATCTCTGTCTGTTGTCAATGCACACTTTTCTCTTTTAAATAGTTTCGTATAGCTCTATGTTTGTTTATTTCCCTAGACATTTTTCATTAATCTTTACATACAATGTTTCCTATTAACTGTCACTAAACCCATAACTGTAAAGCCATAAGAAAAACATTAGGATTGAGTGTCCTATTATTTTGAGTGCGTTTAGAGTCTCACAGAATGATTAATTGATGATCTCTGCCTCAGTAACAGGGTCAGGTCCTTCCTCCTGACCTAGATTCAAGCCGTCACTGCAGCACTACACCACTGTGATCATTTAGGGTATAATTTGAATATTTCTGCTAGTGCGGATGGAAAGTCATGATCATATGAGGCATGCTGTTTAATCTCTTATATAAGTCCCATATTTGTTGCCCAGATGGTCTCCTCTTCACTTAAAACTTGGGTGAATTAACAGCAGTGGAGGAAAACTGAAGCTAAAGCAAGAATAATCTGGACACACATTTCCACATAGGCGTGCTTTGGGAATTAAAGCACTACTTTTTCGATATAGGCCCAATTACACTGGATATTTGAATGGAAGTAAGCCCCCAAGCAAGTTCCTTGATTATCACAGTTCTCATCAGCCCGTAAGCCACGCTTGGGACGTTTCTAAATGTGTGTTTGATCAGGCTCCCTTGGAAAGTTTCTGTTTCTCAATAAATGGCTTCACTCAACCACTAACTTTGAGTGGGAAAATGGCCAGAAATTTTGCCAAGGTTATGAGCACAACATGGGAACTGAGTATAGTTCCTGAAAATGTTACGCTAAAAAATATTTCATTTTCATTTCTAGCACAACCCACCCTTACTCTAAAAGGCTTAAAAATATACTAATTTTGAACCAAATTGATGATTTTGAATTCAAATGGTAATGGTCTAATCAGATGTAATGATCTATGCTAACAGTGCTATCCTCAGGTTTGGAGAATGGCTGAATCATTTCCAAAATGGTGAAACAATACTCATAATCTTGGATTAAGGAGAATGAGTATATGTCAAAAAAGTGGAGTGTTCCATTAAAGATTGTTATCTACCGATGTCATAAGATTGTGATGCTTTCGCCTCCCTGAGTCAACATTTCTGCTTATACATGCAGTATATATGCACAGTTACTTTAGATGGGTGCCAAAGTTAGTGTTTTAACAGCTGAGCAACAATACAAAACATTTATTTTATGGTTTCCCCTCAATTATTTACATTTGATGATCTGGACACTGATGCATTGGCATGCTCTGTTTTGCTCTGTTCAGCTCTGCTTTATGGTGTTTTGGGCACCGCACATTTCCGAAAGGATCCTGGTGGATATCATAGGAGTCGACTACGCCTTTGCTGAGCTCTGTGTCAACCCATTGCGAATTTTCTCATTCTTTCCAATTCCAGGTATTACACTCTCTGCCCAAGGCTAGAAACATGTCATGAAATATCAAGAGAAAGATTCATTGTATAATTGTGTCAAAAATATTACATTCTCATGAGCAATTGTAAAAGTAGTATCAAAGCGGTTTCACAGATACCAAAATATTTATACAGTGGTTCCATTTTATAAATGTATTCATTTATATTTGACCGTTCCGTTTTATTGTAACTCAGCTAATGCCATTCCCACGTCGGCTCGACTTTCCAAGGTTTGTGTTTCTACCAAAATTCCAATATCGGCTCTGAGTGGGCTTGGCATAGACATGCCACTCAAGACGCATCACTCCGCTGAGTCATTCTGTTTGTTGATATCACAACAAATACAACAGAAAAGGACAAATCTACAGTAAAACACTAAAGAAGAAAAAATGCACACTTTTTGTGCTGTAGATGTGTTGTTTTAAAAGACAGATGGTTTTGAAGACATTTTTGTTTCACAATCTATAATAATGTGTGTAATAACAATGGACTACTTGCACGTGGATCGTGACGCACTTTCGCCTCAAAGTAGTAGTGCTCGCTGAGCTCCGTTTTGTAGTTTATCATATTGGAGTTTGAAGTAAACGTTAAGACAAAAAGTGTCAAAGGCAGCAGAAGGTATACGACAAAAAGAAATTCTATGTTTTCCATTCAATGTCAACCTTAGAAAACATTGGCTTGTGAACTTATGCCAAGACGGTTTATTTGCCATCAGTTAACTTGAAGGTTTTCATATTTAGCAGCGATCAGATTATTGATCAGCAAACATCAGATACACGGAGGAAGTTAGTCATTGGTGCTGTGCTGGTTCTTTTAGCCTGGAATGACCACACAGTTAAAGCACCACAGACCAGTGTATGGGAGCGGAGACAGGGGAATGGGAATGAGATATCTGTGGTACCCATACCAATGGATGTAATGACGTATAATAATTATTGTTAACACACCTGAACCTTCATCATTAGTATATAGACATGTGTTAAAATAGAAAAAAAACTCTCTAATGAAGTGGAAGAGCTTGAAAAGCAGCTGCATGGGACACATGTTCAGCTGTAGAACACAGCCAATGCGAAACCGGAAGTAGCCCATTCTTTCTGGCCAATCAGTGAGCTCAACAACTGCAAAGGTGGTGTTGTGACGTGCTTTTCTTTCCAATCAGAGAAAAGTATCAACCTGAACTTACTTGCACCTCTTCCAAATGTGGTTCTGAAAGAGGTACCATAAATGTGGAAAAGCAAACCGAGTCTAACCATGCCGTAACAAAACAGGTTTTGCGCAAAAGGGACATACTGGGGATAAACTTCACTAATTACCAAAAGGAAAAAGAATCTAAATGATTCAGGCTTTGGCTGGGGAGCAGTTGAATGGGGTCTGGGAATCAGTTAAAGAAAGGGATGGAGGCTGTAGAAGTAGCAGAAACATATGGAATGATTAGGTGGATGTCTTGATCAATCATCTTCTCCAATGGTCTACTAAAGGCGATCCATAGGCCCCCCATCACTGGAAGCATCTGGAACTAAGCTGCCACTACTTTAATGCATAGATCACATGAACTATGGATGTAATGTGATTTTTCTGATGAAGAGTTTGGAGGCTCAAATTGGACGTCTCTAGGAGAAAATGTCTTTTACTAATCAAAAGGATGCAAATTAGGCACGATTAAATAAAGAAATGGTTTGTGGTTTCAGTCGCATCGGGGGGAGAGTGAGAGTTTGATGCTTGATTTAATGCAAAAACAAAGAAAGCATTTTGTGTAAATGCTGTTTACACCATTTAACACCATTTTGGAATTGGTAAAACAGTATGGATTATTTATTTGTTACTTAATAAATAAAATACATTGTTACAGGCCTTGCCTCCTAGACCTTTTGTTGTTGTAGTTTACGAGACATCTGTGCAAAAAGTGATTGGCGAAATATATTGTTGTAGTCTCAGCCTGCTCTCCGTTCATTCAGCTTTTGCTCCGAAGATGCAAAACAACACAAAGTTTCTTTAATTTATAATAACTGTTACTCATTTGGTTTGCTACATGATTTAATAGATTTTTTTCCAATACTCCCCCTAGCTAGGATTTGTCATCAACACAAGACAATGAAACAGTCGTTTATTTTTAACAAATTTACAGACTCTCTAGATCTTATAATAACAAACTAAAGTGTGTGATTCAGGACCTGATGTGCTGTACTTCCTCAACTGGATCACCAGATGACAAGGTGCTCCATTGGAGGAAGCAAAGATCAAGAGCGATCAAGCTTTGGTTTGTTTTCCTACTGAGAAAACAGAGGAAGACAGAATCATGACAGGAGTGCAAAGTACCTTCGGCTTGTAATGTACTGCACCTGGTTTTTACGATCTAACAATCCTGATAGCAGTGCTGTGACTGGCATGTAAAGTAGGATTGATCATGGCTGATTCCTCATGAGCTGAATTGTGCTGTTGTGTTTCAGTGACCATTCGTGCTCATCTGACTGGTTGGCTCATGACCCTGAAGAAGACATTTGTTTTGGCTCCCAGCTCTGTGCTCCGCATCATCGTCCTCATCACCAGCCTTATAGTGTTGCCGTATATGGGGTAAATAAAAGTGACCCGAAACAAAATCTGCAGGGCAGTACAAATCTTCCATGTAGCCCTTTCCACTTCCCTTCCTTTGAAACCAAGTGCTATGGGCAAATGCTGAAACTATATGTATTGGGACACCCCTTTGAAGCCATATACATTACACAACACAAGTCTAGATAATGGTTTTAGTCTAATTATAAACAATTTTGCTGACCTATAATTGCACGTTTTCATTATTTTCAAATATTTGCGGGTCTCTTTGATTGTGCTGGAAGCCATCTTCGGGTAAACAAATGTGCTAACATCGCATGGCATCAGCTCGGAAATCCACCCTTCATATGAAGGTCGGGTTTGGGTTGGGACACTCACTTAGGAAATGTACACATCCCATAGCTTTTCCCCTTAGTTTGAAAGAGAATTGGGACACCCTTTCATGTAAAACAGAGGCTATTGGGTAGAAATGGAACACAGCCTAAGTTTGCTGTGCTAACCTGTGTTGACTCCAGTTCTTCACTTTATAGCGACTTCGCTATGTTTTTTTTTTTCGTATTCTGTCATTGTACAAGAAACAGACAAACTGCTTGAGTTAAATTACTTTTTCATTTATTAATTTTCAAATGAAAAATACATAAAAAAACTAAAGAATAACACTTTACATTTTAAAACCAAAAAGAAGAGAAACTTTCATCCTTTATATGGGTGGGGAGTTCACTGACATCTATTTGGAGCGTGAACGTAAACCCCAAAGAAGAACCAGAACCAGATTGAAACATTACCTCAATGCTTTACTCCCCCCCCCAACACTTTTAATCTGTGCTATTATTATGACTATTATTATTATTATTATTATTTGGCCATATCCTTCAAATTATAACAGTATGCTGCAGTCAGCTTTTGTACATGCTGCGCTCAGAAACTGCGGCTATTACACCCACTTTAAAAAAGCCAGGCATTTATCCCCTAATCCATTTCTTAACATTGGCAATTTCTAGCTTTTTTTAATTGCAAAATCTCTGGAAAGTATTGTGACTGGTGAACTATAATACTTCTTATCTAGTTTTAAATAACACAGAGATTGCACTTGTTAAAATGCTCTGACTCAAGGCCCTGGGTTGGATAACATCATGCCTGCTGGATTAAATTTGTCGGCATCAAAAGTATTTTTTTGAAGCCTCAGTTGTTGCATCTTGTGTACCACAAAGTTCTGTACTTGGCCCCAAACTTTTCAGCATCTATATCTACCCTTTGGGTGGTGTACCATATTTTTAGACTGTAAGGCAGTTTCTTTGTGCATTGGAAAACCACTTTTGCATATGGTAAAGTAGAATTAATTACTATCAGCTGTCAGTGGTGTATAATAGAAATATGTTGAACATTATTAAAAGGGTTTTTTTCTGTTTTTTTTTTTTTCTCAGGGTACATGGGGCCACTCTTGGCGTTGGATCTCTGCTGGCTGGGTTTCTAGGGGAGTCCACAATGGTTGCAATTGCAGCCTGCTATGTTTATCGAAAACAGGTACGGTCAATGGCTGTAGGAGGTGATTTCAGTACTATGTACATACTATGTCATTATTCAGTACTTTTCAGAACTTTATGAGTTCAAGATCAGTTGAATTATAGTGTTGCATGGCTGCATTCCACTATAAATACTTTTCGGAAGCCTCTATCAAGATTTCGGGTGTGATACTAAGGTTTGTTAAGTCACAAACGTACCAGATAAGTAGTTTCTAGAGATTTTAAAAATGTATTGAGATTTAAAAACATTTTCAATGTGAAAAAAAGAACATGCAGTTCTTTTGAAAAACCCAGAATAGTAAGATTTTAATCCGAGTACCCTTTTAAACATATGTTCCATTTTTCCAGTACATTGTAGAGTTGTGTTTGAGCATCTACCCATTTTACCCCAACTAACATGAGTCTACCTAATCAACAAATTTAGATATTTTAGAGGACTTGTTGAAAACTTTTTGAACATTTTTGTTTATCTAGCTTTAATTCACATTTGCTTTTGTTGACATAAAATGACGTACTTAGAATTGCCCTGTGGTTCAAGCTAAATGGTCGCAATGGTGTAAGATTCAAACACTTCTAATATCTCATGGTTTAACAGGGCCATTGTGGTAAATCATGTGTTTTGTGTGCTCAAACAGAAGAAAAAGAAAGATTCTGATGAAGACATGGTTCTCGACGGCGACGACTCTGCCCCTATGAACAATGTACGGGGCAGAGGTCGCATGGACGACATCGTGGAGCTACAAGAAGAGGATGAAGAAGAGCTAGAAGAAGACTGAGCTGGTGCAGTGTAGGGGCCTTCTTGCTTTCTCGGGCAGCTTTTGTCTTGATTTTCTGCACATGTCGACATAATGCAAAGTCTAGAAGAGAAATGTCCACTGCAGTCGATCTTTGTCCAAGAAACATGCAGCTTCCAGCTGCCCATGGAGGATGGTGAAGATAAGGATTCGTACCAAAGCAATGTTGTGCATCTATCTATTTCTTTTACATATGCTGATCTTTAATGTGCTGCCGTCCTTCAAGTTTTGAGCCTTCAGAGGAAAGACAGTTAAATGCAGTTAAATCATCGCTTGGAATGTATTTCCTTCGTTTACTTTGTTTTTTGCCTTTTTTATTTGATGGAAAGGATAAACTTGATTTTTGAGGTCCAAAGGCAATTTTAAGGACCAACAGCTTTTATCATTACAGAGGATATAAATATAATGTATATCAGATTTTTTTTTTTATTGGAATTGAGAATGAACTGAGATGGATATTTTAGAAAATTAGTTTCAGAGTGAAAAATTGTTAGCCTTTATAAGTTATTTACAAGACTGCTTTTTAAAAGTACACATATTGTATGTTGTAGGTGTATAGAATATAAAACTTTTGTATGGCTGGTGTTGTGCATTCCGTATTCCGTAGATGAAAGATTGGACTATTCAATCAGGTTTTCATGTCTATGGAGGTATTTTTTTTATTATTTATTTTTATTTCAGAATGTATTTGGTGTAAATCATATTAAAGTAATATAAAAGGTAATAATAGTTGTGATCTGCTTTTCAGGGGTTTTTAAAGAGACACTGATGCACAGTGATTAAGTTTAAACCACTATGTTTATTTCATACAGTCATTTCAAAGTTTTCAAATCATGACAGTTCCTTAATTGAAGTCCTCAGTCCTTTAAATAAACTGTGAAATGTGATATAAAATTCGATGTATGCATGACTTTTTAAGGTAATAAGAGGTCTGTAAGAATGTTTTCGATAGTCATTTATTCTGCACGTGGCAATGGTGGGTCGTGAAGAGCTGTAAAATGGCGCCATCTGTCGCAAAGACGCCACGCTTCTGCACGTGAGAGACGTCTTCTGTTTACATTTCTTCCTGTTATTGTGTGTTAAATTTGGTAATGTGCAAAAAGGGTGGATTTAAAAAAAATGGATATAAAATTTTGTGTTATTTTGTATACAATAATGCCATAAGGGAGTTCACTTCCGGTTTTGTTTAAAACAAAGGAAGACCAACAAATAAGGAATATTTTTTAAAAGTGACCAAAAAGGCAAGCGTAGATAGTACGAAGCTAGCAGATATTTTATTCATCCAAAACTCGAAACTTTTATTTCACACAACTCTTTGAGCTACATCACTCATAGTGCGTAACATAACTAAAACATATTTTTAAAGGAAACCCACTCAGGCATATGGTGAACTCCACCAATGATGGCTCCCAGTCAGTCTCAAACTGGTAACCAAGCATACTGATAGGCAGCAACGTTAACCGAGGTGCAATAAATGGTCACTTTTCAAAAATCTAAGTGAGATATAAACTCCAATACAATCTTAAATACATAAATGTGCTTGTAAGGAAACTTCACTTAAAAGGCCCCATGGCAGGATATGAACAAAGAACATCGATGAAGAGGTAATTGTGCTAAAGAGTCTTAGAAAGGTTTGGAATAACTGTAGCATCTTAAAAGTGTTATTGGAAACCAATTAGTCTGGATAGTAGTCGAACCGCCAACCTTCCTGTTATAGGATGATTGACTCCACCACTTGCCTTTCTGGACACCATACATGTAAAAAAAATGCACAATAGAGTCATGGATACAAAACATAAAATACAAAAAAAGGCTTAGGAGTGAATGTTCTCGAACTGTGCTGGAGAAATGTTCCGCCTTGACCCCAAAAGGGAACAAGCAGGTAAAGAAGATTAGACTATTTTGAACTGAAGCCAGCAGTTTGTTCCAAGATTTCAAAATATGCAAAAGAGATGGATAGTAATCATATCAGTTATTATGGATGGTGCCAAATTGTTGAGTGCTCTGAAGGATACGAATTTAGAATGTGGAAGTTAGTGAAGATGCTTTAGGACAGAGGTGATATGATCAGAGTGATGAGTTCTGATCCTGGCTGCAGAATGAGTGGACCATAAAGGAATTACTGAAGTCTCAAGGCATGAAATGACAAAAGCATGAACCAGAGTAGCAGTAAAGGATAGCGAGAGGCTATTTAGAAGATGGTTGTTACGTAAACTCTCAAAGGATGAGTGACAAACAGCATTTATATGTGGTTCAAACAAGGGAGATTGATCCCAAGACAACCCCTAAACATTTAACATGCTTGGAACTGGAATTAGAGACGAAATCAAACGTAAGTATGGGAAATGTGCCTATTTCTAAGTGCCTAAGACTATTTTGGAGCCAACAATTATGAATTTGGTCTTTTTGCTAAATGGTTTAAGAAAAGAGTGATCCTCAAAAAGTGACAAACATACCTCAAACCAATTCTGTGCAGCAATTGGATTCTTCCGACCTTCCCCCACAATGCTCAATGGACTTCACTGCAGTCAGAACCCCTGCTGACTGGGTCAGTTATTTTGGATGTGTTTTGGGTTACTATCCTGATGCAGAATGGAATTGGAAAGAAATTTTAAAGTGAATCCAGTGTTTTGTTCTGGTGGCAGTTCATACAAGTAATAATTTAACAATTGACCATTTTGTTTCAGAAAACAATTGTATATTTTGGTATACATGGAAAGTTCACCCTTGGCCTAAATACAATGTTTGTGTTTTTTTTCAGTGTGAAGTTGATACATGAGAAGAGATGCTGGGGATTCATGATCAAGTGCTTCTTCAACTCCTGGCTTCTCTTCATCCTCAGAATGCCACACTCACCATCTTTGGTCAGGACACGCGAGCTTCCTGCTGTGAGAGGCCAAGTCTTCTGCTTCCTCCTTTGGTTTACTGTTACAGCTTTAGGCCTAAGAGTTAAGTGCAGGAGGAAAAGGCTGAGTCCTTTAGAACAAATGTCCGGCATGCTGGACTGTTTCAGTTAATTACATATACAGCATTCGCGTTCCTCAGTTTTACAAGTAAATATGCAAAATTGACCTGAAATTGTCATATTGTGTACTTTGAGCATTACAACTTGATTGAGTGCTTGTCATTTGCTCACCATAAAAAAATGACACACTAAATTATACTTAATATATTGATGCTTTTATACTATAATGCATCAAAAATGTACAAAAACAATAAAATTGCCTCTTCTGTATATATTCAAAATTAATTGAAATGTATAAATAAATAAATACACAGTGATTTACAATATACGTATAGAAATGTACAGTGAAGCACAACTGTGATTGTTTAGAGAATTCTGTGGTGAAATAACATTTGCTATTTTACAGTTAATTAACTTTTCATTTTTTTGTTGCAGTTTGCACAATTAAAGCATAGAAGGGACATTTTTTGCTAAATATTGTACCTCACAAAACAACTATGGGCCTGTTTTGACCCTCAACAGTGAGTTTGAGACACTTATTTTATTGATTTAATTGCTAACTTTTACCTTTGGTTGAAGTAACTTCTTAATATAATTGAGCCTGCGATTAAAGGACTATACTGAAAGTTCTATAAAGAACACTTCCATCGGTTCGGCCTCCTATACTAAGATTGAGTTTCCCACCAATGGAGTTATTTATAGTACACAGAAAAATAAATCGTGATAAAATAACACTATTAGTGCCAGTGACGTGGACCTACAACAAGTACTCTAGTACCTGGTGTTACATTAACCCCAGGGCCACCAGTAGTGTTGATGTAACACTAGATGTTGCAGTGTACAATTCTAAATACCACAATTATTTGTATTAACAAATATTTTAAAATATATAATGACACTGATCTTGATTATGTCCCTTGTAATTTCTAAATCAATTATTTTACCTATTTTTCAATATGTTTTACAATACATTTTTGCCTCAACCTCTAAGAAATCTGAAGTCTTGCTAGATAGTTATGTAGTTTTATTTTTATTTATTGTTAACATATATATATATAATATATCATTTTAATATTGGTCATGTATCTAATGACTTGCAGAAAAAGGAAACAAGTAATTGACGTTATCAATCAAAATAAAGTCTCTGGCGTATAATAATGCCATTCCTATGTGTGGCCGCTAGGAGGCGCACGTACCACTTTTAAAGGATAGATCTATATTGTTGCTCCATGTTATGGGAAGATTTTATGATCATACGCAAATGAAAATCATCTATTAAATAAAAATGCGCTTTAATGTAATTTCACTGTGGTTGAACGTCCTAATGTTTTTAAAATGCTCATTAACAGTTTCTTCACATTTTTTTTTAATAAATGGAACTGCTGTAATTACACATAGATGTTTCTTGTCTTTTTTTTTTTAATTGATGCCATTTTAATAATCTATTGAATGTATGTTTTCACCACATTTACCCTGTAAGGGACCTGCAAAATGTGTAATCGACTCTACTTTTGTGTGCCCTCTACTCGTAGTTTCCCGGAATTACCCTCAAACCTCAAGCACAACTCAATGACCACTGTTTTCAACGAAAGCTCCGCCCCGCGGAACAACACCAACACGACAAATAGTCCCATCTTACCGCGTTCTAATTTAACAAGTTCTCAAGTCCATCAGCTCATTTTCCGTGCCGTGTCCAAAGATTCTGTTTTCTTTTAATTACCATCATCATTCGGCTGAAAACAATCCAGAAACGTAGCTTCACCAGCCGTACTCTCTACGCCCATCTCGTTTGGCGGGAACGGCGCATGGATACCTCGAGTAGGGAGGGGGGAAAAAACAATCCGTAGTATTAAAACCCGCGGGAGCAGCTGTTCGAAATCTTGCAGTAAATGTCAAGCAGCCGGTTTGGAGCAGTTGTCGCTTAAGTGAGCGAGTTCAACACCGGGTTCCACTCCCACTTTGGACTATACTTTCACTCTATGGTTATTTCTCACACCGACTTTTCAACGTATTGTCGGTTTCTCTGCAGCTTAGGTAAGTACTTTAGAATGCCATGCATTTGCCATTTTACATTTATACGCAGACGCTCAGTAGTTTAAGAATCTAGAAAACAAGAATCATGTTGTCTTTTTTTTTTTTTTTTACAGGCAGTAACCATGCCGCTGAATTCAAGCATGGCGTGCAAAAACTATGATTACGACTACGACTCCTACCAGCCTTATTTTTATTTCGACAACGAGGAGGAGGACTTTTATAACCCCCAACACGGACAACCACCGGCTCCAAGTGAGGATATATGGAAGAAGTTTGAACTGCTGCCCACTCCGCCGCTCTCCCCGAGCCGGCGTCCCTCCCTCTCGGACCCCTTCCCATCCACAGCCGACCAGCTGGAGATGGTTTCGGAGTTTCTCGGGGACGATGTGGTCAACCACAGCTTCATTTGCGACTCGGACTACTCCCAATCTTTTCTGAAGTCTATTATAATACAGGACTGCATGTGGAGCGGCTTCTCGGCGGCGGCTAAACTGGAGAAGGTGGTGTCCGAGAGATTAGCGTCGCTCCAGGCGGCGAGGAAGGAGTCTTCCCGGGTGGACACCATGGACTCTTGTCGGTCCAGTTACCTCCAGGATATCAGCACCCCTGCCTCGCAGTGCATTGACCCGTCAGTAGTCTTCCCCTTTCCTGTGACTGACAGCCCGACGACGAGTAAACCTTTGCCCCCGCTGATGACCGCAGCACCGCCGCTGGACACGCCGCCAAACAGCGGGAGCAGCAGCAGCAGTGACAGTGATTCCGGTGAGCAATTATATCTACCATTTTTGACCGCATAGACTTGTTTCATAAATTAAACGTGGGTTGTGTGTTTGTTGCATGTGGAACGCCCACTTCTAGCACATTAAACTCATTGACTTCTCTCTAAACCAATACAGATGACGAAGAGGAAGAAGACGAGGATGATGAGGAGGAGGAGGACGAAGAAGAAATCGACGTTGTTACGGTGGAAAAGCGGAAATCTGCGAAAAAGTCTGAAGCTGGTGCAACGCATCAAAGCCCGGTGGTCCTCAAGCGCTGTCACGTTAATTTCCACCAACACAACTACGCCGCCCACCCCTCCACGCGGAGCGAGCAGCCTGCAGTCAAGCGGATTAAATTCGAGAGCCACATCCGGGTATTCAAACCGACGAGTCACAGCCGGAAATGCCCGAGTCCTCGGACGTCGGACTCTGAGGACAACGACAAGCGGAAAACTCACAACGTGCTCGAGAGGCAGCGGCGGAACGAGCTCAAAATGAGCTTCTTCGCGCTGCGGGACGTGATTCCTGACGTGGCGAACAACGAGAAAGCGGCCAAAGTAGTGATCCTCAAGAAGGCGACGGAGTGCATAGCGACCATGCAGGAAGACGAACAAAAACTAATCTCCATTAAAGAACAATTAAGGAGAAAATGCGAACATTTGAAACAGAGGCTTCAGCAGCTGAGCTGAAGGGACTTGATTTATGGACTGATGCGTTCTTCTATGGCCATGCCCCCAAGACAAGTGCAAGGTCTGGGGAGGGTGTGGCAAAAGAGTGAGCAATCTCACGTTGATTTATACGATTACACTGCCTCGGTTTGACGTTGAAAGAGGTTTGATTTATTTAATTTTATTTTTTAGTTCCGAAATGGTCTGCGTTTACTGTTGGCCTTAACTTAACGTTTTTGTATGTTTTGTACATATTGCACATATGTATTCAAATGGTGTTGATTTCTAAATCGTAAATTGCATTTCTATATAAAATTGTTTTCACTAATTTTAGCAGTGTGGACTCTTTCTTTGCTCCCATATGAAAATTAAATCAAAAGTCTCACTCTTTGAGTATAATGTCGCACACTAAATGTGTGTCTATGGATTGGGACACCCCTATACAGCTGTATTCATCAGCCAGGATCAGAGAAACCATTGTTCCTGGTACTTACCTTTTTAGAACATGCAATCACATGAAAAAGTCATCTATTGGGTATAATTAATGGTAGATTCTAGTAAATAAGTATTTTTTTTGTGATTTTTAAATTACATTTGTTGACCTGTATATGTGTGACCCACAAACATTCTAAACTTTTTTTTTTTCTTTTTTTAATTGTAAAGCAAGACAAAGTTACTTGCTTACCCTTGCAATGTGAAATATAATTTGAGACATGACTTGGAGTCTGTTCAGCCCGTCAACTTTGTTCAAAAAAGATTTGGAACACTCACCTCACGTGAGTGCAAAACAGAGGGGTAGGGCTAAAGGGTAAAATTGTACTCCGCTTTACCTGCACCAGACATGCTCTGATTCACTGGTTATTGAATTGTCATTGCTTCAGGGTACTGTAACTTTAGCACTTGGCAACTCTATAGGTTACAATAACGCTGACAAAAATTAAATAGCTCATACCTTCCAAAACATCTAAGCAAGTGACTTCATAAGGCTTGAAAGAATCATGTTCATTTTTTCCAAATTTATCAAAGCACAATTCTTCTAAAGATGGATCTGATCCAAATGTAAACATAGTGAGGGGATCCAGAATGAGCATTACAACACACAATTAACTTTATGGTACATGGGGATATCCCAGTGCAAAAACATAAATGAACACAGACTTAAACATATGGTTGATGTGATTTATTTGCATTTATGATTTATGTGCAAATGGCAAAAATAACATTAACTTAATACATGGCTTAATAACAGTAGAGTGTGAATCCAGAGTGTTTAAAAACAGTAAAGTGCAGTTGCACAGATGGAAGTATAAGGGGAAAATATTGAATGAAAGGTGCAAAAAACAAAAGTACAGATGCAAGGGTCCTGGTAGCAGGATGGGATGGGTTGATGTGATAAAATAATGGTAGGAAAACAATTGGGGATTTTTCCTGGTGTGAAACAAGCCAAGATGCGCTATTTTTGGTTTTATCAGGTGAATCTAAACTGCAGGTCATTTAGGAGAGATGTTGTAAATGCCTATTCATACTATTCCCAAGTATAAAATCTGGAAGAAAATTATCTACTTCTACAGCTTTATCCTGGGCAGGGTCCAGACTTTTCTCTCCACACACATCTCCAACATCGCATCCCTCATAACCTCTCTAGGTCTTGATTGGGGACTCTTCAGAGCGACATGCCCGTAACACCTTCCTAGGAAGGCCACCTCTACTACCTTATTGTGGACAAGCAGCAGCTCTTCAAGCTTCTCCTAAATAACTGGGCTCCTCACCCTATCTCTAAGAGAACTTCCAGCCACCCTGCAAAAGAAGCTTGTTTCAGCCATCTAGATCTAGGATCTCATCATTGCGGTCAAGACCCAGAGCTCATGACCACAGGTAAGGGTAGGAATGTAGATTGACTGGTAAATCGAGGGTTTTGCCTTCCAGCTCAACTCACTGTTCCGTCTGCCACTCTCCTCTTCCACAGCCCCAAAAGTGATGTGCAAATCTGTCGATTATTAATCGTTTGTAAATTCGAAGCTTTTGCGATTCTCAAGGACTCTTTGGCAGAAAAAGCTGCCAATATTGACGCAACAATATTGATATCTCCTTCAATTTTCCCCTTAAGGTCTTTTAGGAGCTCTTTATGTAAGAATTTCAGCATGGAACTAAAACGCAAAGGACAGTAACACTTCACAAATCAACGCCACGTTGTTGAAGAGTTGAGAAACCACACATGCTCACTAATTTCCAACTAGTCCCAAGTAGATTGGGATCTTGATAGTATCCATTAATGATATATCTGAATAATAATCATATTTAAGTAGTAAACAAGCTTCAGGTTGCAAGATATTCTTCAATGAACTGTCCACACATGTGACATGTATCACATTGCACACCATAGTTTCTACCAAAGTTATGGAAATAAGTTAATCGAGTAGATACATGTGCTACGATCAATCCTGGATCCACTTGGAGCACATTTCCAAGAACTTTGTGCAAGAATCTGATAAAGAAAACTCTCAATGTTTCCTTTCACCAACATTTAGCAGATAAGATTTTTATATCAAACGCTTTAATGTTTCAGTCATCAACAATAATAAAATTGAATGTAGAAATGCCCCCCCCCCCCCCACAAGTTAATCCTCAAACGTATTGCGTAATTAAAGTTGAATTTGTCGCACGGTGACGTCAAAGCCCTGATAACTATGCAAAGCGCCCCACGATGCGCGTGCTGCTGCGAGCACATGGAGGAGAGAGGACGGGCACTTAGCAGTAGGGCTAATGTAGCCTCACTAGACAAAAATGCTAGAAAATAAAGAGCTTTCTTTAAATGGACTGTGGATTGACTCTCCTAAAACGTCCCAAATGGTAAGAGTGTTATTTATTGTGGATTTGAAATAAAACGGCTCAGTAGTTTTTTGTAAATATCATAGTTTAGCAAAACAATGTTGTCATGTTTTTGTTCCACAGGTGCAAGTGTTTGATTACGCTTCACCTGCGTCTGTACACTCCGTTTGAATGGGAAATGCGTGTGGTTTTTAATCAACATTGTTTTATAATAGTTGTATATTTTGCTTGTGATGGTTTGTGCAGTGATTAACGTCAATGTTTTTCTGGCTCGTCAAAACATTGCCTCTTGCTGTCAGTTATTAAAGTAGCTTTAATTTTATGATAAAGACATGCTCTTTAAAATTGTCACCAGTAACAAAGATAACCAGTTCACCCAGTGAATTTTATATAGCCCAAGAATAATTCATTTTTAAATGTGTCTTTTAATTTCATCTTTACAAAGTGCATAACTTATAGACTGGAGGGGAAAAGGCTGCAAAGATTTAATCCTTTACAGATGGAAGTGTTTGCTTATTTTCATCAATGAAACAATGGACAAATCTAAAATAATATTTGGTGTGACTGTCTTTTGTTTTCTAAAGAGCTGTAAATCTTCTAGATAGACTTACGCACAGTTCTTAAAGGAACTCTGCTGGTAAGTTTTTCCCAAACATTTTGGAAAAACTAAACACAGATCTTTACCGATCATTCTGTCTCTTCATATAATCCTAAACATACTTAATGGTCTCTGTGGGGGCCGTGCCATCACTGCCAGTACTTCTTGTTCTTTACTCGGAAGATACCACATAATGAATTTGGCAGTATGTCAGGGGTCCTGCTGCAGAATGAATGTGACATCCCTTGTTTTCTTGCATGAAGGAAAAGTGTATTTCTAAGCATTGGAAACACCTTTAATCCCGACTAGATCACCATAGCACCTGCTGACATTTTTCTGCACCCCATTTCCTATGATTTCATGCATACATGTGTTGCTTAATTTTCCCACATCTGAGGTGTGGCTTTTGGCTTCATGAACTCTCCATGAAGACCACCTATGTCTAGATTTCTCCAGAAAGTAAATGGGTGTACCGGTGTCTTACAGTTTTCGAAGCGTATTTAGCTTGAGGTGTTTTACGTCCAAACTGTAAATCGAACCAAAGGTGCACAAAAAAGCTGTCAGAGAACTGCTCGAGGAGTTGGTCTCGGTACTAATCCAAACTTAAAACAAATAAAGATGACCAACTTATGTCTTATGAATGAATACAACCACTATACACACTTGCATTTGGAGTTTGTCTGTTCACGTGCCAGCGTTTCTCATGGCAGCTTGCGGTCAAACCGTGCATCATAACAGATTAACACAAATTATATAGCATAACATTGTCCCAGACTTCACGTGTTGTTTACTTCCATGTGTACATCATTCTTACCAATCAAAAAGCAGACAAGGTAACTCGTACGATGACGTATGTGACCAATGAGTAGACCATATGATGTCGCATAGCTGTGCGAACCCAAGTGACTTACGTGGTGTGAATGGGGACTAAATCTGCAGACAGTTTTAACAATGTATTAGCTGTTTCTCTTGGTCCAAACCAAATTAAACGAACTAGTGGTGTGAAAGCACCCGACAATTCTCAATATTGCCTGTTAAATGTCAATATTGAAATTTTTAAATCTTTCCATGACAAGAAACTGTCTCAACCTCACCTTGGTGATGGCTGTTTGACTTATTCTTACAGTTTTAATCCTTCACTGCTCCTAAAATTTAGCAACATCTAATATTGATTTGAATAAGATTATTTATATATATTACTCAAACGCCTGTAGTTTACAGATGTGATCTGGATTTAAAAGGCTCGTCATTGTAACAATAAAGCAGCTGTTGTCAACCTCCTGTACAGTGTGTTGACGTGCATCATAAATAACTTTCAGAGCACGCCGGCCATCAATGGGTTTAGAAATATCCAGTCCGTGATATACAGCCTGGAGGTTATGTTCATGAAGAAGCTTCCTCTCTCAAGGAATGACTTCATCTACATGGGGACATGCCTGGTGTTCCAGGACTGCTGGTAAATCTATGGAATAAGATTTGAAACCGTTATGTCTGGAATATGATTTGATACAGTTTTGTTCAGTTATTAGCGAGACAGTTGTATATTAATTAAATGTCATGATGTCCGAATGCAGTTATTAAGAGACAGCAATCATTGTGAAAGTTGGGCTTTTTTTTTTTTTTTTTTTAAGATTTTACCCTTTAAAATTTCTGTCATTGTTTCAGTTTGATATTAACTCATTGAGTTTGAGTCTGAGAAATTTGTTGTAGGATTTAAACTCCATTTATCATCAAGATTTGTTGATGTATCTTTCAGATCTGTAAATTAAATGTGCAGTGTTTCCTATTGTGAAGCTTCTTCAGCATTTACCTGTCCCTAGAGAGCAGACCTAACTCAATTGGACGGCTCAGATTTCAGCCTGTTACCTTGCGGTTGAATGATCTCCATGATTGAGTGTTCCTTGCATGAATATCTTTTCAATGTGATTGAAAGTATCCATTTATAAAATGAAATCTCAAGTATGCTGTGTGTGGCTTCGGGTCATTTTCGTTGACCTGAAGTCTGGTGCATGGCGTATCTGCAGCGGAGGGCTTAAATGGACAACACCCTCCAGACTGTTGACATATCATTTGTCTCTCGTATAAACTATACTGCTGACTGCATTATTCAGTGGTCATGAAGCATGGGTTTGGATGCAGCTGGGGAGATGTAGCAGCTGGTGGAGCATAAAGAAATGATTGCTCCAGCAACATGGCTGGATTAGTTTTGATTAGGTGAACGGCGATGTGTTGGATGGCACTTTGTTGAAGTTAATGGTCCAGAAATGGAGCTGGCTAGTTTTTGTGGGAAAAATAAGTTACTGTCTGAGGTTTGTTTGAGCAAGGGTTTCATGTTGTTGTTTTTTTTGTGACCTCCTTTATACAGCTCAGTCTGTGTTCCAAGTAGTAGATATTTTTTTAGGTAATTTCAAATAAAAACCGGTATATTGTAGATAGGGGTGTAACGGTGCGTTAAAATCGTATTCGGTTCGGTACAGTGTCTTGGAGAGTTCGGTTCGGTACAAAACAATAAGAACTTACATAATCTTTATTTTGAAAAGCTGCCAATACACAATAGAATTCTTGCACAAAATAAATAAGTGACACATTTGGGTGATATTTTAAATAAATTGCACTCTTTATAAAGAAAAACACATTTTTTAAATAAAAAATGAAATACTGCAACTAGTTAGGATAGATAGGACAGATTAACCTATCCACATTTTCTGAAGAGAGCACAGATCTGGTTGCAGTGACAATATCTCCAGCAGTAGAAAATGTTAGATGTGTTGCCTGCCCGATCTCCGTGGAACAATGTCGGCATACAACTTTAAATTTATCCACTCGTCTATCCTCGTTACAAATTTTAACAGAGAAGCCAAAGTGTTCCCAAACAGGAGAGCGTAGTGAGGTGGGAGGGTCTTCAAGCTCTGGCTTCAGTTTCGCTTTTGATATGATTCCATTTTCCTCAATAGCGTCCGTGCGGAAACTCGCCTTGAAACATTGTTCCGCTGCACTTAATATCGCGCTAATAATAAATTTAAATTATTATAAAAATACCGAAACGGTACGCAAGTGTACCGAACCGAACAGGCCGTACCGAAACGGTTCAATACATACCATGAACTGTTACACCCCTAATTGTAGACGATAAAATTTCTCCAATCCCTACTCCTGATTTGAGGTTAAAGATTTGCAGCGCTATGAATAGTTAGCTATTATTTGTTTTATTTTAGGTGGCATATTGCTCTTTTCATTTTGTTTTTAAGTTTTAGTTATACAGTCATTGTTTTGCATGAATTACTTGTAACAGCATTACTGATATTCTTATCTATGCAGAGTCAAGAAGATTAGGCTGTTAAGTCATGGTCCTCAACACAACCAAACAATGTGTATCTTCTCAAATTATTAGACAAAAATCTAAATCTTTAAAACCTCGGCGCTCTTGGAAGTCACTGAGTTGTAATTATTTGGTGTTAGCTAAGTTTTGGCTCTTGTTACTGGCCATTTAAAAGATGCCTGTAAGGCCGTCATGGTGCTAATGTCACTGAACCTAATCCTGTCCTTCTGAAACCAGGGGTCATCCAGGGCACTGGCAGCTTTTCAGATAGAGAAGCAAGCATCTCTGCTCTCTCTTTCTCTTTAGGCATTGATATGAAACGTAATCTTCAGTAGCCGCTTCCATAAGAGGCTGTGATATTTATCCAAGTGCTCAGCTGTTATCTGGCATGTTATGTGGTGTGAAGAAGTCCAATTGCTCTTGCTCACCCAACTACCAGCTTTGTGGATAGCCAATTATAGATGTATTCTGATGGGGTCAGTGAGTAGGACTACATAAATTAATGTAAGGATTTGGTGTTGGAAGTGTTCTCTTAGAGACAAATGTTGAAATTATGGAGAGCAGTTGTAAAAATATAAATAACTGAGTTCATTTTAATCATTAAGATCTAAAATTAGATTTCCAGATGTATATATCTTTACAAAATATAGTTATTGTTATGTGCTGTTTTACCAACTGTTTTACCATTGTAAAGGGTCCCCGTATCTTACCTCTTGTCCTCTTACGATACAATCGAAATTTAGAAATAGGCCTGAAACTAATCAATGTTATTGACACAAAATTATGACCACAATCGTCGACAACAAATCTCGTTATTGATTATTTGGAAACTTCTCATCAATTTTGACCAAGTTTCCTGTGCCTTATGAGCTGAACACTCATGAGGGTATGACAAAGAAATTGCCAAGTAATCTATTTTGGGAATAGTTGTTAAATTCAGTCATAATCAGAACATCACCTGTACAAATTCTAAAGCAATAGATTCTAAATAAACTTTACCTAGTACATTTTATTTGTCAAGCTTAAAATGGATATAAAAACTACTGGATGGGTGGTTAAAATTAATTTATTATGCTTTGCTACATTTAGCAGTGTAATTCAACTTTAATATTAAGATTTGCTGGCGTTCTAATCACCCATTTTTCAAAATTTCTTATTATCAGCGATTAGTGATTCACCTTTCAGAGCATCTCCTGAGTAGTCAACAAGAAGTTCATAACATTGTAATATTTACTTTCGTGTCTATGCTGTAAACACATTAGATTAGGTACACAAGTTCTCTGTTCATCCCGTATAGCACAAAAGTGAGTAAGAAATCAGAATCTGTCTGTAGATGAATTTCCGTGTTGGCCCAGAGTAATGTGTTTGTGAAGCCAGGGATTGATCAAAAGCTCATATTTGGTGATTCAGGCTATTGCAATCATTTTATGGCTCAAATGGCAATTCTTAGAGTCCCGGTTCATTCGTCATGGCTGACTGAGACAATGGCTCTGGCAAAGTGAGCGGTCTTCCTTTTCATGTCATTGGATGAATGGTGCAAGACTCAATGACTTGGGCTCTTCCGCACAAGTCTACATGTCCCCAGGGAGGCTAGAATTGCTTCAGTCGGCCTCTCTGTAAAGAAGAGGAGGTAGTCTGCCATCTGGAGAATACGATACGATCACCACTGGTTCCTGCCATTTAAAGTGGCCCATCATCCTCCCACAAGCACATCTCTCTGGCAATGACGCATTCTTGATGCAGTGTTAGTCTTAATCACATCTCTGGTACATTGACTTGCGTAGTGTGTTTTGTTGGTTTTTTTTATGCTTGTCTATTATCATTTTGTTAGGTTGTAGGGTGTGTTTTTAAAGGGTACATTTAAAAGAATCTCAGATTGGGATTCTTAGGCCTTTTTCTACCAAACTCTATAAATTATTCAGCTAGGCTGATTAGACGAGGTAAGTGTAAATGTTTGAAATGTCTTTTCATGTTTGCCAGTGTGTTCTTGAGAATTACACTCTTGAGTGATTCGTCTTTGCCCTGTGGTGGAGGGTGAAAGTGTCAGTTGAACTGGCAGGGGGCTTTCAAAACAGATGGGTCTGTAGTTGTAGATGAAACGGTCTAATATGTCCTCTTGAGTCATGTGAAGTAATGATGCAGAGCAGATGCCTGCTGTAAGAAAAGAGCACTTATAAGAGCATTCCCAGGCACCAAAGGTTAAAAGCAACACAAGGATGCTTGACTTGATGATATGTATTCCCAAAGATTTATGTGAGCAATCAAGGAATGTGTAGCGCAACTCTCTGAAATATAATCCTAAAGTTGGTTTGATTGCTTGGTTACTTGTGAAGTGTTTCTCTTGAAGAGGCAAAAGCACCACTGTGAAGGTGTTAAAACAATAAACTACAGAGCAATCCAAAACATCAGTTAAGACTGTTAGCAGACAGCTGGCCAAACAGTTTCCTCAACTTCCTCTTAACCTACATAGGAGGAAATATCTTATTGTTCCTGATGGATATAATTGTAATGCATAGGTTATTTTAGGAATACGGTGGAAACTGTAAATGGTGTTTTTATTACAAGATATTTTGGGGGTAGGGAGAGAAACACTGATAAGGGGTTACACTGGTGTGACCTGGCTTTAAGTTATTGAAAGCATTCAGTTTAAGTGTTAAAGTGCTTTGTCTATCTAGTTATTGCCTTAAAAGAATACCTGAAGTCGGCTAATCTTGTCAACAAAACACCATTAGAAAGATTAGGCATGCTCCTGATTTTAAACCCCTTCAATATTTGCGTGAAATGCAAAAAATTGCCCATAATTCCCAAACTACAGGTGTCAAAACAGCAGTTCACAAGCAAAGTCCTGGCTCAGCATCACAATGTCCATTATCATCGCCAAAGGATGATAGGATTTTCCCTAGCCCCAACCTTGGGCTGGTAACCATGGTGGGCCATTTCTAACATTTACTTTATGCAGTAATACATACTGGCTCTCCAACAACCCATTGCTGCTAATTTGAATCATGTAAAGGAGGGGTTTGCGGAAAGTAAGTGACTGGACGAATTTTTTGAGACTCACTGTGAAAATCAGATAAAATAAATGTACTTTTTCTGACATACACTGCTTTTTGATCTTACCTTTGTCTGTTTCTGGAGACTCAACTAAAGTATGATCCTTTTACATTGAATAACTCTTATCTAGGTCATCTATTACCAGTGTGCCATATATTTCATGCAAGGAATGATTTGTAGAGCTCACAACATGATGCATCGTGTGAAGAATGTAATCAAACACCTGAAGCAATTCTGGTTGCATGGAAAACAGTTAGACCATTTGATTTGCCAAACGCTTAATTAGGACAATCTTTGGGATTCAGTTTATTTTGCAGAGAAAATGCTCCATTAAAATGTAAATGGACTGATAACTGGCATATAAAACCATGCCATTAAATTTCTATTGAACTGTCATTTGAGTATCTAATCTCGGCCTCTGCTGAGTGTGAACATTCCTAGAATAGAGATTTCAGTATGTATTCCTTGAGTCTTCTTGGAATGGAACCTTTTTCTTAGACATGCATATAGGAGTCTTCTTTCAGCCATGTGTCACAGACCCACATGTCCTTCTGAAGTATGGGGACTTGAGAACCCAACTGATATTACCATTGCTCTATACACCGTACCAAAGTGGAGTATTTTGCATATTTACTTATGGGGTTTGTTATAATTGTTCCATAAAGAAGCATGCTCGTGGAAGAATGAACCAGTTACCATAAGGGGACACTATAGCATCTCCCTCATTGAATAAATGCATTGCATTCCCTCAAAATCACCTTATTTGTACTTTTTCTGACTTCAAAGACAATCACACAGTTCACTCAAGTCGTTCTCATTTTCAAATGTAGGCAACAGTTATTTAAAGCATGTGATGACGTTTTAAGATGTGACAGACCGGATCTTATGCAAAAGTTAAAATGTCTCTGACCTTTTACACAGTGTTGTAGACATGTGCATTTGCTATTAACTGTTGCATCTTTTTAGTTACACAGACAATGATTTTAATATAACATGCTTTGGAAACATTGTTAACAAGCATTATTTTATTTGGTTATCTTTCCATATCCGCCGTTTTAAACTTATTATTGGTGCTAAACATGTCTCATTGTCTAGAAAACTGTGAAAATGTGCCTGAAACAGAAATAGAGCTCATAACAAGCTTAATTGAACTACGGTCTATATTTCCCCCCACCCGGATGATGTATTTGTGAGTGTTCCCAGAATTGTAGATGCACGTCATATATTCCTATTATGTTATTTTAGAATTATTTTTCCACATACTTCACTGTATGTAATCCCACATAACTTTTGCCGGTTAGCAAATGTATTCTTTAACGTTTGTCCATATAGTGTTAACCCAGCTGCTATATTAAGGACCAGTTCCATGTTTACACAACCACCCTATATCTTAGCCCTTCCCCTCTTTTTTGGGGTAGCAATGAAGGGGTATTCAAATTTTTTTTTCTTTTAATGAAGACTGAGGGTTCCAGATTCCTGTCCAAATGAACATCAAACCTACCCTTCAAGTGAAGGACATGGGATTTCTCAGCAGACATAGTAAGATGTGGCAAATAGTTCAAGTGCGTTCTAAGGGAACTGTTGTACCAGTAATGCTCAGACCAGTTGCATTGTTCCATCTTAAGGGTATCCCAATTCTTAGGCGTTTTTTTAGTCCTCCACCATAGGAATGGCTGATGCGAGAAATGTACCCATCATTCAAGCATGGCAACGAGTAAACTGTTAATTGCTGTTGAGTGTCAAGATGGAGATACCTTGCTTCTCTCACTGTGTTGCATGCTGTTCTTTTATGGTGGTTGCTTTAGCAGATGGACCTCCTGATAATCATCCATCATGCAAATTGGTCCACTGTTAGAAAAGCAAAAGCCTTACTCCTTTCTGCTTCCAGTAAACACTAAAACCATTTTACAGAGAGTTTGTGACAGTTTGCCACACAAGATAAACTATTGTAAAAAATGAAAAGTCAAGCAGTATTTTACCAGTAACGCTGTGTTCCCCATATTTAACAGTCATTATGTCTAAACGCAGAGCATCATTTTTCGTTTGTCAAGTTTGGGTTGTTCAAAACGTCCTCATGCATGTCGTTCACCATAAGTCTTGAAATGTTACATAATCTAATTGAAACCATTTAGTGCTTAAAATAGTCAGAAACCAATGGAACAGGAACACCCTCCAAAGCGAGAACATGAGACTTTTGATAGTTTTATGGCTACACTAGGAACTCTCCTTGTAGTCGTTACAACTGCTTTTGTTGGTATGTTGTCTCCAAAAACTTACAATACCCTCATCTTATGCCAAGTACTCTGAGGCAGTATTTTGTAGTTTTATGTTGATTATGAATGAGCCTTTTCCTCCATGACACAGTGATTTACTGAACTGAGCTCTCTGGTTCACATTCTTTTGCTGAGTCACGATGTGTATTTAAAGAGCTGCAGTTGGAGACCAGAGCTATACAACAGGATTTGCTTACACCTCATCAAGCCTCAGTCATGTTACAAGGGGAAGATCCAATGCAGGAAAATATTTGAGTGTTCAGTCCAGGTCCAAACTAGGGCAGAGTTGAGAGGCTGGGGGTTCCTATTTTAGATATAGTCTTTAATGTACTCGCGTGAACCACCAAATGTCTTAAAATAATCCTGTTCTCAATCCAGGTCAGGAATCAGCTTTCTGTTCTTTGGGCAGAGACCATCTTGACACAGCCAGCAAGTTCTAGAAACTCTGTTGGAAAGAAATGACTGTGAGGAGAGAATTCTTTTCCAGCGAATTACATTTCCATTCTTTGCTCTTTTCATGCAGAACAGTTTTGAAGAGAAACGAATGAAGCTAGGCACAGAAGCGATGCATATTTTGGAATGCCTAATTTTCAGTGGAGAAGAGGTGTAATCAAATAACCTCTTTTTTTTTCTCGTTGGAATAATAAATCAGGCCCCAGTTCTGCAGGTCTCTTGCCAATGTGACTTTGCATGGTTTAACATAACAATGCTGGAATCCTGGCATCCGGGTGAACCATTTTCTGACATCAGTGCCAAAGCTACAACCTCGTGTTTGAGTACAACCTTGTTAAAAGCAAGCCTCAGTATTGTGCAATGGCAAAAGAGTGTTGACTGACTTTGAGATATTTGGCATGCTCACCCGAACAACCAAAATAACCAATCAGGTTAATTTGGTCTTTCCCACTCGTTCAAAGCAGGAAGTAGAACACCAAAATGTTTTGATGCATTTGTTTGGATGAGAAGATGAAAATTGGGAGACACAAAATAAGTGCACAAATTATTGCAATTAATATTGCATTCTCAAATGAATAAAAGGTACAACGCTAGTTAGGATTTCCCAACATTTCATACTAATCATTTACAGTCTTAAACAAAAGCAAGTATTCTTTAATTTCAGCTGAAACCATTGGAGTGGGAGTTGGATTCAATAGGATTTTATTTAGTAAACTTAAGACTTAATTTTTATCGGTTTGACAGTCTTGCCAAATAGGGCATTATACATGTCTTGATCACTTCATGGCTTTATAAAACCCATAATTGTTTAGTTTAATATTCTATTTGTTTCATAAATGAAAGGGACATTTCTTTAATGCCATAGAGATTAAGTTAATTCCATGATGAGGTGAAATAAGTTCATAGGCTTCCCTTCAGCTTATTTGCAACATGCAGAGGTCATTGAGGTCTGGCAGACTGGAAAGATCCCGGCACTCTCGTCTTGTGCCAAGGGGCTTTACGGATGGGTGTAGAACTGCCATTTGCTACCACCAATAGAAAATGAGTTCAATTGCTAAAGGGCTAATTTTGTTGATTGTAACTCAGCATGTGAACTACCAAGACCAAAGTAAAGAGCTGCTTAGACTGTGAGGGCACCTGTTGTGCCAGCAGTCCACCAGGGTCTAATTTATGAAGCACAGCTGTAGCCTGTCGTGACTTGTGTTGACCCCTCAACTTTGCTGGATGGCTGCGATCTCAACACTACAAGCATGGCGTGAAAGATGTTCTGGTTGACTGGGGTTCTCGGTCACATTCATTATAGTTTAATCTTGAGTCTCTGGTCAAACCTCATTAAATGTCATGTTTCACAAACCAAGGGGGATGGTTGCTACAGTTTTCTCTTGGCTCTCTCATGTTTGGATCTAGTTATATTTAATATTAGATTGTCTAGTGACCCACTTGACAAATAGTTAACCTCTACCGTGTTCTACATTTAGGACGTGAGCTACATATTTATACAAGAAATGTGCTGTTCTGTTTAAAATTGATACTAGATGTGATTTGTACTGTCCCCAACTCCTATTTACTCAAAGCAATTCCAAACTAATAAAAACACGGTGGAAAAAGCGTTCTCGCTTCATGTACTCTACGTATAATTGGAAGACATTCTGAATCCAACCTATCAAAAATAGAGGAGGGTGGGGCTCTAACCCCACTAAGACGGTACAATATCCATTCTGAACTATTGTTCACACTCAATTTTCTGAACAATCTAGTGCAGTAGAGAATTCTTGCTTGAATCTAAGGTTGTGCTTGCCTTATACCAGTGGTTCTCAAACTTTTTTGGTTGCGCCCCCTTTAAAAGAATCTGGGGAACCCCTGATGTAAAATAATAATTATTATTTTAATGTGAAATAAATGTAACTACTCCTTAATGTTATTTAACTCATTATTTATAACTTATTCAAGTGACAATTCAGTCGCATAGAAACAATTGTATGCTTGTTATTCTAATATAAATCCTTTTGATGTCAGCTAATGAAAACCCACAGAACTCCATTAATGAAGGATCAAACTGTCCAAGTGAATAAAGAAAAATAGCATTGTTGTAATTTGTTTAGTGAAAAAAAAAACCCTCACAGACTGAAGACGATGCATATCGATCATCAGGCTCAAGAAACAGATCACAGACTATTAGCTCCGCCCATTTTACAGCTTGAAATTTATTTTAGCGTGAGAAACCGGAGGTGTGGCGTGAGGGATCACTCAAATGCGTGAGTCTTACGTTCAGTGTGTGAGAAACGGCAGCTCTGCAGTTTCACTCACGAGTAAGGGTTGGGGAAACATCGTTGCAGCTACCGTAGCCAAAGGCATTGTGGGAAATGTAGTTTTTTTTTTTTTGCTGATGATCTGCGCCCCCCCCACTTTGAGCACCACTGTCTTATACTCATGTATTAAACTTAAGCATTCTTCCTATTTCGGCTGGGTGACTTTACTGTATTTACTTTATTCGATGTCTGACCCATCATAGCCAAAGCATTTCCAAACCATGGAGGAAATGTCAATGCCATTCTTTGGCACAAATACCGCCTGCCCAACGACACAATGTCGCAGCTCATCCCTAGTGGGTGTGCCACTGTTTCAATTGCTTTTCAATGAGTGGTTGATAAGCAAAGTGATGAACGTTAAAAACAAATCTGCTGTTATCCCTTTTAAAATTATGAGGGAATAGTACATCCATATATAAACACTGCAATTGAATGAGGTTTTGAGAATTTGAAAATTGTCATGGACGTGGAATAGTTTTTTTTTTTCTTTTTTGCATTGCAACCTTTGTAAATGGCTCAATAGGTTCACGAAATAAACCTTTCACTGAGTCAGCTTGGCGAGTACCAATGGCTGGTGCAGGAGTTCCATCTTGATGGTCCGATTTCAACAGTTGGGGAATCTTGTGGAAAATACCTCCCTTCCTATTAGATGTCGTTCACGATGGTCCGTTCTCATTAGCATAAAGTTAAACTTTTGTATTTATTTATTTATTTTTTTTAAACTTTCATTGCTCATGAGCAGTCACCAGTGGTTGCTTATGTCTCCTTGTCGCTGCTCATCTCTTTTGGTTTTCACATGCCCTAAGTTGCCCTGTAGAGAATGGTTTCCTTGACATATCATTGCTCCAATGTCCATCATCGAGACCATAGCGTTTAAATTCTGCTGAAATATTGATCCAATTATTTGTTTTTCAAAACTGATTTTTCTGCTCAATACAATAAAATCGTCTGATATCAGTTTAAATAGTTTTATTATTTAGCATTCACTATTGCTTCAGTTTAGTTTAAAACGGCAGTTTTGTGCTAATCAAATCATTAAAGACAAGTTTATTTTCAGAGACTATTTCATAAAATAAATCAAAATGATTTCTTTGATCCATAAATTGATTAGGTTACTTCTGTCAGACGAACTCTGCCGTCATGCTGTGCTCAACTAAACACAAAACCACAGATATAATACCAGCGGACAGGAAAGGTTTAGTGATGGATCTGTGTGGGTTTCCTTCCACTAGCCACTGTTTGGAGAGCTTTTCTCTGTATCATTTCTTGAAAAGCCATCTGTATGGATTTGTGAGACATGGCTGAACAGATATGCGATTGTGCAGAGGAAGGTTTGAGCGTCCTTTCTCGGCTAAGGCCTGCTATGATGAATATTAGAATCCAGGAGCTGGCACACATCAAGACTGTTTGTATAAACTCTCTGTTGTTCTTCGGTTCTCTCGCTCTGTTCTTTTGCTAACTCGATATACACACAGAGTCTATTCATTCAAGTCCTTAAACACACAGACGCTATTTATACAATCTCTCACACTTTAAATACTGTGAAATCAGATATTGGAACCATTCAGAAATGTTCTTTCAATTGTTTCAATACCTTCACTTGCATATGGACTCCATAAAAATGCTACTTTTCTCAGATCTACATATCTGGGAAATTAAGCATTGGCAGTTTACGCACTAGTGTATTTGAAATAAACCATATGTGGCGTACATTCTAAAACAACTACTTGCATTAACTCTGGTAAACTTTTCATTCATTTGAGTAAATAGTTTTTTTTGTAATTCCTATGACACATTGGTGTAGCGGTCTGAGCGTATTGGATTTCATGAAGCCAATGGGGCGGCCTACATACGGCCCAGCTGCAGTGATATGTCTGTGGAGTTCTGTCTGATCAGGCTTTTCCTCTCCACACCGGCGCCAGCCTGCCTCCCCGGCACACTAAAGAACCACTCAGTGGAAGAAAGCAGGGTTAGATATTTGCCGGGGAAACACATAGGCTTATTGTCTGACACAAAACATTGTTGAATCTCCAGAAAACTTGATTTTGGTGTTTTTCTTCATCTCTCTTAAGAAAGTGAATTATAACATTAGAATTTGATAAATATTCACATAAACATGTACAAACAAAGCATTGTCAACAATCAGATCGCTGAAATATATATATATATATATATATATATATATATATATATATAGGCAACAAAAGGGACAGGCTTCCTATATATATCTTTTTAGAAATCAAAACATTCTAAATCCTGTTTTTTTTTCTTCTTTTCTACTTTGACGTGAGTAGGATGTAATTCCACATTTCCATAGCTATTGAAAGAAATATCACGCCACAAATTCTTTCTTTTCTCAACATTCTGTCAAACAGCTCCCTGTTATCATCCACCAACAGTAAAAAAAACCCTCGACATGTTTTCTTTGATTTCTTCTCTGTCGTCGTCTTCTTTCCTGTGTCCCCGTGTGGCACATCTGTTGTACGGCAAACGCCATCTTCAGGCAGGGAGTGTCAATGCATCTATTTTTTCTTGATCCACATGAGGAACACCCTGCTGAGAAGCCATCCAAAGGATCGATCTGTAAAGGCCTTAAGTTTAGGATTAGTATCTTTGAAAACAGCTGGTTAAATAACATGCAATATCTTTAATAAGGACGAAGAATTGAGTTTATACTTGAGAGAAAGTATTGTTATGAATTTATGGAAGTGCGAAGCATTATAGAGAAGTTTAAAGAGACCAACACAGTAGAGAACAAAACAAGCAGATGCAGGAAGTGAATGATTTCGGAAACTGTGGAAGGAAAACTAGCAAGAGCTATTGCCAAAAACCCTAGTTAAAGTCTGGAATAAATAGCTTGTGTGTACACTGATTAGAACCATTCACTGGAATGCGTTGAGAGAATAAGGTTTGCCAAGTGATTCAAACAGCAACACAGCTAGAGCATTTGAGGTAAGAAGGGAGAGCCATTTATCCCAAAGAACACCATTCTCCCAGTGAAACATGGTGGTGGGAGAACAATGCTCTGGGGTTTCATACAGGTAGGCTCATCAGGGTTGAAGAAGGATGGACTAAAGAGGATTTTGAGAAGATTTTGAAAGACAACCTCTGACAGGTGGACAATAGGTTTGGGTTGATATTTTGTCTTTTAGCATGAAAACGTGGACTCGATCAATGAAACTTTGAGATAGGAGGGTGCCTACCAGATGACCCCAATAATATGCCTGACTCTCCATTTTACCAACCTCACACCAATTATTATAACGGATTTGAATTGTATTTTGAACTGATTTCACATGGTACATTCAGGACAGCCATACGTTGCAGTTTTTATCTAAAGGGCAAAACTGTTTTTTTTTTTTTTTTAAGTTTGCTAAGTTCTATTCATGTTAAAGGGCTTTACAATTGACATTAGCCTTGATGGCCTGGTCTGATGAGTTCATTTTAGAACCTGAGCTCAGCATGTTATTGTTGCAGCAACATGCTTTTTATTGGGTACCAGCCTACCGGGTGTGTAGACAATTGATATGATGTCACTGTCTGAATTCCAGTGTACATCTATGGACCCATGTTGGAGGCCTTGTTGTGTATTTTACCCAGCTGGCTTACTTTTGTCTCTTGTTCCGCGAGCTGCCATTTAAATGTGTTTTCCTGGGATTGGGGCCCATGGTCACAGCCCTGGCCTTGCTGGCGATCTGATAGCAAAGCCGTTTTTGTAGTGTTGTTGCTCTTGGAGATTTGTTTCCATTAGCCAGAGGTGCTGTAACGCTGAGAGAGTTAGCTGTGTACACACAGACAGGAGGATGTCAGATTCATCTCCATTACAGACAGCAGAGTCAGCTGAGCGGGGAGGAGGGGGAGGGGAAGAGGACAAGAGTGGGTGGGGCATTGACGAGGGCTGAGCTCTTTTCCGTCATGGTTTGAAGGAGGTTCATTGGGTTCACTCTGAGTCATTACACCACAGACCTCTAAACCTCTAGCTCAAAGGAAAGATTCTGCAGAACCATGATTCTTCCTTCAGGTGATTTTTGTTTCTGTAGAGGGGTTGAATATTTCCAGGATTTGATAGGAAATCTCATTGCATTCATACCAAAATTAAGTAAGAATTTTTTAAAATATAAAGAAGCATTGAAGTAATACAAACCAAACACAAAATTGGACATTATCTACACAAGCTTGTTGATTGCAAGTTCATTGGGTGTTTTAAGGACTTTTATTAATTTAGCAGCTGCATTTGTCCAAACTTTGGGACACAAGCAATTTGTAACTAGGTTAATTTTACATTAAAAGTGTTCATTGAAGAGGTTCTTTGGAATTAAGGTATTTGGGTTTTTTCCCTCTTCGTTAGTGTACGACTTACCAGTTGTCCTGTTATATTTGTATATATTTATATAACAGTGTTTTCCCTACCGTTATCTTAGAGGGGCACACCGACCCCGAATGACAGCCCATACCTTTCCAAGAACATTTTGTATTTTACCAGCTTTTCAAGCAACTCATTAGTTGCTTTCTAGTAAAGAGACTTCTGATTGGCTGCCACGATGCCAATCTCCCATGCACTTTTAGTAGTGTATTGGTTTTATTGACAAACTAAATTAGAATTTTTTTTTTTTAAAAAAGACTAATGATGAAGAACTTGTAACTTCCTTCAGCAATAATTTCTGAAAATCTTTGTTTTTTTTTATTACCTATTAAGAATTCAGCAAGTAAATGCTTACAGCACATGACTGATTGAAAAAGAGGTTCTATCGCTGGGTGGGAATTTTTTAATTGTGTACTTTAATAATAGTTTTGAAGCAGTTTCTTTCGCTATCTGAAGTGCGTTCTGTAGTCTAGAGAGAAAATCTTCACTTCAAAGAGCATTTTTTTTTCACAACCGACACCCATCACTAGCTTTTCTGGTGGTAATTAATTTTAAGGCATGCATTGTCAAACAAATCACTGCAGTTGATGGTGTAGGAAGATCAATGCAGGTTTTACTGCATTATTTATTAAGTTTAGCCTCTGTAGCCTGCAAATATGCACTGAACAGACAGATCTACAGATATAATTAGGTTTATAACATGAAACATAATTGAATAAATGAGTAGAGGAATTCAAATACGTTGATTAAATGAATACAGGAATGGTGAAGAGAAATCCCCTTGGTTTGTTGGATAGAACGAGTATTTGTCTTGCACTGTAGTTGCTGTTAATCCTTGACCCCCTGCTTTTCAGCTGCATCAACATATCAGTTGTAGTATTAAAATGGACATTGCCTTTCCCAGAAAGATTGAGGAGTGCAGCAGAAAAATGCTCAAGTCTCTGCAGGTCTTATCTTTGTTTAAATAGCCAGGATGAGGATTTGACTGTTAATATTTGCAATGCAAATGTCTCTGCCTTCTACTAGTAAAGTTTACTACAACTGTTTTAACTTAAGTGATCCTTCACAAACTGTTTGCGGTTTCCTTTTTGTTTGCTCCCGTGTGAACCGTGCAGGTGATCCTAGATTACCACAGAAAAATGATTGGCTCGTTTCTTTCTTTATATGTTGACATCCGTGACAGTGCAATACACCAACTTTATGAATGAGCTCATTTTTTGAAGCATCAATAGTAATGTGGGTTTCTTGCTAATGGCGTAAGCATTATACTGACTCATGTTTCACTGCAAACGCAAATATTAAATTGTACCTGGGACATATTTTGTTTATGGCTACCACAATCCTTTACTGCATTCTTGTTTGGATACTGAGCATATTATAATATGAATTTTTCAGTGCCACATTCGTATTTTCCTCTCAATAGGACTGCTCAACTTGATTTGTGCACTTTAGGCTGTTGGTATTGTGGATTTTAGTGCTTTTGTTGTATGAAAAGATATAAACGGGTTTGCAGCATATCCATTTGCCGTTGTCACATTGTTGTATGTGATGGGTGTTTGAATAAATAAAAGGAAAACTATAAAAAATGGCAAATTGGTTTGCTTTTTGATTCTTTCATCTGTAAATCTGTATATGACAGTCAAAAGGTTTTGCTCTAAGAGAAGAGCTATAATGGTTTAATATAATGAGTGTTTTCTTGGTTAAAAGACCTACATTTCTATTCCACTCTGAATCTAAGGTTTATATCTACTCAAATGAAAGGTTTAACTATGGTTGCTGTAAGTTACTCATTCTAGTTTGGTTTGGTTCAGAGAATGTGACAGAGAACAAAATCGTCACTTCCTGATAAACGGGTGCCAAATATCAAAAGAAATATGGAAGTGGCTGCTTTTGGAAAAGGATTTTTGCTTGCATCTAAGAACACATAATCCAATATTTGTAGTCATGTCCTCTTGCTTTTGGAGGCGATACAATGCTCTTTGGAAACGCAGCCGGTCAAGACCGTTCTGGAAAGTGACTATACCGAACCACTTTGACAGACTTTGGCTAAGGAATTTTAGAATGACCAAAACAACATTTCAGATATCTGTTGGATAGTTCACTAATGCCTCATCAAACCCCATTTTTGACAGAAAAACGCATTGCCATTGCAATTATTTACATCGTAGTTTATGCATATTTTTTTCTTAGTGAATAACATCTTTTATCTTACTAAGTTGTACGCATCCATTTACTGTTTGGCAAGTTTTAAAATTTATGCAAATTTGTGGTTTCTATCCCAGTTTTATGCAGTATCCAAAAAGCGCATAAAAACGGGTGTATTGAAACACCTCTAATGTCTCCTGTGATGAAAGCCTTCTTCTTTGTCCATGACTGAGTCATTACACTTTTAAAAAGCAGTACAAACTATTGGTTGTAAGGTGTTGTATGAAGTGGCTATTTTTTCTGGTCAATCTATGTTGATCACTGACTGGTCAGTTGTTGAGCTCAGTGTACTGCTTTTCTTTAAAATCTGAGAAAAGTATCCCTTGGGCTCTGCTTTTAGAACCTTTTTCAAATAGGTATTGAAAAAAAACTCACCAAAGACGGTCACAGGACCCTGTGGAAAAGCCTCCAAAGCATGCAGAGTCAAGCCAAGCCTTTACGAAACTGATCTGTGGAAAAGCAGCTATATAGAAAATATTTCCTTCATGTGCATTTTTATTAACGCCCTTAGGAGAGCGTGCTTTACATATCTGCTCATTGCTGTTCCATCAATTTCAGTTGTACAGTTTCTTCACAATTTAAATACCTTGAGTTTTCTACAAAGGCCATCCAATAATCCATTAGCTTCCCGGGGTTAGTAAAATGACTGAATTTCAGAGTGCTTGAAAGGATAATTTAACCTCTTAAGCCCTGAAGCCTATTTTCCGAAAATCCTACACTTTTGCTTTTTAAGGCATTTCTCAGCTTTTACAAGGCCTAAACTGCAAATCTTGGTAGCAAAATGAAGATTCTTGGGGAGTGGTGTGGATGAGTTAATTTGACAGTCAAGAACACTGGGTAAGAGTAATTGATGTTAGAATGGCCAAAAAATGAACTCCGCCTAAAAAAAAACCACGTTTCCTCCAATATCTCCTTATTTTACTTATAACGAAGCAAATAAACACAATCAATTGTAACAACTACATGTGAAGGACATCTGTAGCAAGTTTGGTGTTCATACTACAAGAAACTAATATTCTGTACAGGTTTTGATTGAACAAAGTTCAGGCGTAATCCATGTTGGCACAGTTTGGCACAATTTGGCACAATAATTGAAATATGGAAAAAATCTTGTCCAAAGCTTCAGCTACGTTCATAGTCTTCTTTTCTTGCTTACGGGACATGATTTCAGCAAAAAAAAACTCCTAAAGAAACGCTGTAAAAGGGGGGTAGAAGCTCATTTACGCCATCTTGCTGCGCTTTTGGGAACCTTTCATTCACAAACGCTTTCGACGTCGAGCTTCTGCGTGTCCCTACCCCCCCGACCATCTGTCCAATCCGGGAGCTCTATATATCGCTGCAAAGCTGTGATTCGGAGGAAGCCAATAAGCTCAACCATTTTGAGACGGACAGCATCGCCGACGAATCGCACGACGCGCAGCGTGGAGAGACCACCTCTTACGCACGGGGAGTCATTCCAGAAGCTATCGACCGGACATAACAACAAACGGACTTTTATCGCTATGGAAATAACTTTTTGTTGAAAAAACGGCAAAGGTAAGACAAGATTTACATGCTTGCTTGGTTTTCGCTGGCGTTTTTTCGGGGAACTTTCGCTCCCTGCTCTGAAATACTTCATGCAATGTAAATGAGTTGCATATCGCTGGATTCAGCTGGTTGTTAGCTTTCATTTGATGCCATGGTTTTGGTGTTTCTGTTTATATTGTGGATACATATCGCACATAAACAAAAACGTGGTCATGAATTATACTCCGGACATGTTGTTGTTTATTTGCATGGCGTTCGAGCTGTGGTTCACGGATTTGAAATTGAATTAGATACGTTTTTAGAGGAGTTTCCGCTGAACACAACAGTATTTAATATGTGTGGGTTATTCTCAGGGTTAGTGAGCTATGAGTGAAAATGTAACGCACAAGGGGGCAAGTCCCCGGTACCGGGGACTCTCGGGCTTAAGAGGTTACATATCTTGCACAGGGAAATGTTGACCTTGGCTTCTGGCTGTCAATTGCAGTGAGCAAAGCCCTCATCCTTCCCACCAGAGCAGCTTAGCTCAGTATTTCACTAACTTTGTTTTCTTCATCTTTTGAGGCTTTTGATTGTTGCTTTTCTCTTCTATTTCATATGTTGCAACCAGAGCTTGCCCTTCGACATGGCTGGTGCCTGGTTGTTCTGCATGCAGTGATGTTTTTTTGTGCTTTACAGCTCATTTTAAGTAAAACTGCTCCTTTTGTTTCTATGCTAATATAGTTCTCAAATTTTCACTTCTGTTAATTTAGCCAGCTTTATAGATGGTAAATGTATTTACTCTAGATCCAGGAAATATCTTGAAATGCCTTGTAAGTTTCACAACTGACTGTTGTGATGTTGATATAAAAAAGGAACTTAGGATGTATTTAAAAGTTGTATTATGAGGAGATCCCTTTTTTATTTTCACTGTTCTCTGCTATCGTCTAGTCTCCACTGTGATTAATCGTTATTCACAGGTTAGTCACTTAAACGTCATTTGCTATGTTCTTTTTTTATTTGTCTTTTTGGGGAAAATGAAACAAAGTAATTGGTATTTATTATCATAAATGTTTTTTGTATAATCATATTTTCTCAGTTTTGAAAATTAAATTTATTCAAACTCATTTCAGAGCCTGTGATTTATTTGAACCTAATTTGGGTTGGTTAGTGTCATAAGGATGTGTAAAAGAGATGGAGTGTGTGATGTACAGGGTTTTTGCTCATTAGCAAGATGCCATCGTTTGTTTAAGAGTGAAGGCTAATGTATCCAGACATACAACATAATTTAACAAATGAAAAGTTTTTATTTTTGCACAATGAGCAGTGTTAAGGCAAACCTCAATATTAAGGTCTAATTATTGCCCTCACTTTCTGATGTAAAACACCACAGTTGGCAGCTGAACATCTTGCAATGTCTCAAAAAAGGCTCATCAGGTTAAAATATTTTTGAGCTGCATGGATAGATGCTGTAAAATTTTCTGTGTTATTTTATTGTCGGTTTTTTAGGTCATTTTTTTTCCCTTAGGGGTTTGACGCATCGATGGCTTTTGGCTTTTATTGTAGTTCCCCCTCTTACCTTTTCATTTGTTTTGGATAACCTTAAAGGAGGTTTCAGTGGTTGAATCAATTAGAGCACCAGTAAAGATTGTCTTGCGGCGTCTTTTGAACAAACCAATCAGGCTATTGCAAAAGTTCTTATTTCAGAATTAACCAATTATTGAGGCAAGCCTTGTTTGCAAATAAATGTGTGTTTCAAAAATAAAAGCGCTGTTTCCACAACCTGATTTTTATTTAAAAAGTTTAATACAGTGAACAGACTTTTGGTTGAAGGAAAAACAGGCAATTTGAGCTGTGGCGTTAAAATGGTTTGGGTTCCCATGAACTCCAAACATATATTTGAGGAACGTTATTGGAAAAGCTTTGAGATCTATTTAGAGATTTATCAGGTGATCATGAAAAAAAAAAATCTGTTGATGTGTAACACGCAGGTGTTGTGCTTGAGCAGCTGGTGCTAATAGATCACAAGCTGGTGGTATTGTGTGTAGTTCCCCCAGTGGAACGTGATGTCATATGAACATACGGTTGCGTCTGATTGAACTGTTTGCTGAAGGTCGACATCGATTTGTTGCCTTATCACGTGTCTTGTTTAAGTTTTATTTTGTCATTCAAGTGTGAGTGTGGTGTTTATGCTGATGCTAGCTGCATATTACTCACTCCTTCCTGAAAACTGTTTGGGGACCCCCCCTTCAAAGCAGGTCAAGGCCAAGAATGAAACGCACACCTCTGCAGCATTTGAATACAGTAATTTCCCACCGCACGTTTATCTCTCTCTGTATTACAGAGACCAAGACACCTGATCTGAGCTTTCTCAGCGGAAAGAGAAACCAGATCTTACTACACGACAAAAATAGACTGGAACGAAACACCCGCGCCATCATCCCTTCACTTTTTCCTCCCCGTTTTCATCATATGTAGAGGTTCACCTGAGTCCATACGCCCATTCTTATCGCTGGTACAACGCCAACAGTTTTTTTCATTTTCTAACCAATGTTCTCAAATCAGTACAGCTATAAATATTTAGCATCACTCTTTTGCTTTTTACTTTTCCTGTTCTCTCAATTTTGTCATTTAATTCATCAACGATTTACCTATTTTAATCTTCTGAATCTTTGAGCGTCTAATAATTGATTGTATTTTACAAGTCTAGTTAAAAATCCTCATCTCTCTGCATTATGCTGCGTTTTGGGATTTGATTTGCTCTGAAGGGTCTGATGGCTCCGGTGTTATTTGAACACAGACTGAGATTGCAGCTGATGGATTGGGGCAGTCATGTGTGTGAAGATGCCATTCTTCGTGGGTACGTCATTTGTGGAAGCCAGCTACAGATAGTCAGCCCATCCCAAAATGGAGTTATAACATTTGAGCGCTCTGCTTCAGTTAGCAGTCACGCAACATGACACAGCAGGTGTTTCTCCAGCACAGCAGCCAACATCAAGGTGTTGTAATGCTGTTGTAGCTTCAGCATGGATTAGGTCACTGGGGCTTGGAGCTTATTTTAATCACGTGTAGTTTAAATGTTAGGTCCTTGATTGCGGAGAGCTTTTTAATGCATCTTCATAGAGATTTGTTCACTCCATTTAACCTCTTAAGCCCGAGAGTCCCCGGTACCGGGGACTTGCCCCCTTGTGCGTTACATTTTCACTCATAGCTCACGAACCCTGAGAATAACCCACACATATTAAATACTGTTGTGTTCAGCGGAAACTCCTCTAAAAACGTATCTAATTCAATTTCATATCCGTTAACCACAGCTCGAACGCCATGCAAATAAACAACAACATGTCCGGAGTATAATTCATGACCACGTTTTTGTTTATGTGCGATATGTATCCACAATATAAACGGAAACACCAAAACCATTACATTAAATGAAAGCTAACAACCAGCTGAATCCAGTGATATGCAACTCATTAACATTGCATGAAGTATTTCAGAGCAGGGAGCGAAAGTTCCCCGAAAAAACGCCAGCGAAAACCAAGCAAGCATGTAAATCTTGTCTTACCTTTGCCGTTTTTTCAACAAAAAGTTATTTCCATAGCGATAAAAGTCCGTTTGTTGTTATGTCCGGTCGATAGCTTCGCGCAAACGCCATTTTGGATTATTTCTGTAGCTTTGTGGCGTCATTACGTCACCAAATATGGAATGACTCCCCGTGCGTAAGAGCACGTCTCTCCACGCTGCGCGTCGTGTGATTCGTCGGCGATCCCGTCAGTCTCAAAATGGTTGAGCTGATTGGTTTCCATAGAATCAGAGCTTTCCAGCGATATATAGATCTCCCGGATTGGACAGATGGTCGGGGGGTAGGGACACGCAGAAGCTCGACGTCAAAGCGTTTGTGAGTGAAACGTTCCCAAAAGCGCAGCAAGATGGTGTAAATGAGCTTCTACCCCCCTTTTACAGCGTTTCTTTAGGAGTTTTTTTTGCTGAAATCATGTCCCGTAAGCAAGAAAAGAAGACTATGAACGTAGCTGAAGCTTTGGACAAGATTTTTTCCATATTTCAATTATTGTGCCAAACTGTGCCAACATGGATTACGCCTGAACTTTGTTCAATCAAAACCTTTACAGAATATTAGTTTCTTGTAGTATGAACACCAAACTTGCTACAGATGTCCTTGACATGTAGTGGTTACAATTGATTGTGTTTATTTGCTTCGTTATAAGTAAAATAAGGAGATATTGGAGGAAACATTTCATTTTTTGGCCATTCCAACATCAATTACTCTTACCCAGTGTTCTTGACTGTCAAATTAACTCATCCACACCACTCCCCAAGAACCTATCTTCATTTTGATACCAAGATTTGCAGTTTAGGCCTTGTAAAAGCTGAGAAATGCCTTAAAAAGTAAAAGTATAGGATTTTCGGAAAATAGGCCTCAGGGCTTAAGAGGTTAAGGTACTGAAACTACAGTAGTGTCTGTGCTGATTAAAAGCAATGTTTATAAAGAGCGACTAGTTGACCATATAAAAATACAAGCGTGTCAATAGAAGCATAGTACATCTACTTCCGTTTAACACATGTGGTATCTGTTAATGGTTAACAGCCGGCTAGCATCAGTTTCCTTCTCCATTTAGCTGTTTTGTGAATGAACACACAGTTTGTGCTTTGTAAGAGAGGGTTGTTCTACTGTGTGATTATTGGTGTAATCTGACGGTGTATAAAAGTGGAAATAAAAGGGAGTGACTGAGGCCGGTGCAGGTGAGCAGGCTCTCGTGTGTCACTTGATTCACGTTAATTGACTTCCAATGCATGGAGAAACTGTGTTTCCTCTTGGTTTACAACATTGGTTCTGGGAGTAGGGGTGTAACGGTTTACGGGAATGTATTGAACCGTTTTGGTAGGGCCTGTTCGGTTCTGTACACTTGCGTACCGTTTCGGTATATTTTTTTAATTAAATAATACTTTTTTTATTATTAGCGTGATATTAAGCGCAGGGGAACAATGTTCCTAGGCGAGTTTCCACATGGACGCTATTGAGTGGCGCACAGTAGAGCTGCACGAGTAGCTGTGAGAAATGGCAACAGCGAAAGAGAAGCCAGCGCTTGAAGACCCTCCCACCTCACTACGGTCTCCTGTTTGGGAACACTTTGGCTTCTCTGTTAAAATACATAACGGGGATAGACGAGTGGATAAATTTAAAGTTGTATGCCGACATTGTTCCACGGAGATCGGGCAGGCAACACATCTAACATTTTCTACTGCTGGAGATATTGTCACTGCAACCAGATCTATGCTCTCTTCAGAAAATGTGGATAGGTTAATCTTTTTAGCCAAAAACTTAAAACTTGAATAGTTAGTTTTGTTGATATACAAGCTGAAGCTGTTGCTAGTGTTAAAAGTTTTCTAGTCCTAACTAGTTGCAGTATTTAATTTTTTATTTAAAAAATGTATATTTCTTTATAAAGTGTGCACTTTATTTAAAATATCACCCAAATGTGTCACTTTTATTTATTTTATTCAAGAATTCTATTGTGTATTGGCAGCTTTTCAAAATAAAGATTTTGTAAGTTCTTATTGTTTTTGTACCGAAAAATAACCGAACGAGCTCTCCAAGACACTGTACCGAACCGAATACGATTTTAGCGTACCGTTACACCCTTATCTGGGAGCGTGCATCAGGATGTATGAGAAGAATAGAATATTCCAATTTGAATTTCAATGAGCCACTGTTACGTCCCCCATCACACAATCTTGGGGTTCTAAAGGGAACGCAACAGGATGTATGTTTGGAGTTGTGTGTGTCAACCCTGTGAGAAACCAGAATTAAGAAACACAAACATAACATTATTATTATTATTATTTTTTTTTTTTAGTTTCTAGAATTTTAAGAAAATTTATTGTTTTAATTGTTTTTGTTTCAATAATCCAATACAAGTAGTGTGGTCAATCAATTGAGATTAACATTTTTTGTAATTAATCGCAGTCGTTAAGACAATTAACTTTATCGATATGTAAAGGATTAATGTAAACTCAAGACATACTTCCAGTTAACCATCAATATACTCCATATTAACTGTTGGCTTAAAAGCCATATTTATTATAGGTTATTGATCACAAAAACAAGTAGTATAAACACAAAAGGAAACTTTAAAGACTTTCGTATGGAAAACTTGAATAATAGAAGTCTTTTCTAAAAGAGGAATAAACTAAATTAACTAAAAACCAGGCTTTGTTCACAAACTCACTATAGTCACACCATCCTGTGCCAAGCTTACGTAGGCATGGAAATATATACACAGAGCTACTCAAAACACCTAGGGAGTAATGAAACTAAATAGGGAGCCAGCCAGGAAGGAAGGGACAGACAGCTGTGAAACAGAATGAGCAAATCATGTAACGGATCTCTGATCACATGACTAATGCAGAAGTCAATACACGACGGAAATGAGTGAAACCTCTGAAAATAAAGGTGTCGTTATATAACAGACTGTGATAAAGTCCTTCCTTATCCATTCTTCTTTGCACACAGAACACCTGGAAATACACAAAAAAGCTGCAACTGTGTTAATTGTGTTATATATATTTTTTTTTTAATACATTATATATTTCAAACTAATCGCATGTCTTGATGTTCTTTTACAGTTAACCTGAGCTATTTGTTAACCTGTAGATAAGATTGAACAGTTAACCTGGACCTAAGGGTGAAAAGTTTTGGGACCCCTCTTTGAACGAAATCCTACTTCATTCTTTGGTTAGTTTAGTAAATTAGTAGTCCCTTAAACTACATACCAAAATACTTCTGAAGCCCTCAAACTATTCAGTTGAGTATTTTGATTTAGTTATTCTAAGCAAGCAATTGACTGGAAACAGTGCATGCTGGGTATTTGCTGATGATACGTGCCTAAGTAACTGTTGATGTGTACAATCACCGTTTATGTGTTTACCTGATTTTCAAAAGAAGTCTCAGATTAAGGTGCAGCTAACTATTAATCCTATAATCATCTAAATATTTGGATAGTTAATCAAGGTACATATTTTTTTCCCAAAACGCCATAACTCTATTTGAGTAAAATATGCCTTTTCTTTAGCACAAAGGTGGTTTGAGGAAAATCTACATTTTCTGTTCCAAACTTTAACAGTCTCTCCACTGGACTGTATTGACTGTGATTAGTTGGAAAAGAAGATTTTGAGTTTTAAGCTCATTTCTAAGACATTTCAAAATGTCTGCTGCAAATTGTTTTTATGTTACAAAATAGTTTTAAATTTTAAGTGATTTAAAAGAAATTATTTAGCAACTTAGCCATATTTTTAATGTATTATATGATTAATGCATTTCTAGTCACGTGGAAACTTTCAATATAACAACATTATAATTGCTTTGCAGTTGTTTGCATTTCTTTATTGTGTTTGTTCTGTAAACATTTGGTTTTGATCATTTAAGTAATGTAATTTACATTCTTTAACGTTCAGTTCAATACATTTCAAGTTTGCCATGTGTTCCTCATGGTGGGGTTCAGGGAGGGCTTTTAGCACTTTCTCCCGGCTGTGCATGCAGCTGCCCCAGTGAAAGCTCCACCGTCAGCAGCTGATAGAGATCTGTGTGTGCTCTGCAGCATCTGAATAATCATTATACACGTCTACGTTCTCACAGTAAGCAGCTTCTCTTGTTAATGCATGGGAGAACGCTCTCATTTTCATTGAGTTGGTTTGGCTGCAATCTTTCTGTTTTCCGCATTTCAGTAAAGTTACGTAAAGATGAATCAACATCTTAGTATGTGTTTGAAATTTTAGGTAATGCCTAAGGCTGGACAATATGCCCATAAAGAAATCTCAGATTTTTTTTTCCAAAATCTTTTTTTTTTTTTTAATCAGGTTTTTTTCACCCATTTAAAATCAATATGCTCATAAGAAAGAAAATGTTTGTGGAAGCTCAAGAGGGCAAGCGTGTATTCTACAGAAACGGGGCAGAGTTTGCACATTACGTCAAAGATAAAATTGATATTCAAATTGATTCGATTTGGTGCATAACCCTAGTAACACCCCAAACATAATATTCTACTTCAGAATTAGCTTGCTTGTTTGAAAACTGCTGTTTGATTTTGCTCAATGTTGGTGCTTAAGTGGTTCTAAAATGCTTAATTGCTATAAATGTCATGGGATCTCCTAATGAGTGCTTTGCATGTGCTGTACAATTTTTCTTCAACACATGGTTTCCAGGTCTTGACAGAGAAAGCTGTATAAATTACTATCTTTTCATTCCTCACATTGATGAATAATGCAGCAGCAGGATTCACAGATCATAACATTGCAGGGTAATTACCTTTTAAACAAGCTTACAAATGGAGCTATTGCAACATTCCAGGTCCCTCTGGGAGCCATTTAGACTGGTAATCAAAAGGACAGCAATTCTGATAAACACAAGCACTGTGAATCATTGTTGCAATATTCAAATCGGATGCTTCTTCCCAAACCTCAGTCCCCCCTGTGGAGGATGAAACAGCTGACCCATTTATCATTGGTGTCTTACAAGAAAGCAACCCTTAACTAAAGCACTGAATCCGGGAAGATTGGATTTTTATGGCTATGTAAGAATGAGAGGGACATTCTCTGGTTTCATGCCATTACTCAACAGCTGGCGGGTCGATGCCAGCATCACAAGTGTTGTGTTTCATCGCAATCACCTGACCTATGTGCTGGCGTTTTTGGCACCAGTTGCCTTGAAGATTGACTGACATTTAACTGTAGTATAACTGCCAGGCCAAACCATCTGTTTGTGCATTAGGAACAATACATCCTGTGTTTTCTGTGTTTGCTTATTATTACTTGTTAATCACAAGTGCTCATGGTTGGCAGCGTTTTGTCTTGTTTGTTCGGGCTTTTCGAGCAGTAATCCTGGTGACAGTTGTACTTGTTGAATAGTGGAAGCTGTAAAAGAGAGAACCGTTTCTCCCTGCTGCGTTTGGTGCCTGCAGGCCTGAACTTTATGTTGGTTCAAGTCTGACCCCTGTTAAAGGATGAAAGAGATTTTGGACTTCTACAACCGCACAACAAATTCCTCGCGATCAGGGCAGACTGGTGGTAAACCTTCTGAAATATTTTAGTCGTCGCAAGGTCCCCTGTAGCAACTACATTACCAGTAAAAAGTTGGGAATCACAGCAATGTTTTTCAAAGAAATTAAAAAAGGACTGGGTTTGGGATGGTATTGAAATTGAAGGTGTTTCAAAAACTAATTTTCTTGATGGACTGTTCCAACAACAGCTCATTGAGGTTGCCCACTGTATCAGTCTAAACCTCTGCTAACCCAGTGGTTCAAATATTTGTCGGGGAAGCCACCCTCCTCGGTACGGTACACGCTTGTGAACCTTGTTTTTGGTTGGTCATTTGAATAATTAAAAATTAATATTAGTTTACGCATCTGAAAAGCTAGATGGCGGGGAAAGAAACGCTTGAGGTTAAGGTTGAGGAGGGCGGGACTTTTCTACTTTCACGGAGCCAGTGGAGGACTTGTTAGCGTTATGAGGAGACGACGTCAACATTTTTGCTGGATTTGCTGACTAATACAACAAAGAGGGAAAAAGATGTGAAAAACAAGCCATCTTCAGACCTAGGGACTCCTAGGTACCCTTAACTTTTGCCTGCCTTAAATCCCTCTCTTCCTATGCCACACCACTCGCTGATGAAAAATTATGTCCACCTTTGAACATAATCGTTTATTATGTGGTTTTCATTTAAAGTGAACTTTTTTGTACATGTGTCTTGATGTTTGATGCAGCAAAATAAGGTGAACTCCATTATTTATCTGTTCATGTGATCCATACAAAGATTTAAAAAAATGACAATTTGCTAAGCCATCAGAAACGAACCGAAAACAGTGCTTAAAAACCACTGTACATACCAAACCGTGAGCTTTGTGTACTGTTGAATCCGTAATTTGTTTAGTTTTCATTTCCCATCTTTGCTTTTGCTCTTAAAATTGCCTTTAGAATACTGTACCCAAACACATTTTTTTCCTCTGAAAGGAAATCTGTGGCCTATTCAGTTTATTACATTTATTGAAACACGCTCGGAAACGAGTGAATTAAATGATGTAGAAATAATATTTCATAGTGTTCCTATGGTCAAAAACCTGAATGATCACTCATAGCAGATTAAACTGTTAATGGATGAATGCTAGCTCAACATCCTGTGATGACCACTTTTTCCTTTTACCCTACCAAAGTTTGAGGCCTATCTACTAGGGGTGGGCAATGTCAAGCATTTTGGAATATTACAATGTCAAATGTGATATGTCTCGATGGATGGGGTTGGATCGGTGGACAGCAGCCCTGTCTCTTAAACACACACTGTTATGAATCGTCTTTTTCAGCTGAGTCATTTGTGTTCATGTTCAGGAATGCACTGTTTACACAATGCTGCTTGGGTACAATGTTGCAGGAATAGGGGTCGCTTGGAGAAAAGAGTTGCAGACTCGCTGAGAGAAGAGTGAAATCATAGAAAGCGCCAGGTCAAAAAAAAATGATTGTTAATACTATGAAACAAAAAAAAAAGTTGGTCAATTTTGGTTCTGGGACCAGGTTTTTTTTAGAAAACCCTAAGAAACTTATAACAGCAAAAGTGCATGAAATTTCTACAAGAAGCACCCAATTACACAGTAAAATCCTAAGAGTTAAATTAACTCTACTCGGAGTATATTTGGTCCCACTCTATATAGAGTTAAACCGACTCTGAGAAAGAGTAATTTAATAATCTATTTTCTTCATGTTTTTCCAAATCTGCATGGAAAATGCAAACTAAATATTAACTATTCAGAGAGGGACCAAGTCCACTCCAGAAAGAGTAAAAACAGACAAAAATAGACTGTTTAGTTCAAATAGACTTATTTAAATAACTCTCCTTCAGTGTTGGTTTAACTCTATATAGAGTGGGACCAAATACACTCTGAGTAGAGTTAATTTAACTCTTAGGATTTTACTGTGTACCAAGCTGTTCAGATTATGAATAAACTCAGGTGAGGTAAATGACAATTAAGTTATTTCCAGGCAGTCGTTTCTTAAAATAATTATGTATTGAGGCTGGAGAAACATGGCTTAGTGAATTAACATACATTTAACTGCTGCTCTAGTCTAAACCAGTAACACCAGCCAATCCAAGCGATAAGGTTTCAGCAGGAGACAATGTTTCCGCTAGTGAGCTTTCTTTCGCTCTTGCTACTCAAATACTGCTATGGTTGCTCTTTTTGCCATTTTAACTCATGCTAATATTTAAATGGATCAGATACCCTGCACCCCTTTTTAATTTTTCAGAGTTTGGCTTCGGGAGGGGTGGAAGTACAGCATGTGTGTGTGTGTGTGTGTGTGTGTGTGTTAAAAAGCTATGGCAGGCCAAACAGGTCACAAATGCATATCCAGGCAAAAAAAAAACAGATTAATTCTTTTTTTTGATTACACCATTTTTGTGACCGTTGAGACTCAAAATCGTTATTGAAATTTGATTTTTTTTGCACTGCCCTAATACAATGATCAGAATCCATAATGGTTGTTTTTGGAGTCTATTTTAGTCTAGTAGATGATGGCGTTTGGCTAGAATCAGTTGTAGCTCAGTATCATTAAAGAGACATTTTAACAAAGCAGGTTTAAAATGTGAATGTTGCTGTCTTTTTCTTCATAAATACCATGTGTGTGGATATAGATCTGACCCATTATGAGTCAGTATTGATTTTTTTTTTCTCTTTCTGTTAAGCCTAGTAACAAAGTACGTATCAGACCCTGCTTTTATAAATGTCATCGAGACCTGTGCCAGGTATTACATTTCTTCCTAGTATGTTGGTAAATTTACTTGTGAGCAAGAAAGTAACACTTGTCAAGATTAGCCTGTTGAATTATCTTATCAGTGGACTGATACTGGGCTGATCATTCCCTGAACTGTTGGACAGCAGCGTCCTCAAAGGGTCCGATCAAACGTGGCACACAGAAGTTGTGAGAGCTTTGTAAACACACCCTGATAACAAGCATAAACACACGGTTTTGTGTATAAATGTTGGGTTTACGCTCACCGCCACAATGTGCCAAAACCTTCTCCATTTAGGCATTAAGGAACTGGTGGGAACGAAGCACGCCTATTGTGGAATGAACAAGGAGACTCAGTGCAAAGGGCTTTAACAGTATTCCTGCTCCCAGTCTTGCATCTAGCCATTTTTCATTGTCTCTGTGTATTATACACTTGCAAGTGTTTGGCGCCAGTTTAAAACCAGGGGTTTTAACCCCAATGTTGGATGGCTAGTAGAGTAGTGGCCTGCTGTATTGTTCTTGTTCTGTCAAAACGCTGTCGTCAGGAGAGGATTACTGGGTTCAGAGGTCAACAAGAAAGGATGCACACAGTAATAAAATACAACACCATTGACTTTATTTATTGCACGGTGTGCTTCATCTTTAAATCTTTAGCTAATTATTTAATGAGGTAATAGATTTAAGATAATGTGGATGTTTGCTTTGTACTTTTAACACACAAGTAACCTGGAATTTTTGCTTTCATTTATACTGGGAAAAACGGTCCATTTGATATGCTAAGCATACAGGAGTTGGCTGATGGTGGTTTGAGTCTATAAGAGAAGGAATTTGATGGTAATTCTGGTGTCGTTTTCAAACCCACAGCTTTAACTACTGTTTATTTAGAAACCTAAGGGTTTAACTGCACAGTCATTTTATTAAGACCAATAAAAGTGTATGTGTCGGTCTGTAGTTTTTAGCTTTACTGCAGCTACATTTTTTAGAGAGAAGGAATGTTGCTTTTCTACATTTCAAAGTGGTGACTTTTCTCTTAAAATTAATAAAACCAGGGTGGTGACATGATTATTAGTTAGATGAACTAATTATGTTCAAAAAACTGATTTATGTTGTGTAATGAAAATTCAGATTTCTGTTCTTAAAAATTGAATAGTCAAAAAAAAAATCCAGTTGGTTAGTTTTTTTTTATGCCATACACAAATTTCACTTTGCATGTAAATATATAAAACAACATTCTTGTACCAGGTGTGCAATGTTAAGGCCTTTACACATCAGGCGCAATTTTAACATGCCTTTTTAATTGTAAAACAATAATATATTTAGAAACCTTTTTTCTTAATATCTGAAATGAGTGTACTGTAGCACATTGGACAATTATTATTGATGTCTTTTTATGTGAATTATAGGCCCACAGTAATCTAAAATAAATAATACCACATTCCATCAGTTGAATAACATTACTTTTGTTTTTATTTTCAATCAAGCTTCCAGAACAGAAGTAATGTAATATTGTTCTACAGTATAGAACTGATCTGTTGCTTGTTCCTTTATTAAAGAACCCCATCCAAGTTACATACTTACGGTGCTCCATAAGGTTCTCCTCGTCTTCTTTTATTAAATCCCATACCAGTCAGAATGCACCATATCTTCATACATTATTTGATGACCTCTGGTGTTTTATTTCTTGTATAAAATGTAAATATAATTTCTTGTCCGCTCTGCACAGAGGTGAGGGTAAGGTGGGTGGTCAGCAATCTTATCTGCTCCACTGACACTTTTACTTGCTCCAGTTCACTTCTCACTCAGTAAGTGAGAGCTGCTTTGGTGTTGGCATGGTCCAGGACTCTTTGGCATGATTCTGACTTGGTGGTGGTGCCAGGCGTAGTTGGCAAGGTGTCTCTGGTTTCCAGAAGGTTGCTGGTATTTTGCTCTGGCTGTGGTTCCAGATTCTCACAGTACTGTTTATTCGGTGGCTGCCACTCTTTTCTGCTACCTGTGTGTGTGTGTTTATATCTTTGTGAATATGTTTATTTCACTACAATGTAGCTACACATGCAGCATTCAGTGTTTCTCACTTTTTTTTTTGTTTTGTTTCATTAATTTTTCTCATTCTTCATTGAAGACATATGAAACAGTTGTTTATCTGGATACATTAAACAGCAACCTTCTAGCTGGTGCATGCTCATTTTGAGTCTTAAATGCATAATTACGAGCTCACACTCAACTTCAGCTTGCTATAAAAGTGTAGGTTTTCACAGAACTGTAATTACATTGGCATGAGTTGTTTAACTGATGAGTAATTTAGTTGAATAAAATCCTTTAATGGAATAAACCTGAACGTATGAGAAAAAGTTCTAAAATTACATTCGTTTCTTGTCATATTGTGCAAGCTGATGTCTTTTTGTACTGCTCAAGCCCTAAACTTTCCTGTTTAGACAGGCCTGCTCTCTGTAACTTTTTCCTTTTGCTGTTTTACCTGCTTTGGTTGATTGTCGTTTTATTGCTTTTTGTTTTCTGTGTGCTTCCTTGAACAGTGTGCTTAAGTTAAAAGAAAGCTGCCTCCAAATTATAAGTTTTATTAGTATTATCAAAAATTAATCTCCTCAGTTTGATTAACTTCTGGGTAAATGGTCATCTCTAAATCTTTGCTCTGAATCTGCGAATTAAACTGACTCTGTAATAAGTGTCTACACAATCTAAACTGTCCATTTACAAACTACTTGCATTTCAAGAAATTTCACATTTGGTCAGATCTTGCTTTGCCAGTGGATCGAAGACACCAACTTTGGCCTGCAAATCGAGCCACAAGCAATATCAAAAAGTGTTCATTTCATACAATTTCTTAACAGTAGAAGTACATTTCAAAGTTCACAAACAAAAAGGTAAAGGTAAATACACATTGAAATTTAACACCCTATACAACAAGCAGCTTACAAACCTACTGTGTTCAAAGCCAGGAAATATTCTGATTTTAGTGTTTTTGGAATTAAAAAAAAAAAAAAAAGCTTCCATAACAGCAGAAGAATTGTCCCCTCGAAGTTGGCCCATCATCTGACTCAAGATAAATATTACATCATGAGTTTCTTCATTATGCATTCTAAAATATGATTTAATTTGACTTATAAAAAGTATGACTGGATGATGAAGCAGGATTTAGGATTTAAGTAGCTTTTATTTATTTATTTTATTTTTTTCGGAAAATGTTTCATTTAAGTAGTTTTCTGTGAGGAATCACTGTTCAGCTTCTCTTTTCCTCCCCATGTTGAAAATTCTGTATCTGAACAAAGGGAAAGTAACAGCAGGGCAAATGATTTAACCTGAGAGAACAAGACATTATTTCTTTTACGTTTTCCACTATTAGAAGGAGATGATATTTACTGAATATCTGGGCAGTCCCAGAAGAGTCATCTTCAAAGCTTGGTGTTTTTCAGAGTTTTAGGTAAATCCCTGTAAGACTCCTTCATTCATCTGGTCAAAGAGAATGCTCTTTTCGATTACAAGAAGCCTCAGGTGCCTCATTGGAGAACAAAGAAACTAAGAGTGAAAGTGTGAGCAATAACAGGGGACCTGCAGGGGCCTAGTTTTCAGAGTAACCCAGGACTTCCTGTATGCTGCTCCACACATCTAAAAAAAATCTTGCAAATGAGCAATTCTGAGAATTACTAACACAATTTCTTGAACGGAAATCCACCCTTTACCACCTCAAGAAAGCCCAGTAGTTTCTTTATCAAGTTACAAGCCAACGTGCATTTATCATAAGGTCTTCTATTATGAATTGATCAATGTTTTAGGTTGCAATGTGTTGTTTGTTTTGAACGCAACTATGTTCCATCCAACCTAGATCCATGATTTATTGCTCTCTTTGTTTAACAGACATGAACTGTTCGCAAAGGTTCCTTTTTTTCATCAAAATCTATAAATAGAAAGATTGTAGTTTAATATACAGCTGAATAGTGGGTTGGCCAAACGCAGGAAATTTACAAATTGTAGATTTTTTTTGTGTTGTGTTCTTTATTTTTTTTGCTTCACACATCTACTGTTCTTTTCCTTTGTTGTTGTGGGTTTGTCAGTGTGTACCGAGTGCCACCAAGCCTTGAATTTTTGTCTTATCCAGTTTTGACACTGGATCAAAAGAAGCAATTATTTTTTTTGTGTGTGAATGCTAAAGTGACTTTGTTGAGCCAAAGTTTGGTTAGTCAAGCGTTAATACACTTGCTTTGGCTCACTTTGTCACAAGGCACTTTGTTATAGAATGCACTTTGTTATAGAGAGGTCAAAATGTAGTGATGCTTTTTTTTGTTGTTGTTGTAGAGGTGTGTTCAAATTTGGCTCCCAGAAATCTTCCACCCTACCTATATTCGTTGGAAAAAGTTAAAGTGATTATTCGAAAAATCAAATTTGTACTTATTTTTTATTATTTTTCTTTTGCATTGTCCAGTGATCTTGAATGAGGAACGCGTCCATGTATGTGGAACTGGTTCAAGGGATTCAACAAGCCGCAAGTAAGTCTCTAGTGATATTTATAATTTCAAGGAAAATCAGGGTGTTTGTATAAGTGTTAAAAGGTGATTGATTTTTATTAAATTAAATTAACAATATCTTGCTCTCCATGCATTGTTTATGTACAGGTAAAGTAAATGAATGAAAAAGCAAGTCATCGTATAAGCTAATGATCACATTCTAGCAATGAATTGTTCAACGTCTACACCATTTAAAATGGTTGAACTCTTACTCACGTACATCTAGAATTAGGAAGCTGTTGACGTGACCCGACTGACCCTCATCTACTGTTTTTACGTACGGGCAGTTTTTAACAGACTGAACTAAACGGTCAATGGGCCGGTCCTGTGTTGGAAGATTACAAACAGGAAATGCACCCCACCTAGTTTGGGACAGCAATGAAGGGGAGAGATAGGTGAGACCGAAGAGCTGTGCATGGATCGCTGTGGAAGTTATCTAGCCAACAGAAGCATTTCTCTTTCTGATAGACCTGGCAGGCCACTAGTAATCTCAGTCGCACTGCGCTGCTTTGTAACAGCCATGGCTCTCGTTACTGAGAAGCCAATCTCTGTGCTCCTCCTGCTCAAATGAACCCAAACACCAGCAGCAAAAAAAAGCACCTTATCATTGGCGTGTGAAGGAATCTGTTGGGAAATAACGGGCTGATGATATGAAATAACTGAAAGCCACTGCTTTATTGAAGCTTAACTGTTTTTGTTGAGCCGGATTGATCAGTGGTGTAGAGTTGATGAATATTTATGAAAAGTATCTCACATTAATTTGTTGGTGTTTGACCCATCAGTCGTTATCAGTATATTTAGCCTGCCAGTTTGGTGTGCATCTGCTCCGTCGATGACTGGGAAAGCTAAATTGAGTTTAGTGGAGCATCCTCTGTGCAAGTCAAGGACTAAATACAAGGTCACATTCCTTCACAAGATTCAGTGAGGCTCAGCAGATGGGAATGAGCGCAGCTCTGATTTACAATTAGGAAGAAAGTAGTTTTTTTCAGAAGTAATCGCAGTAATTTAGTCAATTTGTATAACTTTGTTGGGTTGGTTTTATCTATATTTTTCCTCTCATTGGCATCTGAAACAATAAAAGTATCACAGATCAAAATGCTTTTTTTTGTTTGTAAAATTATTAGATGTCTTGTTTTTTTTTTTTTACTCATGCAAACTCCTTTATGTAGTCTGTCACTTGTTTATCATCAAAAGATACTAATGCAGCCATGCTTGCCAAAGAAGTAGTCAGGAACATTCCAGCCTAGCATCAAATCCAAAATTGAAGAAAGCATGGTTACATTTTCATTATTAATGGTGTGCGTGTCTCTGTCCGAAAGAATACAGTATTTTTTTTTTTAAGTATCTGTGAAGTATTTAGTGGAAAGTCACATAACCCTAGATCCAGGAGAACCGTTTTTTTTCCAGGAGAAAGTATTTTTTTCTTAGACTGTTTGTTCTATTTTTCAGAAGTGCTCAATTGCATAAATACCCTAGGATACGCGCGCCAATTTGGCAGATATAAACGCATATTAAGCGAGCTGTCCGAAGGAGGGCTTCGGGTTCTGGAAGGCGACCCCTTAGGCGATCATCAGAGAAACTGAGCAAACTGACTGTTTATAAAGGAATATCAGACAATGATAATTAGGCAGACTACATAGAGCTTATTGATACATTTTCTGCTGGTGCTGCTCTCAAAACTTTGTATGATTAAGAAACTTAATCTAAAAAACTTTGTAAGATAACATGCCTTCCATAAGTAATGTGTTATGATGCTTTTTTTTTTTTTTTTTTTAACCCATCGTGGAGTTTTGGAGTCCAAAGAGACGTCTGTAACAGATGGGACACTGCTCTTCTTGGCAACTTATGTTTGGAGATGCTTTTGAAGATGATTGTCCAATCAGAGAGTTGCGATTCCAAAGGTCAGCCTACTTATTCCACTAATTTGTATATTGCTTTGGAAAACCTGTAATGATACAATAATTGTTTTTATAATTATTGCATGGAAATGTAACTATTAGTGATGTACATTTGAACTCCTAGATTGGTACAGAGTCCTTTTCAGAGTGTTGCCTGGTCTGTAATGATAAGAAATCTGTAGATGATTACAATAATAGAATTTTGAGCTTTTTAGCCACATTTTCAAGCTAAATTTACACTGCAGAAGGGATAGAAATGATGTAGCAGAAACACTTTTTTTGTTTTCCTTGGTATTGAGGTCCTTTTTGATGAAAGTCGTTTTTCATCTTTTGTCATTATGGGAGATTTAAATGACTTATGCTAGAGTCTAGTCATTGGGAAACACAGACATTGTGTAGCCTGAATATATTTTATTTGTGTTTTTGTTCTATTTGACTGTGGGCGTAAGGCTTTCAATTAGCGAAAATCCCCTGTGTGACTTATTTATGTGTAACAAATGTATCTACGCTAAAGTGTCTGTGTGCATTATAAATGATCTTTATTTTTAAATAAAATGTAAGGTTTAATCCATAAATGAACACTGGGTTCTTTTTTTTTCCACACGGAGCGCTACCTCTACTTTTCTTACAGTAATGCTTGCTTTCAAGACTAAACATTTAATGGAAACCACTTTCTCTCTCGGTGTCCAGTGGAAACAACTGAGCAAGGAAGTCAATATTATTGTAGGAGGCTGTGTTTGGGTTTTGAGGTTTGAATGTGGTCAGACTTCTGTTGTTGTCGTTTGCTCCCTGTGGGAAATCACTCTTGTGACGCAGTTTTCTGAATGCAGTGCTATCGTCCGCATCACTGTTTGTGAGCTGGAGAAGGTTATGCAATCCCTCTGCCAAAAATACCATTATTAAAGTCAAACTTGTATTCTTAGTAGATTGATCTGAAGCTAATGAACTTCATATAAAATGACCAATATCTGGGTGTCTGGCTGCCTGTGTACTTTGTCTGAGAGCCAAAGCGTGCTGCAGTGGAGAATCTAAAGTGTTCTGTTGGGACATCTCTTGTTTGGTGTGAAACTTGAGCAATAGTGTCTGCGCTACACCTGTGTTGCAACGTACTGTAAAGTATTCTGCGGTGGTGTGGTATTTCGGGTCAGTGGTGCAATGAGGACACAAAGATGGAGCAAGGTCTCAAGGTTGAAGGGAAAATAAGCAGATGTTCTGGATCAGCGGCTGGAAGAGCACATCTTCACTGGATGTTTAACTCTGTGGTCTTTTATACATTCTGTAAAAATGGAATTCTTGGAAAATTCCAGTGCAGTTATTCTCTCACATCTAACTTCCTCTTTTCACTATTTTTCTATTAAATTACGCAGTGCAGGGTGTATTGAAGATGGGGGCTGTTTGTTGAAAAGTGACTGACATTTTCACTTTAGCTGTGGTTTGTAAGAAAAGGCTAAATTTAATTTTAAAGAAGATGTCGTGTAAAGTATTTGTAGTAATAATGTGGTTTTAATGGTTTGAGATGGTTCTAATAATCGGAGAGCAGTTAAAACCTATTGGGATGTTTGATTATTACCTGGTTGTTTTTTTATCTTGGTGCATTCTATTATCTTAATAAATTTTTTTTTCTCTTGTGCAAAAAAAAAAAAAAGTCCAAACAAGTCTTGAATGTGGTTCCTCAATTTTATATATATATATCAAAAAGAACATTTTTTTTTTGTTTGAAAAAATAAAGGAAGGTGGCTTCAAATAATTACAAAGTTTGTGTTAAAAGATTTATTAACCTCTTAAGCCCGAGAGTCCCCGGTACCGGGGACTTGCCCCCTTGTGCATTACATTTTCACTCATAGCTCACTAACCCTGAGAATAACCCACACATATTAAATACTGTTGTGTTCAGCTGAAACTCCTCTAAACACGTATCTAATTCAATTTCATATCCGTTAACCACAGCTCGAACGCCATGCAAATAAACATGTCCGGAGTATAATTCATGACCAAGTTTTTGTTTATGTGCGATATGTATCCACAATATAAACGGAAACACCAAAACCATGGCATCAAATGAAAGCTAACAACCAGCTGAATCCAGCGATATGCAACTCATTAACATTGCATGAAGTATTTCAGAGCAGGGAGCGAAAGTTCCACGAAAAAACGCCAGCGAAACCAAGCAAGCATGTAAATCTTGTCTTACCTTTGCCGTTTTTTCAACAAAAAGTTATTTCCATAGCGATAAAAGTCCGTTTGTTGTTATTTCCGGTCGATAGCTTCGCGCAAACGCCATTTTTGATTTTTTTTCTGTTGCCCCGTGGCGTCATGACGTCACCAAATATGGAATGACTCCCCGTGCGTAAGAGGTGGTCTCTCCACGCTGCGCGTCGTGTGATTCGTCAGCGATCCAGTCAGTCTCAAAATGGTTGTCATCATTGGCTGCCTCAGATTCAGAGCTTTCCAGCGATATATAGAGCTCCTGGATTGGACAGATGGTCGGGTAGGGACACACAGAAGCTCGACGTCGAAAGCGTTTGTGAATGAAAGGTTCCCAAAAGCGCAGCAAGATGGGGTAAATGAGCTTCCACCCCCCTTTTACAGCGTTTCTTTAGGATTTTTTTTTTGCTGAAATCATGTCCCGTAAGCAAGAAAAGAAGACTATGAACGTAGCTGAAGCTTTGGACAAGATTTTTTCCATATTTCAGTTATTGTGCCAAATTGTGCCAAACTGTGCCAACATGGATTACGCCTGAACTTTGTTCAATCAAAACCTGTACAGAATATTAGTTTCTTGTAGTATGAACACCAAACTTGCTACAGATGTCCTAACTCATCCACACCACTCCCCAAGAACCTATCTTCATTTTGCTACCAAGATTTGCAGTTTAGGCCTTGTAAAAGCTGAGAAATGCCTTAAAAAGTAAAAGTTTAGGATTTTCGGAAAATAGGCCTCAGGGCTTAAGAGGTTAAAGAAAAAGTAGAGATTATAAGCTATTTGCTAGAAAATCTGAACACATGTTCACTGTTGAATTTTGGTAGACATACCTGCATTAAACATTTCCAAAGATTCCACTTGTAGAAGCAATGGTGAGGGTTGCAAACAAAAGAGTAGTTGGTCAACATTCTGTGCAACAAAGCTTTTGTACTGATTAAACTTACGTTGATTTTTCTTTTGCCAGTTCCACTTACTTAGCTTTTTTAATCTCTCAAAACCAATGTCTCTGTTATTTTTGAAACAAAAACTATATATGGCTGTATAACTGTATATGATCATTGTTTAGTCACTGTATGTTAATACTGAAATATTTCTCAAAATAAAACTTACTCCACATTCCCAGGACTGTAAAGTTGTGAGTTCTACGAATTGATGAAACATTAAGCAGATGGAGGAGATAATATGTTAATAATGAAATTATAGTTTTGAATTGGTATTTATATTAAAGGTAGCATAACTGGGTTTTTATTCCACATATGGATTTTAAAGATTCCGAAGATTTTAAAAGGTTTATTATTTGGTATTGGGAGTCAACAATAAGTTAACGAATGAAAACATTTCCCAAATGATTTGTTTACTGACTCGTTTATGCAAAACCCCTCGTGTATGGAAAACAATCTGTAATGTATTAAATACCAATCATTTTCATGCTACAGACAAATCAAAGCAACTGTTATCATTCTACTTGCTGGTTGTGACTGAAATGAAGACGTCCAAATAACTAGGAACTAGTACAACATTTAATTTAAGCCTATTGAATTGATCATTGTACGGCTGTAAATTAGCAAATTTGTTTCGGGTGGTGTGAGGGGCATCATGCATTCAGACATCACAGCGTATTGACTCTTTGTGATTAAAGACCGCAACTTGCCACAGAAAGAACCTTCACATTTAAAACTGGATGTTCCTCAAAGTTAGTGGTTACACAATGCATGAAGTTATTTTAAAAAATCCAAACTCTAATTAAAAAAAAAAACACTTTTGATTGAATCCATCATTTGTACGTGCAGTTCTGTGATGCCCCAGATTTTCAATTAAAGGTTAAAATGCTGTGGGATTGGTCATTAAAAAAAAGTATTAATATTCTAATTGAATCGAAATGGTTTATACACATCACCAATAGGATTTAGCAGAGAGTAAATGAGACTCTAATTTGGGAAAAATCTGCCATTTAATGGGTAGTCACCGCTAGAGACAAAAACAAGGATGGGGTGGAAAGAAACTGAACCAGGGCCAGACATGGGCGTTGCAAAGATGCCTGATTGGCTGATTGGTTTAAACCAGTCATTGCGCTCACTCAAGAAACCACACCCTTAATTATGCACACATTTAAAACCAATAATTATTAAAAACAATTTAACCAGGCTTTTAACTTTTTTGTTTCACTGGCTTTTTTTTAACATGGGTGGCGTCTGCTCACATCTGTCAAGTGGGCAGGTGAGGAATTGCAGTTTCAGTCACTTACTATCACATATCAGGATGCAGGTTGGGAGGGTGCTGCTTGTATAAATCATATTGTGACGTGCATCATTCCACCCCTAGTTTTTACATTTTTTCCCTGTTGCATGATCGTAGTTACATAAAGTGTTGCTGCCATCAATCATTGTGTAGTTGCATTAAACTTAATAGGTCACAATAACCTTCCAGGTTTCCTTTAAACACACAGTAAAGGTTTGCTTGTTTTGTAGAGTTCAACCAGGGTATCAGTCAGTCCCTCACTTGCCTTGGCAGTGAGAAATACATTGAAGGGGCTGTCCTGTGTGATAAGAGCTCACAGGAGGACAGCCTGACCTTCAGAGGACTGGATTGAACTTGAACTGTAGTTTGGCAGCATGAGCCAGGGAACACGAGGCTCTTACCTGAAAAAGGCGTCCTGCTGAAGTCATGAGTCACGCTGGCATCAGCAGCGCTCTGACTGCATTGCTGATGTCACCAGAGGTGCTAAAAAGGTCAAGAACATTGGTTTCCTCATATTCGTCATGTGGACACTACATTTCTGTCAAATGGTAGTTGCTGCTTTTTTTTATTTATTTATTTATTTATTGTGCTGAAATTGATTCAAGCCGAATTCTTCATACAGTAGTAATTTTGATCAACAATAAGTGAAGTTATTGTACATTGTCTGACAAAAGTTTATATTTGTTGAAACACCTTCTATTAAACTGACATGCAGTTCATCAAATGATGTTTCATGAACTGAAATAAATTAGTTTAAATGAAAAGAATGCATCATTTAATCAAAACTGGTCCAATTTTAGCAAGTCACAAGTTTTGGCGCCTATAAAGAAATTGAACAAATTTACTAAAATGCAAATTAAGTAGTGGTATTAAGTGTAATCTTATTTGACTTCCTTGAGCTCGGAAGGATTCATTCAATTTATTTAGTCATTAGGAATAACAAAGAAAGCAGTCTTACATGCCTTCCAGAGTTCATCACTCTGGTGCACAGCGGTTCTTTTTATACACATCTGATTGCTCATAACATCTGATGCTCATACATAATTGCTCTATTTTTAGTCAGAAATCAACCTCATATGAGAAGGCGACAATACTTACAATTTATTGATGGTCATCAGGAATAGAAAAGAAAGCAGTCTCGCTTACCTTCCAGAGTTTATCAATGTTCTTCGGTTTTGTCCTCCATGCTTCCTCTTTCATCCTTTCCCAGACATTGAAGGTGTCTGCCACAGTGGTTCTGGTCTTCAGCCACTTGATTATCAACACTTTAGTCTCAGGGTGAATCTTAGGCCTTTTTGGAAAGATCTAGTTGCAGTTAATATGAAGGTCTAGTGCACAGGGATTCTTTTTCTACACACCTCGTATATAATTCATTATTAATGTTAATAATCAAATAGTCATCCATAATATAATCGATAAGTCACCAGTGAAGCTCAAATGACAAGGTGACAAAAACTGTTGGGATTAAAAGGAGCCAGTTCTCGTCAACAAATCTTGATTAGTAATATACTATTTATAGATTTGAGGTCATTTAATGTAGTTTTAGCAAAGGATGGCCCATTTAACCCCAATGTGACCCCAGCCTGGCATATAATAATAGTAATAATAATATGTATGTTAATCTCAGAATGCATTAAAAATCACTGATAATGTTTTGGTTATTAGCTGGCTGGAGATGCATGATGAGATGGTTTAAGAGCAGGACAAGCCGCTACTCCTCTCTGACAGAGGATTTTCTGGTAGATTCTCAGCTAAGCCCAGGTTAATGGAATTGCTTCAGATGTGGTGTTGGGGATTGCGAAGCCTCTGTGTAGATTAATTTGAGCACCAGGGATGCTGGCAGAGCTGGATACCACTGGTGTAATCTAATAACAATTTAAGGGGTGGTAAGGGAGTCAAAAAAGGCCAAACCCAATCTGGCTAGACTATTTCGTCAGAGGATTCGGTCATAATCCTCTTTCTCTGACTGCCTCCGAGATCATGCGACCGCCCCTGTAAAGGAAGCTAAAGGGCTTTATAAAGTGTAAACAAACATGCTTGCATTATAAATGATTCAATGAATACAGATCCTGTGTATTAATGCACACATAGCTCCGGGCAGGAAAACCCAAGTCATGCCTCTCCAGTAAAACTCTATGCAAATGTTCAGAACGGCCCTCTAAATATTTCCACCCTCTTGGGTCATGTGCTTCCTCTCTTACAGTGAAGAGACGGTCGATCAGATATCCATACCCTCTGTCGGCGGATTCAAATTGGACTGAATTCCTTCGTAAAGTGGTCTCTCATCTCGATCATGGGACACGTTGTTCTGCAGGGTTTCTGGGTGGTCCTGTCACAGAGGTATGGTTTCAGCACACGCTCCTTATGCCAACTTTCCCACACTCGTATTTCATCATCAAATGCCGTATCAGAGCTCTAACCTCATTTACGTGTTGCTATCGATGCAAATGATGCATGTGTCAAAATTGAACATTTCTTGAATACTTACTCTTTCTTTGATTTAACTCACTCTCTCTGTTCTTTATCTAAGGGCAGCAGGCTAGGCACACGTGTACCAGCTCTAAAGAAGGCCGTTTCAGTGGAAAATAGCAAGCAAACACTCCAGAAAGGACATGCGCTCCCTCAATGTCAGCAAATATTTGGTCAGAACTTCAAAGAGCAGTGACAGTTGTTTTAAGGCATGGATCGAACGCTTTGAGAGCAAGTGGGATGCAGGATTTCGAAAACAATGAGTCACATTTCTGATGGATTTCTTTGTCATGGAAAAGCTTTATTTAGAAGCCTTTCTGAAAATGCTCCAATTTGTTTACAAGACAGGTTGACATAACACGATGTTAGGCATGCTGTGCTGGTAGCTCTGGGAAACAGACTAATGAGAGTCCTGAGGCGAATTCGATGGGTTGAATGAAGTGTAATTAGAGAGATTGACTGTCACTTGAGCATTTATAGCTTCTGTTTGCTTCTTTCTGTGTTAACGTCTCACGTAGCTGCATCAAGCACTTTTTATTTGGCTCCAAAGATCTTAAATCGATGATGCACCTTAGAGCTGAGCAGCTTGTTCCCTCAATGGGCTGCAGAACAGTCTGAAGAGCTAATTTGTTTTTAATGTATGCTTTTTTTTTTCTAAAGATAAACACTGAAATGTACAATGAAAACGCTCATTTGCAATTTATTACTGCATATTTTTATTCGTTTTTAAAGACTGTGCATCTATGTTCAGTTTCTTACTACGGTTTTATTTTCCCATGAGTCGGGATGTCCTGTACGTTCTGAAATCTGCTGTATGCCTCCCTTTTTTTGTTCCATCTTAAAGGGCATTAACTGATGAATCCTCAAAATGAATTCTTAGCAGTAACTAAAACATGTGAAAGCCTCCCGTCGACAGATTACTACGCTTTTATAATTTGTGTTTAATCCACACCAGTCCAGCCAACATTTAGAAAAATTCTAAATTCATCTCTCCCTAGACCGTTTGAGCTAAAGCCACCAAACTTGGCAGAAATATCCAAACTAGTCTGGTTGCTATATCTTTTCAGACTGGACTGCTGGGAAAAGTTTCATTTATATAATATGACGTCAAGTTTATAAAACTGTAACTTCAAACTTGTGGAGGTTATCGGTCTGTGCAAGGAAAGACCACCATCATTAAGAGCTATCTTCATCATAAAGAACGGCCCTGATTTCAAACATTGAGTTTTTGGGATTACGTGAAGACATGAGGGCCTACGTCCATTGAAGATCTGTTGGTTCTAAAAAATATTAGGAACAATTGATTTGATTGAGGTTTATTTAATGCATTTGGATAATTGATGAAAATAATGAATGTCCACCTGGAGGCAGTAATGCAACCTATTTTATTATAGTCCATGGTGCTGAGAACAACCCAATGCCCCTGAAACTGGCTTCACTCAATTTACTAAAGTCAATTTCCCACCCAGTAGCTGTTAAGACAAACGGATACAGCCGCGGCAGTAGATGCACCAACCTAGTGTCTGATTATTCTAAAAGCTACGATGTCAGGGAGATCTTCCTGTTAAAAGTGAGTTTGTAAAGTTACGTTCTTGTTGTTATCTAAATGGTTTTCATTTTTGAGCACAGATCAAAATGTGAACGAAGCCAACAAAAAGTGTAGCGTTTCCTTTTGCAGAAAGACTGTTGATCACAGGGTTCCTCTGGTACAACTTTATAAAGAAATGACCGTAGAGCTCTCTCTGAATTTCTAGAAGTTGCATCAGTTGTTGGTGTCTTGAGCACAGTGAATGTGCGTCAGGCTCCGGGGGAGAGCTAGGAAATCCCCTTCTGCCACGTGAGCTATGAACAAAGCCTCTAGTTTGGCTCCAACTTTCTCCCTTTTTCCCGTGCAGCTTGAGAGGAGACGTCTGCATGCTCCTCTGTCGGCAGTTACACGTCCCTCTCTCTCTCTCCTATAGAGAGTGCCTCAGTTGGTTTCCTCAGTGATGAATGTGTCTTTGAACCTCTTGTGGCGTTTGAGTGAACTGCTGTTAGATTGCATCTGTAGCCCAGGAGTGATTCATCGAAAGGGAACGACAGAGGAATTTGCTGCATCACAAAACACACAGCGCTCAGAGTCTCATGTTTATATTGCATTCCTTTTACATGAAGCGCTCCCTGAGAAAGATATCTTTTTTATGTAATATACTCCACCCGTCTTTCAACTTATTTCAGCAATCTCTCCTCCACTTTCATATCTTTGTATTGAGGTTTGAATGAATAATACATGTCACATTCCCTCGCCGTCATTAAAGGTGACCTTGGTTAATTATTGATTGGGTCAGATGATTACAGTCCTGACCTGTATGTTCTCATCTCCGCTTGGCTCAGTTTTCATCTCCATTCTTCCTTTTTGTATTCCTCAAGGCCCTCATATGATTAACCACGGTCTGTTGATGTTGTTGGAGAATGTTGGTGCTTCTACAAAGATGTAGCATTTAAATTACTAATGCATCCCCCAAGACATAATTACCTTTGTGTTATTGAAATGTTCTGTACATTACGCAGGTCGTTGAATGCACCCAGACAGACTGATCAGATTGAGACGGAAGAATTTTTTATTTATTGTAGAATAAAATAAGTTTAATTGTTTTAGGTCTTTTGTGTTTTTTCTTGACGAGCTCTGCATATTTAAATGTGATTGAATTATAGATGGGAACCCTTCTGAAAGGAGTCTCCGTGGTCTCCCCATGTTTGCGTAGGTATTTGCAACAAACATTACGATCGAAAGTTACCCACAGGTTTCGAATGCGAATATCGAGGGGTCAACGGCCAACTACATGGGATTTTATCACTTCTGCAACATTTAAAATGAGCAAAGAGATGAGAAAATGTTGACTTGTAATTTTACATTTTTATGACCTCACAGACCACTCCTTAGCAACCATACGGTTTACCCTAGCAACCAAATCACTTGCAAACTATATCTCAGCTTTGGGAAATAGACACCTGGAGGTTGGGTTATATAACTTGAATAAAAGAGGGAACATATGTCCATAGCAACCAGACTATTTACCATAGCAACCAAATTTTGCAGTGCTCTATTTTAGCTTGTGAAAGTCATAGAGACATGGGGCTTGGCTCATTTTACTCCTATTGAAACATTGTCACTGACCATTCCATAGCAACGAGACTGTTTATCTTAACAACCAATTGATCATAGCTCATCTTATAAAAACATAGACATGGGTTTTGCTTTATTTTACTCATTGTGACATGGCCTCATTTGCATAAACTGAAGAGAACTGAACTGTTTTCAATGACACCAGTACAAGACAATATCAAAGTCTTGCATGCACACGTCAGCCGTCTAGTTGTTGAATTCTGTCTGTTATTTTTGTTAGTTTTTTTGGGGGGGGGGGCACCAGCTGAAGATGATTGGTGCGAGACAGGATTGACGTATCTTTCAAAGATATATTGACAATTGAAACACAATAGTTAGTGAACACTAAGAAAGAAACTGAAACTACTCATTTTCGAAATAAATAAAATGATTAGATACATTCTTTTTTTACAAGGGCAAAACTAATAAATAACAAATTATAATGAAAAATCCAAAACTTCTCAAATGTCAGTTTCGATGTCTGCATTACAAGCAAAGGCCATGGCAAAGCCTTGTACCTTGTTTACGGCTGTTGCCTGAACAGGTGGTGGTTTAATTACATTAAACAATGTAATTCTGAATTAAAACACACTATAGTGCTTTTTTAAATGAACTCCAAGCAACATTTACTCTGTTATTGATATATTATTGGGAAATTTCCCCCAATGCTCCTTTACCATTGACAAATCAGACACTGCGACTCCTGGTGCATGTTGGGAAAATCTTTCAGAAGGATTTGAGCAACATGACCTTGACTTTTTAAAGACATTCCCCCTCGCTGTGACCCTTTGCCTGAATGCTTTGATAAATTCTTGATGTGTGTCTGTGCTGACTCGACAGCACTGGCTGGGGTCAATCGTAGTTTGATTATTCTGTCCTTGGCGGCCGAGTCTGAGGTCGAGTCGGGTCAGGAACAAGGCACCTGTCTCCTGTATTTAATTCTGCTTGAGAATGATGAACGTGGCTATAATGGCAAAACGGGTACAGAATTAGCTCCGATGATGAGCATGCAAATACTTAGTGATTTACAATAGCCGTTTGCCCTGTGTAGTATTACATTAGCATGCTTGTTTGAACTCTGTTGACCTGTAAAGTTCACACCGTGCTTATAGCACCCCAGGCTTGGTTAAAAGTGCTTCTGGATGCAGAGGGATGCTTTTACGTGTCCATTTGCCCAGCTCTGAGGAACATTAAGAACCTGCTGACAGTCTCTCTCTCTCTCTCTATCGCTTGCTGATTCAACACCAGACAGTGTCCCCTTCTTGTAACTTATTCATGCGTAACAACAGATTCATATGAACTGTCTAGCTCCACCTTTTCTTCATACTTTCTTAAATAAGGACTTGCAGATGTAGTCACTTCTGTCTCGTCTCAGATTAGGGTTCTAGCCCCAGACTAACTGTGTGAATCAGGCATTTGTGGGCCAAAAGGTAAAACTAGCAGAGATTAAAGCTGCAGGTAGCGATCCAAGGGCTCGAGCCACCTCTCAGTGGTCAATATTTTCCACCACGCAATGTTGTCGAGTAAAAGACGAATTAAAACATACTCAATACCAAAAGGTGGCACTTGATTGAGAGTGAATATTGTTTTAGACCAGGGGTGCTCACACTCTTTCAGCTTGAGAGCTACTTTAAAAATGACCAAGTCAAAGTGATCTACCCGCTACAAAAATGTAAAACATCAATCAACAAATAATTATTTTCAACTTTATTGAGAATTGACAAAACACACTTAATAATTAACTATTTACATTTTTTGTAATAACCTGAGTTTAATTTGATGACTTGCACTGAATTTAATCATTAGAACAGTTGTGTGTGACCTGAATTGATGGTAATAGAATGATTTTTATGGAAGCAATTGAGCTTTGATCCAAATAATCAAGAATAAAAATGATGCTCTAATAAATATTTAAATATTTATTGAAACTGAGTCGTGCAGTACAATATGCAGGTGAGGAGTGGCGTGTTGCTTGATTTTGGTTGTAATAGAGCAATTTAGAATGAAGTTATGAAGCATATTCTGGGTAAAACATATTTTGGATCTGGTCATTTGCAGACGGTCCCTAAGCGATTCCATGTCAGCGGGTTGCTCATAGACGGTAATATGTTTCTGCGAATGCCGAGGGAAACTTGTTTTGATAAAAAACGTTTTGTAGTTTGTCCGCTACATAACACAGATTAAAAATAGGTATTATTTGTTTACTAAGAACATTCTGGTCTCGAGCTATTGAGCAGAGAAAACCGAATCCGTGAATCTGCAGCTAACTTTACTGAACTGTGACGGGATGGATGATCGGCTGATATTGTTTCAATTTCATGCCGCGATCGACATAATGAGCACCCCTGTTTTAGAGAATATTGTTGTCAAAAACATCAAAATGAATGGAAAAAAGTACCTTATCAATGCTATATTTCCTGTGTCCAGGTGGTGGCGCTATAGCCTGTACTGTAGTTTGCTATATAGATGCAGGACATATTAGACATGGACAAGTTATTAACAACTTACAACTTGTGACAAAATTTCGACTTTGACAACCGCCGTCGCACATAGTTTAGCAAAGTCAAAGCTTCACAATTTAGCATCCCATATGCCTTTAGAGATAAGACTCATTGAGTAGATGAACAGATCTCCAGGAGTTAAATATAACGCGGAAAAGAGGTTTGCAAAATAACGTGCATCCTGTCTGTTTTGGAAACGCAAACCATGTTACTTATACAGTGGTTTATCTCGAATAATTCGTTTCTCGCGGTACCACTGTAATTAGGTCTTGGTACATTACACACGTGTGCGATTTTCATTTATATATGATCCTAGAAAACATTGTGAAACCCACAAATAATAATACTCTGAACATTATTCTGTGCTCAAGCCCTAAAAATCATTTGGACGAAGAAACACAAGAATATTACAGCAGTAAAATTTGATCTGATTGGTGCAAATTAGTTCCACCTGTCGTATTTTTGCGCAACACAGAAAGTTGACCAGATGCTCTCACTATGCAAGTTAAGCATGGAGGACAGGCTGTGATGGTGTTATTTCAATTCAATATATTCATAATATCGGCAACTTTGTCCAGAGGTTCCACAAAAACCCAATTTAGGAGAATAATGTGACTGGGATTTTCCTTCAAAAAGCTTGACTTGGAGGTTTTTTCAATCAATAGCAGCTTCGGAGGCCAGTGTTTGATCGGTGACCACAGCTTGATTTCGCTTAATTTCATTAAAACATCTTAAGCATGTAAAAAAAAAAAATCCTAGTGAGTGCAAATCCCCGTGTTGCTCCTGAGGGTTTACACACGGAATACTGAAAATGCTAATATAGAGGTCATACGATATCCAGCGGTGACTCAGATCGATAGCAGTTTAAACCCTCAACACAAGCTTACTGTTTCAGATTAAAACAAAAAATGTTGATTTTTGTTCTTGTGTTGGTCTTGAGGACACGTGAAGGTGACTTGTCAGCTGAGCTGTTACAGGTACAAGCCCAGGGGATTCCTGAAGAGGATTTATAAGCCCTTCCTTGAGTTCAGCACGCAAAAACTGCTTTGTCTAGTCAAGGTCGTCCTCTTCCACCAACCCTCGTTCATTTGTGTATAGATCAGCTCAATGGATATGGAGCACTCCTCTTATAGATGCTCTCACAAATAGGGAAATCAAAAATGACTGGTTGCTTAGTGGAATATTTCCCCTGGAGCTCATCATTTATCTGGCGTGTCTGTGAGGATGTGAAGCATCTGAGTCAGTTAGTCAGGATGTGATGGATCACCGTAGCTTCCACCTCAGCTGTTTCCTGCTGATGCTCTGCCTCATTCCTCCCATCCTCCCCTCCTCTTACCAGTCTCTTCTGCTTTGCTGGTATCCCTGCACACAGCTGGGACCAGCTCCTCAGTCAAGCCCAATTGTGTTAGAGAGATGACAGCTCCCTGCACACACCTGCGGTTGACCTGCTCTTTGTGTTGCTGAGAATAGTCAGGCTGCCACTTAATTTACCTCATTAGTTTCTCTTGCTTTACCACAACTCTTCATTTGACGACTTCTTTCAGATAGAATTCAAACCATAGGACCCCACCCACAACTTTCCCATCCATTTAGTCTTGTTTGTATAAGAACTGTTGGGTATTAAGTACACGGGTCACAATTTACTCTCAAAAACTGAATGATGGGAAGGGGCAGGGACTGCAGTATCTCAAGAGCATTTAAATGCAGAATTGGCAAAACAAAAACAACCCTGTAGCCAATCAGCTGTAAGAGTTGGCTACATCTTCACTTAATTAATTGCTAACTGTTCGTTTCATTTCAATCATTGCACTTTACTTTTGTGTTAATAAGCGCACACTGGGTTTGTCATTTGCATATAATATATTACCACCTTTCTACGTTTAGTTGTTGGCTGTTGCACTGGAGTACTCCCATGTACCATGAAATGACATACTCAGCAATAAAACTCATTCTGATTCGTGTGTTGAGGTTGTGTAGTCAATTGAATTCCAGAACATTTTATAAAGTGTTGTCGTTTGCAGGCATTGCCTTTTCCAAAGTAGCTTCTTATCTAAATATGTAAAGTTTGGTTCCAAAATGTGAAAAAAAAAATCAATAAATAATGAATTCCAACAAAAATCGGCTTCAATTTTGGTCCGGATACAAAGTCCTGTTTTATTTTATTTTATTTTTAATATTTTTTATATTTTACATTTTGACTTTTTTTTTTCAAGTGTGCAATGTATTAATTCGACCAAGTCATGCCGCACATTTCAATAACATGGCTATAATTGTGGTGCCCGATCAGTAAATATCCTCTCTTTTTTTTGCATCTTAAAATGAATTTTTTTGATGAGCCCGTGCTTGGTTTATTTGTGGGTAAGGACCAAAAGCAAACCAAAGACAACATTTTAAGAAAATTTGATTTGTGATCTGTAAAGCAATTCTGTCCAGCACTTGGTGAGTTCACCATAAAATATTGTTTATATGCAGTGGATATGCAGGTTTGGGGCTTGCCATATTTATAAATCTCCCTTGTGTTTACAAAGAATTCATTATACTGATGTTTCTAATTTATTACACATTTGTAAGCAGTTTATAAATACAACTATATATGCTTTATTCCTGGTTTATAAGCATAACTACACACTATGATCCATTAATTTAACATTAGTTAAAAGTTTAGGGATATAACTATAAATGCTTTACTCATGGATTATATGCATAATAACTACACACCATTAATTGAGCATAAGTTAAGTGGGATAAGTCATGGGTTTATAACATATTGTCAAAACTATTGTTTTTTTCATATTTAAAACTCATTCTGATCAGTTACAGTTTGAAACAGAAAACAAAACATCTCTAAAGCTTGACATATAGTGTGAAGATGGAGATATTAATGTTAAATGCTGTTAAAAAGCTGAGTCTTACTGCTGTAAACCACAATGCACTCGTATTGCATTTGTATTTAGTACCAGCCCGGTTTAATGAATCCCTCTGAGATTTTAACTCTTGGTTCAATTCACAATTTAATTAGCGCTTGGGATAACACGGTGTAGCTGCTAATAACTTTTGGGATTAAAACAATGCCTGCTCTTTGGCCAAACTGCACTGATCTGCAAAACTAGGGAAGAACGCACTCCAAAATTGTCAAACTGATAAACACTTTTTACTGCTACAATTAAACAAGTTACAAACAGAATTCAGCTTATAAATCACTGCTGTCCCTTGTTTATCAAAGGTCTGCTTTTTTTAATTTTGGACTGGGAATTGGCCATTATTTCTTTGTTACTAAAGCTGTCCTGTTCATAGCCACTAAGCAGGTGCGCGTCAGCTGGACTTCCCCTGCTCTTCAGCCAAGATGAGGATAACAAATGGCTTGAGGGCAGTTGGAAAGAGAGAGCAAGAGAGAGTGTAAGTGAAAGAAAGAAGCAAAACAAGAAAGCGGCACCATTCTTGCCCAAAAGGCCCTCATTAGGAGCAGAAAGGCATGTGAGGGAGTCAGCTGCTGGGGTGATAAAGGCAGCTGGAGGGATCCAGGAAAGAAGCAGCACAGAGAGGCTTGTGTGGGACTGGAGCCAGGCCAAACCCAGAGGCCCTCGCTCACATTATATAACCTTAGTGGAAAGAAAACACAGCAACAGCACAGCCACACGATATATAAGCAGCAAATAGTGAATGGTCTGCATTTTGCTCCGAGAAAGTTTTAAAACAAAGACTTAAATGATGAGATAAGTTTTACTGTGTTTTGTTTGGACATTTTCTTTGGATTTGAACAGCTGAAATATAACGTGTTAAACCATTCAACTGAGTCAATAGGTACCTCCTCTACCTCTTGGCAACTAGTGCATTTTCCGAAAGCAGTGGTTGGGGTTTCGTTAAAGCTTTAGAAAAATCCATATATGATGATTTAATTTTTTAATTATCTGCCAGTAGGTAGAGAAGGCATCAACTGTACCATATGAAAGGAGTTTGTTAATGGCTTAAAGAATGACGGCGAAGTGCGTGATTTGACCCTAAAGGAGCCAAACACTGGCCGTGAAAGCTTAGTGACCGTGAATCTTTTGCTAATGTTGAATGGTATGCTTGACTAGCCTCATGCTCCAATCTGACCTGACAATGACCCATTTCTGGGTTTGACCGTCTCTGTGTTGAATTAACCCTGGGTGAATATGAAATGGATATAGTTGAATAAAATTAAGATGGAGGTAAAATGATGAATGAACCATTGATTGCTTGATGGATGGAAAGAAAAGCGGTGGAGGGTTGTCTTAATGAAAATGTATAAAAGGCTGGACTTTAAATGGGAAACTATGAATAAATAAGTTAGACAGAGAAAAGTTGGGATGGATGAAAAGAGAAATATAATTAAATGATGAATGGATGAGATGGTAGAGGGGGAGGAAAACCAAGGAGAGATGGATGGATGGATGGATGGATAGATAATGGCTGTTTTAACTGAGGAAGGATTGACTGAAAGATAAATGATCGCGATGAATGAATAAATGAATGAATCATTTGTTTGGATGGATTGATGTACTGTCAACATATACATGATGAATTAATTTGAGATTTAGAAACAAAGGGAATATGATTGTGAAAACGGATGTGGGTGAAAAGTCTGGATGGATGGACGTAAATACACAATGAATAGAGAGTAGGGATGTAACGGTATCAAAACTTCACGGTACGGTAATACCTCGGTATGAATGGCACGGTACGGTATTTATTGAATCATTTACAGGAAAAAAGTGCCCGAAGTGTTTATTAAAGAGTTTACATGAACAGTTACACCCAGATATATCTGTAATGTGTTATTCATGAATTCTTAGTAAATATTTGGACTTCAAGCCCTCTCCTGTCTTCAGAAAAACCCGACTGGATTTTGCTCCTCGTATCTTCACATAACTTTTCGGGGTGATGATTTAACAAATGGCTCCTCATGTTAGTCGTATTCCCCGACTTGTATTTCACCACAGTCTGGCAGTGCCTGCATGCCGTATTTTGTTTGTCTGTCACCTTTTCTCCTTTCTCATTTCTTTTCAGAGAGAAACCGAAATGCTTCCACACATCCGATTTAAAACCCGCATTTCCATCTCTTTTCTTTCGCCGCTACTAGCTGCCATTTCGGCATTACTGGATCTGTAGCGACAACAGACCGCAAAGGATGATGGCCACGCCTAGGCTGATGGGAAATGTAGTTTCCGCTACCTACAGTTCGCTCCATTCGCCTAAGCAAACTTTTCTCAGAAGACCTATCGTTTTATCGAGTCATGCGACCTCGGTATTATTGAAAAAATTTGCTATTGCGGTACGACGGTATTTACAATACCGTTACATCCCTAATAGAGAGCAAAGAAAACAAGTGAAAGTGATGGATGGATGTAAAGATTGGTGGTTTAAATTGAAATCTGGATGGAAATAGGAAAACATAAGGATGGATGTTTTGACTGATTATGCATGGATGGATGGATGGAATGGACGAATGATCAGTTTGTATGGATGGGCAGTCTGATCCTAAATGATGAATGAAGAGGTAGATGGACGTGTGAAAACGGACATGAATAGTTGGATGTTCCTGGGTATTTGGGTGGATGGACGTAAATACAACGAATGAATGAGATGAAGTAGAAAACCAATGGAGGAGTGATGGGTAGATGGATAGATTGAGGTAAATAGAAACCTGGATGGAAATATGAAGACAAGGATGGTTGTTTTCACTGATAATTTATGGGCAGAATGAATGATTTGGATGGATGGGCGGATCTGATCCTCAAAAACGATAGTGGATATGGATGAATAGTTGAATAATGGGCGTGGATGGATGGGTTGAGGTAATATGAATGAATGAATGACGTAAACAGGAAAGAAAACCAATGAAGTTGGTGGATTAAATGGAAACTTGGATGGAAACATGAAAAGACAAGGCTGGTGGTTTTGACTGATGATGGAAAGAGTGAATGAATGATTTGTTTGTGTGGATCCTAAATGATCGATGGAGAATTAAAAATGGAGATGGACAAATAGTTGATGTGTGCGAGGGACGGATGGAGATGAAGTAGAGAGGAAGAAAAACAATGAAGGAGTGAATGGTGGACAGATTAAAACTTGGAAGGGAATCTAAAGATGGTGGTCTTGACTGATTTATGGATGGATGAACTGATGAATGAATGAACTGAGAGATTGTGGAAGGATGAAAATTCACAATGAAAGATTGGTGGGTTCAATAGAAACCTGGATGGAAATATGAAAAGACAAGAATGGTTTAAACTTAAAAAAAAAGAGTAGAAATGGTTCAGTCTGATGAACGACTCGTGGATAGATAAGAGCTTGAGGAAGAAATAAATAATTAATTGATTAATGAAATAATAGCGATTGATGGTAAATGATGAATTTGTTTGAGAAATTTGAAATCGAAGCACAGAGAGAATCGTTCATTGGAACCGAGACGGATGGGTGAGCAAACAGAAAAAGACAAATGGATGAAACCTCTTCTGTTGCTCACCAGCGCTCCCTTTCACTGCAGGTTCTCTAAACACCGTGCATTAGGAGAAGAGCGGGGCTCGACGTGAATATTTAAGGTGACATTTCTGCTGAGCACATCCAGCCAGCCGTAGAATGACAATAGCAGGATTAGCATTAGCAGCGACCCCCACGTCACATCTCACTCTGTCAGAATGCTGCGCTCATCAGGATCCACCAGTGGGACACGGGCATGTCCAGACTCATCCCGACAACCAGCAGGTCCCTAAAAATTAAATTCCAGATGAACTCCGTCACATAGAAGAGGCATTCTTTATACTCTATAGAACTGAAATTACAGTTTTAATTTGTGCTTCGAGGCTTAATAAATCAGGCCTAAACATTTTTAATCCCTTGCCGGGGTTTTTCAGTGTATATTTGTCTGGAGGCCTGTGGAGAAGCTGTGATTATCTGGGCTTGTCGTCAATCAAACATCAGACTCTGGTGACAGACAGAATCTCTCGGTTCCCTGTAAAACTGAGAGATTTCTTCTTCACCAGCGGCGATATCAGGCGAGCTTTTCACTTTGCTTGTAGCGCTTTTTTCATCAATTCTCTTGGGTTGCTTTTAGGAAGGATTTTTCACACTCCAAGACATAGGTGGCATCTTTTCAAGTAGGTGTGCGCTTGTTTTATGGGAAGTAAAGCACTAAGGTTGAAACTTAGTCATGAACTGAAACAGAAATAGCTGTGTTAGAGGCTTAAAGCTAGATGAACAGCCAAATAGTTTCTTGTCATAGTAAGATTGAACTGGGTAACAAGACACAAGGGGTTTCTATTGCATCAACAAGGTCTTTTTAAGCACAAAAAACAGGAAATGTTGAGGATTGTAGATGAAGTGGTCGGACCAAGGAAACTTTGGCGCAGTAGATAAAACAAAATCAATCTAATTACCTCTGGCTTAACTAGTAGGTCCCAGTTACACCAGGTAGATTAGAAAAGTCTGGCCAGAACTCTTTGCTGAATTTCACATTTACCGTTCAGCTAATAAGAGACATGCATTAAAGGAACACTTCTACAAACAAGTTATCTATTGTTTTCTACAAATGGAGTTAAGGGTTGCTCAATGCCGAGAAATACAGGCAGATGTTCATCCATCATGCAGTATCTTCAAGGAGGTGTATGAAGGACCCTAAATATATTAGCCAAATTGTCTGGGGTCAGTTCTCGTTTTTTGCATTAATTGCATTTCGTTCATTAATTAAAATAAACCTTAAACTTTTCACTCTGTGATCGAATTTTGGTTTGTTTCAGAAACCTCCACTTCATCCTTGAATCCTTGGAAAAAAACGATTATCTGGAGTCAGAATAGCATTTGAATGTGAGTGTCCTAACTTGTGCAGTTTGGGTGTCAGTGATTTTGGTTATGAATTAAACGTTATGAAATTACAGAATTCAATTATTCCAGAATTTGTCATTTCTGTAAAGGAAACTCTCTGGTTGCTTGGTCAGGAGAGGTGTGTAAGGTATTTTTTCACTAATATGTATTTTACAGTTATTTCTCATTCAATTTCACCATTTTTAAAAGGTTTTTTGTTAAAAATCGCAAAAATTCACATTTACCGTTCAGATACTAAGAAGAAACGTGCTAAGAAGAAAAGGAAGATGCTGCAGTTGGAGTATTTTAAAGCTGAAGCAAGCAAAGGAACACTTCTACAAACAAGTTATAGTAAAAACTTTAACGGTTGACAATCAAATGGTGAATGTTGCTCACTAGAGTTCTTTTTTTATACGTATATGCGGTCATACAGACATATAGTTAGTTTATACGAATTTCTGCTGTAATTATAGAATTTATTTAAGAGCTATACAATACGCCAATGATACTAAAAAATATGCTGAACTTTTCCTCTAAAATTCTATCTGGATAAATAAATCTGAGCTTGAACAAAAGTTCTGATTATTGAAGATATAACCTTTGGAGGGGTGCTTCAGTAATTTGTAAGATAATTCAATAAAAACATTGTAAGAGATGGCTTTGTCCCGCTGCTGCTTGCAGCTGTATTTATTATTAAGTACCATTTAGAGGCATGAAAACATTCTAGCCCAATAGAGCTTATTGTTTCCTTGCCAATATTAGCTCTGTTATTGAAAGTCTTCTAGCCTGCAGTCATAGTATGTGAGATTGTAAGGTCACGAATGTTCTGTTAATCGAGCATGAAGACCTTCTGCTTCTGTCAAATAGGCGTAGTAGCTTGTGATGGTGTCAGCGGGTTCTTCAGGCCTGCAGCTTGTCATGTATCTTTATGTAGTCCATCAATAGCTCTACAGAGAGGCGTTTGTACAACGTCTCTCTTGAAATGAAGCGTCTTGCCACGTGACATCTTCACTTGGGGTCTAATTTGTCAAATCAAAGTTGTTCAACAATGCCACACATCTGTTGTTCTCCATGTTTCAAATTCAAAGGTTTCGTGTGTGCATCGAGTTCAAGTCCTACTCGGTTATTTTTCATCACCCTCGACCCCTTAAGGCTATTTTGAAGTTCTGTGTGAACAAAAAGAGTCCTATCTTGATTTAGAAAGGCCACTTTGTTTAGCTGTTAGGCCTGAGAGACACAATAACTGATATTCTACTTAAATTGTTTTTAAGACCAGTTTGACCAGTGCAACTATCACAACACCGTTTTATTTAACAAATGATCAAGAAATCAAAGTATTTACATTATTTAACTCATTACGGCATGAACTTTAATATTAATCTATATCCACCATCTTATATAGGTCTAAAGCCATTCTGGCTTCTATTGGACAAATGGGTTGCCAATTTTAGGGACTCCTTTAGTTAAGACCAGGTTAAGGACTACTACGCTTTTATCCAATGCGACTTAAGGCCTCAACACACCTCTCTGACTCCAAAATGAAAACCATGGGGGCCAACCAATGGTATCCATGAAAAAGAGTTTCACAGCCATATTTGGATTTTCCCAAGGAGATGGGTTTTAACAAATACATTATATTATGACATCAGTGAAGACTCCCTAGCAACCAAACAGTTTACCCTAGCGACCAAATTTTCCGAGCTCTATCTCAGCTTTAGTAAGTGATAAAGACAGGGAGAGGTTTATATAACTTATAGTGACAAAGGGAACACTATATTACGTCACTGACCCCTCGATAGTAACCTGAATGTTTATCATAGCAATCATTTGGCATATCACTATCTCAGCTAACTTTTCATCACATCATTGACATAGCATCCAAAAATTCTACCTTGGCAACCATTCCATTGTGTTGATAAAATACTTATATAATATTTTTATATATATTTTTTATAAATTAATAAAATACTTATCTCCTCTGGCCTAGAAGGCCACAAAAGAAGTCAAAATATTCCCCTGAGAGGGCAAGATAACGAGACGCTCCACATTCCTCGCTATCAGAACACCTCCACTAGCTTCTCCCAATCGCTGTAATCTGAACGGGCCATGAGCACAGCGCTGTTAATGGCAGCAGGAAAGTGTTGGCTGTTGACTGCAGCGTTCCAACCACTTTCCTTGACCCTACCCCCTCCTGCAATGTTTTCCTATATTATGTCTATATGTGCTTGGTTGCAATGGCTTTTTTTAACCTGCTCCACTGTGAGGACAGTGCGGAAAATGCTCTTTTTGAGCTACCTTACCCAATGTATACCCATTTCTCTGTTTCTTGCTACCTCTCAACAGTGGCCTGTCCTCATCTCGTCTATGTCTGTGGCCAGAAGGGTCTTATTTCACTGCATGTAACAGTGTATATGACAAATAAAGGTTTTTTCACTCATTTCATTTCATTCACTTTTAAATGGCACATTTTACTATTATAAATACAATAATCAATCTTTCCTGTACGTACTAAGATGGCGCCATAACGACGTATGTGATGGGCAGAATTGATGCTGAGTTTGACAAAATATAACAACAAACATTTGTCTTTTTTTCGCTCACTTTGTATTCTTTTTGCATATTGTTTTACTTTTGATAAACTTAGCATAATTTTGATTATTTTAGTCTATGATTGACGTGCATTGCTTTACCTCCTCCACTCATCACACGAGGTAAATTAATTTCTAAACATTTATAATGAAATTGTATCGATGGCCTCTTGGCCTAGCATGTCTCTCTCTCTTTTTTTTTTTTAAATGAACGTAAAAAGTCACTTTAATCACTGACTTGTTGACAGTTCTGGTGGCAAAAAAACAGAAGAGCTACACATCTGACAGCTGCAAGTCAACACCAGCTTTGCTTTGTTTCATTTGGCGCCAACGTTTCTCATTCCAGAGCCAAAGCAGCAGTGCTGGGTATGAATTAAAGCCATTTAACGCTAGTTCTCTGGCTCTGGCAGATTTTTCTTTCTTCATTCTCTACAGTGGCCACACAGTACTCGACTCTCTGGAAGTCTGTTGGCCTAATCTGCTGCCCATCCAGCAGCTGCTCTTCTGGCAGACTGGCCTTCTGGTGACCATGGAAACGTCCATCCAGCCTCGTGACGCTGGTCTTGGCACATTGCCTGGAGAATGAGCAAGCACTGTCTCCATTTGTTTTCTTTGCACTTATCATCTTTGCTGATAGAGTGGAAAGCTAGGGGCCCTTAATCGGTGAAGAGCATGTTTAAGGTGTTCGGTTAACTGCCTTCAACAGCTGCTGGTCAGTCTGTGCCTCCTTTATCAGAAGCAACACCCTCTGCGTGTGTGATTGTGTTTGGAGGAAAACACATTTCAGTTATGTTTTTGCAAGTTGTTTTTCTATTCTAGATTTACAGTAGCCACAAAACGTTGAACGAACAATGTTTACTTCCTGTTTACGTGGTAATATGTTCGGGAAGTGAGGGCACTCTTCTCGATGTTACTACAGTGAGTGATCTGATATCCTTCTCGCTGCTCCTCAAGCATCCTGTGTGACCTTTCAGAAGTTACTGAAGAACATTTGACCTGATCTTGGAACTTCTTGCATTACGGCCGAGCAGGAACATCCAGCACTCTCATAAAGCCAAGACACGACTGGCTGACTTCTATCCACTCTTGGCTGGGACCAGGGAACCAATTTCCCTAAAATGTCCAACGTTACAGGAGGTCAAACGTAGCTAAATCCTGCTGTCACTAAGTGGCCATTTTATTAGGTACACCTTGCTAGAACCGGGTTTGACCGCAGTTTGCCTTCAGAACTGACGAAATACTTTTTAGAGTAGATTCAATAAGATACTGGGAACAATCCACAGAGACGTAATGGCTTCATGCAGATTATACAGATTTGTCGGCTGTCACTGATCCTTCATAGTAACCTAAATTCTTAGCATAGCAACCATTTGGCGTATCACTAGCTCAGCTAAGGAAAATCATAGAGACGTGGGGTTGGTTTATATTACATTACTGAACTTTTCAATATGAGGAACTTATCATTGACACAGCAATCAAAAATTCTATCTTGGCAACCATTCCATTTTGTTAATAAAATACTTTTAAATGGCACTTAACATCAAGGTATATACACAAACTTTAGTCCTTGAGTTTCAAGTTTCAGTATTTTACTAGTTCGTCAAGTTAGTATTTTATTTTCTTGTTTAAACTTGCAAGATCATTTGGAATATAATGTTTACAATACATACTTTTGTTAGATTAGTTACAAAAATATTACGTATATACACACATGATACAACCATAACAATCTCTATATACAGGTGCATTTTTATACATTAGAAAGTTTAAAATGATTTAATTCTTTTTTTATCTGTTTTTCAAGTTTCATTTTCTATTTCCCTGCATCTAGAACACATTTTTTAAAGAATATATTCCAGGTGTTTTGGTGGTTGTTCCATTATTAACAAGTAATTGCATTTGCGTTGATGTATTTGTAGATTTTCAAAGAAGCCAACTTTCTTGCAAGTTTTGCACCATTGGAAATGTTCCCGGGACTATTTTAAATTCCTGTCATTTATTTTAGGATCGGCCTGTTCTGTTCTCACTCCTGGATGTGACTGTGAATAACTGCGAGTGGTTGGCTGCCCTCCCATAGATTCCTCCTGGGGTCATGAGGGACATGTCCTATTATAGGACAATGAAGGAATAATGTTTTAGCACCTCAAGTGTCGATACATGAGTCACGGTTGCTCTCATTAATTCACATCTGCAAGATGTGATATCTGGTGAGAACGAGTTCTTCCACTTTTACTCCTGCTGTTTCTGCATTATAACCACCAACAGATCACTTTAGAGGGAAACTTCGATAGACGAGGCATGTGGTTTCTCCTGCAAATGTCTGGCAGCTTTAAAGCAACTCAAAGTAGAAGCTTTTGTGGCTGTTTTCGAATGAAGCTAGGTGAGCTGTCAGATAAGCCAGCCTTCTAGGGAAATCATAAGACACCTGAACGCTAAATATAACTGCTGTGGGTTTGTTTCTGCTCTTATTTATTAAAGAATGTCTGTGTCTGATCCGTTCAAAACCTGACAGGTGAGAGATCGAGGAATATCACACAGCTGCATCTGTCAGTGTTTACAGAGAATCCCAAAAATGGCTTGCTTCTCTGAATCAGGTTAAACGGTCACTATGTAACGGGGGTAAAACAGTATGTATTTATATATTTATACACAGTATAGATATACATACCATGCAACGTGCCTTTCGCGGGCAAGGCAAATGTTCGGGTTCATCTGTCCATACTTGGAATTTACTGTATACTGCAGATCTGATGACACTAGGTACCTATAAACTCTGATGACATTTTGATCACTCACTTTAAATAGGCAGAAGAACAGTGTAGGCAGGATGACAGCTGCCTACATACCAAATGTTGTCTTTTCCTGGAAGGAAGGAATACGCTGTGATGCATTCCTTAAAAATTGATGGGATCCTTTAGTATTTATGTCTTTAAAATAAGCGTTGTAAAACAACACTGTTTAAAGTAGATAGCAACCCCCATGTCTCTAATGTCCAAAGCCCGGGTGGTAAACAGCCTGGTGGCTATGGAGTGGTCAGTGACCAATAAAATGTACATTGTCACAATGAGTGATATAAATCAACCCCCACGACTTTCTGATTTCCCAAACCCGAGCTATGATTCTGCCAAATTGGTTGCTAGGATAAACCGTCTGGTTGCTATGGAGGAGTGAATGACAACATAATGTTGCCCGTCACTGTTGAGTATTGTAAACCAACCCCCAAGTCTGTATCATTTATTAAGCTGAGATAGACTTCAGAATGTGGTTGCTAGGGTAAAAGTTTGGTTGCTAGGGAGCAGTCAGTCACCTCTTTAGATCCTAGGATTCAAATATTGAAGTGGTTGGAATGTTCTTATACAGACTGAAAACCTCCACAAGTGTGATCTGAGGTTTTCAGGTTGAGTTACAGTTTTACCCCTTGTTAATTCAAAAATTTGTCACGATTTCCCAGAATGCCTTTAGTTGTACCAGTCTGAAAAGATAAAGCAACCCAAGTCAGACCACTTTGGATGTCTCTGCAAAGTTTGGTGGCTGTAGCTCGCATGGGCTAGGAGGAGATTGGTTTAGAGTTACCATAACCAACTTAGTCATTTTGTACCGGTTAAACGAGGAGAAAACCAAAAGTTATGGGTGTTTTAACATAAAAAAAACAATAAAGCCATGGTAAAGGGCGATTCTGCATCAGTTATTGCGTACATTGTTACTTTTCAAAGATTCTAATATTTGAATCGAGCTTCTTATTGACACAGTTCCACCTTAAGACACGACCCTACTGTGTTTTCCCAATTAATCCAGATTGAAAAGGTCTGATTTCTGTTATTTAGGAATGTTGCGATCTTCTTAATCCAAACCCTGTTAAAACACTAATGGGAACAGTAATATGGTTGAACTACAATAGAATGAGACTGTAAACGCAAATTTGTAAACTCTGTTTCAACATGTTTCAATGTTTTTCACAATATTCATTTAACTAATTCTAGATTAACGCGCACACACGTATATCCAGACGCATATTCAGAAACCATTCTGATCATGCAAACAACCTTCACACATAGATGCTTTGTTTCTGTCTGACAGTTTTGATCTAAAATATTTGATGTTCTTAAAATAATTGTTGAAATGACAGCCACTTCAAACCCTCACAGCTTTGTTTGAAGTTCCCTTCGAACAAACGTTCCACAGAGCAAGATCTTATTGCTTTTTCTACATTGTTAGCCAGGAGGCTCATTCTCCAGAAATCGATGCACACATCTCCACCCTCGTTGATAGATGGGTTAAAGGAGTTTGTGGTTTTCCATGCCAAAACCTTCTACAATAGATGGGAACCATTGCTGCATCACTTACCGCAGAAGAGGATTAATGCAGAGTTCTCTTTTCTCCATGTTTAATTGTTAAGTTATGTGTTTATTTAGTGTGGTTTCATTGTTGTATGTATTAAACTATGAATATGTAACAGAATGGAGGGCAATGTAAGAATAAATAAGCAGAAATTATTGTTATCTTCTTTACACGGCAGATATTTCTTAATGACGTTTACTGTATGTTTAGGATCATTGTCCTGCTACATAATACATTTGGGGCCAGTCATATGCCTCCCTGATGGTATTGCTTGTAGAATAAGTGGCTTGTGTTTCATTGAGAACCATTAATCCCGACCCAATCGCCATTTCTTTTGTAGAAATGCAGCCCCAAAACATTCAAGGAACCTTCACTATGCTTCACTGTTGCTTGGAGACATTTATTGTTGTACCGCTTTCCAGCCCTTTCAGTGAACAAACTGTCCAGCTATTTTAAATTTTCAGTCAAGAGCACATGGTGCCATTTTTTTATCATCCAAAATCCTACGTTTTTATGAGTTATTGTGGTCTCTCACTCTTCTTTTTTTTTACACGGTTACCTGGGTTCCACTCATTTCTGCAAGTTCTGAGCTGTTTGCTGCTAAACATCTCCTGTTTTCAAGGGGAAATGAACGTGAAGTTTCTTGCACAGAGTCTCTTTGAAATCTATGTCTGGGAGAGACCTTGTTGAGGCAGTATATCTTCCTTGTGTTTTGTTGCTGTGCTCAATCTTGCCATGACAAGAGACTGTCTTACCTTGCTACAAGAGTTTGGCTGTGCTTCACCATTTCTGAACCTCCCACACAGCTGTTTCTGTTTCAGCTCATGAAACCTGAATGTGGCATTGATAATTATAAGCATCTGTTTGTTATAATTGGTTGATCCTAAACCTGACTTTATTTCTACAAAAACCGAGTTTGAACTTGAACTTCAAAACTTGTATTTGATTTGATTTTATTTTCTTTATTTTCCTAATTTATTTTTCTATTTAAAAAAAACAATAATTTATATTTTTGAGGGCATTCTTCTTATCACAGCATTTTTACACCTCCCTAAAACCTTAGCACGGCAAAGTACGTTAAAAAAAAACTCTTTTTCTAAACACTACGAAACTCGATGTTCCGTTGGCGCCCATGGTTTTGATCGAGGTACGCTGTTGCGCGTAACTTCATAACAAAAATATAGCTCTTTGTTTATTAGCCTAAAGAGTTTCGGAGAGAAAAGAGAGCGACCAATGAAAGCTGGTTCTTTTGTTGACCTCTTTTTGGTTTCTACGAACCGATCCGAATTGAGATTTGCATGAATCTTCAGATGGCTTCTCCCAAACCTTCGTTGGCACCCCTCTGTTGGTCCAATGTGTGCTTTCCTGTTGGCTCCCACGGTTTAATAACGTAGCACGAAACCTGATCTCGAAAATTCAGCTCGATGTATAGTTTCGAAACCCGAGGCCTCAAAATGGTCCTGAGCTACTTCTGGCTCCTTTTATGCTGATTTTATCCACTAAATCCCTAGTTGTAGTGATGAAAGATGAATCATGAATCACTTGCTTGCAATAGTAAAAGTAAACAATGACTTGGAGTAAGATCGTGCTACTCAGATGTAGGTGGGATCGTAAGGTTTGTGATGTCACAAACATGGGAATCTCTGAACAGTTCTTTTTATGTATTGTTAAAGATGTGCTCTGACACTTGAAGAAGTGTAATTTTCTATTTTTCAGGTCTGACACTTAAAAATTAGATTGGATTTTCCTTCCTTTTTAAAAGTAAGATCTGTTATCATTTGCACTTGGCTAAAAGCTAGAGATTTAAATTTGCATTTTTTTATATATATTAAAACATGCACCTTCAGTGTAGAAAAAAAAGATTAACATTAAGTCAGACAGCGAAGGGTCTGGTTACCAACATTCTTTCAGATGTGCTTGAACAAGTGGAATAGTCATCATGCAGAGTAACCTGTGTATATACACCTGTGCAGTATGTCGCAAGCCTCATAATGCGTATCGTTTCTTTAAATCCTCAAGTGTCAGTCTATAGGAGCGTGTGATTTACTTTCAAACGGCAAGAGTAGCTGATAAGTACATTTCAGCAGCTCTAAGGCCTCAGTGTTCTTCAAAAGATTTTCTCCATGGAAGCAGCTGTGAATACAAATCATGACGCTTTACATATCACCAAACAGAAAACTGCATGTCTTGTGCGTTGTGCATGAGTTTGATAAAAAAAAAAAAAAAATTGACACACACCACAAGAAATAAATTCATCTCTGTAGCCTATTTTGACAGTATAATGTTGGTCTCATTAAAGACCAATTAGGTGAAATTGAATAATTTTATGGCTCACCACAGAATCTCTACTAGTGTGCCATGGCAGGCCGGTTGAAAAAACAATTTTCAGTTTGGAACCATCGTAAAGCATGTCGTTTTTATGATTTGTTATTAAAACAAAAATTATGTGTGTGGCAGCCATACAGTGACCGCTTCAAAAGTCTGTCATCAAAGTGGTTCGGGATGATCACCTCCCAGAACTGTCTTGATCCACTGCATTCCCAAAGAGAAGTCTCCGCCTCCAAAAGTAAGTTGACATGGCTGCACATATTTCTTCTACGTCTACAAAAAAGGCCTTCTACTAACAAAGAAACTTCCATTTTTCTTTTGATATTTTGCGCCAGTTTATGAGGAAGTAACGATTTTGTTCTCTTGGACTCGTTGAATGGAAACTGGTGCTTTATTTGCAAATATTTCATACCATCTTCCAGTTTTGCGCATAAATTTAATTCGCATCTTTGGATGGAAATATTGGCTACATTTCTACTCTCATGACACCAACAAGTGCCATCTGCATCTCATCACTCCCATTGTCACTCCGCTGTCGAGAAGTCGATACTTATAATCATACGTAATGCTCAGTTTTGCTGATTTAGCACAAATCTTTAAAATGATAAAATAAAAAAAATAAAAAGATTGAAAATTTTTAGTTACGGTATGTACTGGGACTGTTTACTCTAGTGGTGTGCCATAGAATACCATAAAGAAAACTCATAAGGGTGTATTGCCACCAGTTTATTTGACCAGTTGCTTTTACATGAGGCTAATTGGAACTCTTCCTGGCACAAGCCGGTGCTGACTCTGCATTTGGCACGTGAAATATGGTTTTGAGTCGGAGCATGGAAAGAGAATGTTGTTTTCTATGTGTGAACAAGTCTCATCTTGGACGTTTTCTCAATATACCCAGGGTGTGCCTGGCTGAGTTACATAATGTACCTGTGCAAGTGACAAATGGCTGTTAAAGTGCTTGGTTCTCAGAACTGTTTCAACACAAGTGGTGTGTGCCAGAGGCAAAGAGCTGAGAAATGCATAAGGTCTTGTTCCAGCCGCGCTCATCCACGTTTCTTGTTTTGTTTGTTTTTTTGTGAATCTCTGGAAATTAAACAAGAGTGGTCCGTCGATTTCAGTGCTTGTGGAGAAGGAGTTATCAGAGTAACTTCTGGGAATGAGATGCAAAGAGCAGATGCTGGCCAGAAGATTTCTTGGCCATTTTTCTGAAAATATGATGCAGTAGCATTTTTTCCCACTCGTGGTTAGTGGTTATGTGAAGCCATTTGTTGTTAATATTTACAACAAACATCATGATTAATACTGACTCTAAAGGGTTTGAGTGGCTGGTACAGGCTCCCCTGATAGACCCTTGCCTCCATCCAGTGATGAGCTTACATCCAAATAAAAATATCTCCAAGGAACAAAAATGTGCGCTACAACTGCCAGAAAAATTGTAAGGGATGAAAAGAGAAACTCACAAAATTAATGACCAAAATATAACTTTTATGGCCACAACCATAAATGCTACATTTGGAGAGGAGTCGAAATGTATGGAACACCATCCCCACTGTGAAACACGAAGGCGGGTCACAATTGCTTTGGGGATGTTTGAGCTCCAAAGGCACAGGAAACTTGGTCTGAATTGATGGAAAATGAATGCCGAATGTTATCAAAGGATACTGGAGGAAAAATGTGCATGGAATGTTACTGGAAATTCCAACATGACGACAATACAAAACACAAGGAGAAGTCCACTTGTCATTGGTTACACCGGATCAAAGTGAAGTTTGTGTAGTGGCCATCTCATCTCCTGACCTCAATATCACAAAACAACTCTGGGAAGAACTCAAATGTGCAGTTGCAACCCAAGAATTTACAAGAAATGGAGGCTTTTTGCCAAGAAGAACAGGCTGCTTTACCAACAGAGAAGATAAAAAACCTCAACAACAACTACCTCAAGAGACTTCAGGCTGTCGTTGATGAAAAAGGGGGAGTACAGAATATTAAGAGCTGGGGTGTATAAACTTTGTCAGTTTAATTTGGAAAGTTTCTGTTGTAAAAACATAAAAAAACGATAAATGTCGTCACCAAACCACTAACTTCGAGTGGGAAAAATCCTTCATTATCATTCATATTTTGTAAAAAATAGCCAAGAAATGAAAAATTTTTCCAGGTTATGTAAACTTTTTATAAGCAAATAATCAACCACTTGTTTTAGTCACGAGTTCTTTTTGTCTGTGTTTTCTGTTGCTCTCATGTTTAATGCCACTGTAATAGTGACTGGGTCAACAAACAGCAAATAACGATCTGTAAATATTCGCGTAAAGAAACTGCTTTGTGTAATATCATGCACAAAGAATTAAGCTGAATAAGATTTTCTGATAGAAATTTTGCACTTGATTGGAAAAATACAAAGCATTTGTAATAAAAAAAAAATCTTAATGCTTAATTTAGATTTACCTTGAAGTTGACACCTATTTTAAAGTAACTTTATAAGTACGTCATTGGGGAGCCATCCAACAGCCAATGTGTAGCTGTTTACCAGAAGATTTGTGGTGCTCTGTGTTCCATGTCTAACAGAGCCTGTAGATGAAGCACGGATAAACTCTTTCACATGTGCGGTCAGACTCTGTGTATACAGCGGCGTCTCTCTGAGGGCCGGAAAGAGCCTCTGACTCTCACTTTGTGCATGTCCTATTGTTGGGTGTAATTTGATCCTTTGCCGTTTCGGTTGAATTAGCAATTCTTTTGTCCTCTTGGCTGTGTGCATTAACAGTCTCTTTAGGTCAGGGTGGACTGTGATGTACAGTGACCCCAAAAAGTATTTGGACATTTTGGATCCTTAAGCTCAGTGAGTTGTAAAAGATGAGTTTAAGAAATATTCTCAGATTTAATATTTCAGGAGCGAATAAATAGCATTTTTCCAAAAGTAATAATTTAATTCACGTCAAATGCATAAAACCTTTTTAATGCCTGTGTTGACGTTAAACAAATTGCTCCATTAAATAAATTCCCTCATGCGGCATCCGCTGTCTTGAAAGTGTGAGATATTCAGGTTTCACACTGAATGCTTGCCTGCTGTGTTGAAATTTAAATGAGTCCAGCAGCAGAATCTGATCTATCGTAGAATCTGTGAGAGTGCTGATCTTTGCTGGATGTTGTATCATTAGGAATGTTTGGCTACACGCACGCAAAAGTTTAAGCAGGTGCGATGTGCAAAGTGAACAAAGGAGAGAATTGGGGACACTTTTAATCTTCATTTGCAGGAATGTAGCTCCAACCATTGAAGTAACCTCCACCATGCTTAACTGTGCTTGTCCATAACCTCCTAGTTTCTTTGTTTTCATGCATTCTTTGGCCTTGGTCCAACGTTAGAGGTATGACCTTTTGGCTGCAACTCCTCATGAAGGCAACTACTGGCTAGACTTCCCTGGACAGTTCATGGGTGTCCCTAGGTCCCACTGGATTCAGCCAGTTCTGTCTTGAAATCTATGCCTGGGACAGACCTTGTTGGTACATTACAAATATGTTGTGTCTTGTTGCTCTGCTCATTCGTGCCATGATAAGAAATTGCCTCCACACACCGATCTGAAGTTTCATGCGACAACACACCTTGATCACACATCTGACTGAACGAGTCGTGCCAACGGAAAAAAAAAAGTTTCTCAATGCCATATTGGATCCAATTTTCGCAAGGAGAACGACCAATGGAAGCTGGCTCTTTTGATGACTTCATTCAGGAAACAGGAAAGAGATCACACCACAAAATCCTCTTTTTTTCTGTGTGTTCTTTGATTCCTTCTCCGTCATTGTCTTCCTCTTTTCTGTTTCTCTAAGTACATCTGTTGTTCAGCAAACGCCATCTTCAGGCCAATAGCGTCATTGCATCAATATTTCCTCAACCCAGACAAAGAGCACCCTAAAGATTCGCTCGAATCTCAATTTGAGATTACTATAATCCTACAAAATTCCACACGTTGTGCAAGTACCAATAAGAATTGTTGCAAACATTGATTTTTGTTGTATTTACTCACTTTCTTTGCAACCCTTTTCCTCTACAGCCAAGAGAGGAGCAGCCATTAAGTTGGTAAATTATTGGCACGAGCAGATCATCCATTACCAAATTTAGATTTCAGGGTTTTGGCTTAATGCAACACTGTCGTTCCAGTCATGTTGAATACAAAGAATCAACTTCAGCCTCTCATCTGTGGGCAATACATCGCTCTACTCTCCTACTTTTGAAGGAAATGATGAGACACACAATAATAAACATAGGGTTACGATACCTGATAGTTCAGATACTGGTTAAATGTTTTATTTTAATGCATGTAAATGCTTTTGGAATCAGTTTTTCTATCTTGTCTCTTTGAGGACGAGCTGAAAGTGTTCCCAGACAACTGTGGTGACTATTGTAATTATCCGCGAGATGGAATGGCGACTGGGGTCGCTAATTTGAGTAAGTGTTTAGATACCAGTGTGTGAGCTCTCTGTTCTGCCTGGACACAGAGTGCTCTTTCAGCCTTAATGTCAGCATTGCTTCAGCCAGGCTTTCCATACCTCTCTCCAAACTTCTTCCAGACAGTAACACAACAAAGAAAATCTGAAGACAAAGGGTATATTTTTAAGCAGGCCGTAAAGGTTCAAGTGCTCAGACATATAAGAGGTTGTGATTTATAAATGAGGGTTTGTGAGGTCTCTGAATGTTAGTCATGATTAGGAGGTTAAAGGAGTTAAAATGAGGATGGCAAGAAGATCCTCCGGAGACGGTTCATCAGTCAAGAGAATGCTGAGGGAGTTATGGCTGTGAGCCAAAATCTACTACTCTACCGACAACTGTGCAGCTAGTTGTTTGGTACAAATCAGATAATCTAGAGACCTACGTGATAATTTTGTAATTTAGAGTTCGAAAAAAGAAAATATATATAATCATCAATTATAACAACCCACCCTGATTTTTGGCTTCAGCCAATCATAGTTTCATCAACTGACATGGTTTGTAACCATGAAAATTGTAAAACCGTGCTCTTGGCAATGGATTTATTTGATTCAGTTACCAAGATGGTGCTGAATGTCTGCTTTGGAAGTTGTATGGTTGGCTAAAGGGTGCACTAAAGCTTACTGCACGATGTTATCACCGATTTTGAGGAATTGCATGCAACTGCCCGGTGTCAAATCATTGTGCACTGAGTGACGATCTCACTGTGTGACCTACCAATGAAGTGATCTGAGAGAGCCGCGTAAAATCGTACCATATCGGCGACTCGACTGCAAAACGTGTTCGGACTGGAAATGTCTTCAGTTACTTGCAGCCTATCGGGACCCAAGTAATGAAAAAAAAAGACGTGAACGTTCTCATTTTTGATAATAATCTCAGTCATGATCTCCAGTCTTTCACATATGACCTCGCATTGTTCTAAAGACACTTTTCATAAGTGTTTGGTTTGCGAGGTGAGTTTTCTTGTTAATTTAATATATATCTGTTTGCTATTAGTTGATCGTTTGATCAGAGGACTGCGGGTTATAAATAAAAGGTAGAAGTTTGAAAATTTGTGTTCTGCATTTTTGCATTTGCTCGGTTAACTTAACTTATTTAAATAATGAAAATATTAGTGGTAGGTCATTATCAACATTAATGTGCCGTGTTATCGAGCAATATAATTAGATTAAATCTATTCTCAAAATGTGGGTTGGGAGCTGGGTCTATAATAGAGCTGAAGTTTTGACACTGAGCCCGTCGAATCGGGCTTAATTTATATTATTGTACACAGTCATGAGATGTGCTTGGATGTACGAGAAACACAAAAAAAATATACGGAGGTTAAACAGAAGCTTGTCTCTGCAGATAACGTTTTCTATAACTATGTTTATGCCATGGTTTTTGTGAATACTGTATTCTGATTGCTGGCGGGTATTGGGACTGAGACCCAATGTCAAGTTTGTCACTCAAACCTTTAACCCCGAAGTGATCTATTGTCCAGAATTTGCCACAATTTGCATCATAGCGGCATCACTTCAGGTAAACCACGGAACTATTTTTAATATTTATTTCGGAATACCTTTGGGAGAATTTAAATGAGCCATTTTAATCTGGAATAATTCTTCTTACAGTGAGATTAATCTACATTGATTATTATATATCCATTGTAATGTGCAAAGTTTCCATAAGAGGTGCAAAGGTCCGACCCTGTGGTTCAGTGGACAGTGGATCGGACATATACGCGTGGATGTACAGGGTGGTGTGGGTTTGAATCCCAAACCAGTCATGATTTCTCTTCCCGTCTACATACTGACCGTTGTTTCTAATTAAATGCAAAAACGCCCAAATGATCTTTAAATCATTGAAGTCTTTGAATGCCCCGGTGCGTTCACCAATCACACCAGCTGTTTTGAATCAAGTACAAGAGTTGACCCAAGGCAATTCAAATTAAAATGTGAGAAAATGTGCAATACTTTCATTTTGTAGACCCCATATTGGTGCCATCTAGTTGTGAAAAGAAGGGATAACCCTTGGAAGTACAAGACCTGTAAAATGGCCTGTGTTTCTGGCACTAAAAGTGCTTGTGTAAGGTTCAGTTGCAAGGATTTTTTTTTATACAATTTTCACATTGTTTTGACCTCGTATTTGGTTCTTGGGGGGGGGGGGGATTTGTGAATTTTTATTTTGTCTCAACACTTTACTTTTTTTCAGAACTAAAAAACAGATCGTTCTGACAAAAATACTCAGAATTGTATTTTTTGTAACAATTCAGGTCTGTTTTTTTTTTATTTATTGTGAATAACAAAAAAAAAAGCTGTGGTTTTACCAAAAATGAAATGAACTGTTGCCACAAAAACTGTTTTACAGGTAATTTATTAGAGCAATTTGTAAAGTAGTTTAAAAACAAAAAGTCGAACTTCCAAGGATTAAAGAAAGAGTTGCAAAATTCTGAACAATTACTCACTGCTACATGAACTAGCATTAAAATAGAGATCCATTAAACTGCTAAAATAGTCAAATACAAAGACCAGAATAAAAAGCAACATATGCAAGAACATATAACACCAATAAACAAATGGACATAAAATTTGTGTAAGACACATTTATGTGTCATAGGTCTTGGGAAATACTTGTTTTAAAGTCGGTGCATTGCAGTCTTATAATTTTTTTTTAATTTGCAAGACCAAATACAAACCCACAGGCTTGCGCAGACCGGAGGTTGGGAATGTCTTCTCCATCGTGCCGGGTCAACTACTTCCCCTCATTGGTTAACTCCTAGTGAGCCATTCATGACGCATCATTTTTTGAGTACTGCAGAAACGGGAAGGATCTGAAGAAGAAGAAGTCCGAATGATGAAAAGTGGAATTAAAAGAAGTAGATGAAGACAGGAAGCGAGAGTTAGCGAGGGAGTTGGTAAGGATATTTTTAGGAGTCTGCTCTCTGACCACATCACTGGCTTGGGCTTGGTGCCTGGAGCTTCTGGTTTCATTGTGAACTCCGCATCCAACGAGATGCAATTTCAGCAAGATGAGACAGGGTTCACTTTGTCTGTGTGCACCACAGTGAAGACAACTCCAAGCCCAATAAAGGAGAACAGCTGTATCGGGGCTGCACGCCTAAAAATAACACTCCCGGTTTAATTAGGGCCTGTCAGGGTTCCTCTGCGTTCTGCCAAGAGGCCGGAGTTTGGAACTGAATCCAGGTCAACTGAAACATTAAAAAAGACCAAACGCTTTCTCTGATCTTGTTTGATGGATTTGTTCTGCTATTGTTGAAGTCAAGAGCACTTTTATTCCTTTCAGAGTGTTTTGGATGGACTGGAATTCAGAAGCAGATGGAGTGTGTCTGTGCTGGTCGATCTACAGCGTACAGTTCATGTCTCAAGTTCCCCTGTACACTAGTGAAATAGTTCCTGTGGGAATCACAATTAATGGCCATGGGATAGCTTAACTCTGGCCTAACCACTGTTAATAAATAATGAGCAGCACATTACCTCTGTCTAATGATTCCATAAGCTTGGGATTAATATTGTAGAAGTCTATATCCGCTGTGAGTCGCATGGCTGAAATAACTGCTCGTTGAAGCAGCTGTGCTGAAGTGACATGAGGACCGGCACTGAAAGGAAATGCTGACATCACCCATCTCACTTCCTGTTGTTTTTCCATGCACAGATAAGATTTTTTTTTGTGAATGAGATAAATCTATTTTTAGACCTGTGTAATTGTTGACCTGTTTAGTGTTATCTCTATACAAAGGAAGTATGCTAATGACCTTCTATATGGTCAAAACTGAAATTGTACGAACCTACCGTTTTTACGGATAATAGTTGATTCTGGAAGATTGTAGTGTTTGTAATGTAAAAGTAGAACTTTCGAGAAACTCTTTAGTTTGCTGTAGTTCAGCCCATTCTTCCTAATCAGGCCAGTCGAATACACTCGCTTTCACCAAAAGCAAGGGATGCTTTGGGTCATACTGGAAGACAAAATGTTGACCCAAACCACGTTTTCATGCAGCCTATTTCAAAATCTTCTCCAAGTCCAAATTTTTCACGTTTCCTTTAACACCAACGAGAATTCCAGTGTCCAACACAAGCTCCCACCACCAAGCTTCACCTTAGTGTTCCTTGGGTTAAAAATCTCTTTGTCTTTGTCCAAACATCGGCAACATCTCTATAGCCAAAAAGATACAGTTTTGTCTCATCTTTTGGTGTCTCTTCAGAAATGGGGTCTTTCTCTGGACTCTTTAAGGCATTGGTTCCTGTTCGATCAGAGTTGTCCTTGGGGTTATAAAAAAATTCAATTAAGGAAAACCCCAATTTCCGCATTGCTTAGACCTTGTATTTGCTTTTTTGGGGGATTTGTGAGTTTGTATTTTATCTGAACATTTTTTCTTTTTGATGTAATACATAAAAACTGTTTGATTTTATTTTTGTTAGTTTTTTTTTTTATTAATGTGGAATTGTGGTATTATCTTTCCTGTGGCTCAGTTGGTAGAGCATTGCGCTAACAACGCAAAGGTTGTGGGTTCAAATCCCAGGGAAAGCAAGAACTGACAGAAAAAATATGTTCATTCAAATGTAAGTCGCTTTGGATAAAAGCGTCTGCCAATTGCATAAATGTAAATGTAATGTAAGTGTAAATGTAAATTAATGTGTAATGAATAAAAGCTGGGGTTGTAAAAAAAAAAATAAAGCATTGCCACAAAAAAAAAAAACGGTTTTAAATGTAATTTTTTTCAGCAAATTGTAAATGAGACACTCAAAAAGGCCCCAGACTTCTAATGGTAAACATAAATGTTCAACAAGGTTCATTTGGTTAATCATGCAAATTAGCAAATCATTGGACAACAGTTTTTAATATATTAAAAAAATATTATTCAAGCAACTACAATATAACTGACTTTTCCTAGATAATATGTATATAGATACTACAATATGAAATGTCAAAACATTTAAATTCTTATGTAATATTTAATTTTGAATGTATAAAGTGCAAATTCACAAGGGAGCTAATAATTTTGTCTTTTACTACATGAGCTGGAGGCATGTCACCATTTTCAGACTGAGAATGATGGCCTTGCTGTCGATGATGTTTCGTACTCGATGATCCTGGTCTGATGAAGCCACCATGACATCATCTGTGAAACCAGAGAGGAAATCATGTTCCCACTAACCAGATTCTTTTCAGCCCCTGGCTGCACCTGGAAACCCTGTCCATAAAAATTGTGAACAGAACCTGTCTGAGTCCAACAAGCACCAGGAACAGGTCTGACTTAATGCGGGTAATGCGAACCAATCTGCAGTTCCGGTTTTAGAACGATCACCCTTAGCAGAGAGCCCCCCACTGGACACTCGATCTAGTCGATTGCTTTCTCCAGATGCACACATGGAAAAGCTGGGAGTACAATTTGTATTCCTACCACAGGGAAATCACCCTCCTCAGCAAACCTATGCCAGGGCACTCGAGAGGACAATCTGGCCAAATCTTGGATGCAAGACGAACAATGCAGTTTCTGGCCTAAATATGGAACAATAGACTAGCTGTAAACACTCTTTAGGGTGCTAGAGGGACATATGTTTTTTTTCTCTTAATTACCCTTCTCTCACTCTGGTTGCTTTATCTTTTATGACTGGTACCACCAAAGGAATTCTGGGAAATAGTTGAGAATGCTGCATTTTTCCATTAACTTAACATGGTCTTATGTTAATCTGTACCTCACACTGAGAACCTCATATAAACTTTGAACAGACCACACCTGTGGAGGTTATCTGTCAGGGGTTACCAACACCTGTGCAAAAGTATTTGAACTCTAGAAGGGGTTAAACACTTCCCATTGACTTAGTATGCCCTTTGAAAATAAATGGGAAATGGCAACAACAATTATAGTAACAAATTAAATTTTGATGACTGGCGGCTACCTAGCAACCAAAATGTTAACCCTAGCAACCTAGCTTTGGTAAATGAGAAAGACATGGCGGTTGGCTTAAATAACTTTTTTAGAGACAATGGGAACATTATATTATGTCTCCTCGATAGTAACCAGGTTGCTTACCAATAGCATGCAACCATTCTGAGCTAAGGAAAATCATAGAGACACAGAGGTCGGCTTCTATTACTCATAATTTGGTTGCATAATAGCAACCAAAAATTCAATTTTGCTAATAAAAAAAGTTTAAATGGAAATTTGTGTAAAAACTTTAGCCCCTAGTTTGGTAATTTGGTCTTTCTTTGAAAATCTTGACCATGACCATGAGGTCCACCTCACATTGGGTGAAAACCAGGGGTAGGCTGGTACCCGTTGCGAGTCTATCACACTGCCATATTCAGCCCTCATTTTCACGCACAACCAATCCTATGGAAGCTTTGGTCGTGGAAGTCTTTAGACCGTGGGAAGAAGCCGGAGTACCTGGAGGTAACCCACACAAGCATGTTTAAAATCCTCAGCTCAGTTGTACTCAGAAAAAAAGCCCCAGGCTGCATTCAAACTGGCAACCTTCTGTTTGAGAGCTAGCAGTTCTCACTCCTGAGTTGCCCTTGATGCTTCTTCTCGGAATCAATAGCCATTGCCCATCTGAGGGTAATAGTGTAATTATTGTTCTTTACCTGATTCATATTGACCAGTTCCTCCCGTTTTAATGCTATATTTGAAGCTCTTCAATTACAAATTGCTTAGAGGTCGTGATCAGCAGTAATTATTGAAAACGAAGTCGCTAAGTGCATGAACGTGTGGTCACTGGTCTCAAGCTAATGTGATGCTTGCGTAGCTCAGCGTTTTGAATTGCTGATTAAACATGAATTTTAGCTTCTTTTCACTGGTACCTTCGAAGCACTGGCTGTTGTAGAAAATGTATTTAAATATTAATCGAAAAGGTATTTGACTCACAGATTAGACCGACGTACTCAAGGAAATTTGGAGTGTATAAAGCTGGTGCTTATGTGGGCATTTCGTATAATTCAGCTCTCTTGCTTTTTAATGATTATTTAATTCACGTGTGAGGGGGTGTTTCTTTTCATCAGTGAGGGGTTGTATTTGTCTGGGGTGCTGTAAAATATTGGAGGTCTTGTTTGTGATGCGTGAATGTGTATAACGAGTGGCACTGTTGACAGAGTGAAACTCCGTTCTGCTCACACTCATAAATCAACAAGGTGCGCTGACCAGAAGTCTCCATGGAGATTTCTGCTTCCAAGAACTGGGCAATACATTCATACCCAATAATTTCCCAAGCCCGACACTCCAGAGAAAGAGTCCCTGTCTGGACCGTCCTCTGTGAAGTGCTTCAAATATTTCAGGCATGTCCAGAGTCACACTGCAAAAGCGGAAATCTAAGCAGAGCTAAGAAAGATTACATTTAAGTTAAAAATCTTTTTTAAGTTTAGAAATTTAGGGTATAGTTTATTTAGCTTATTTTGAGAAAATATGACCTATATTTTCTTGAGAAAAAAAAAGGATTTATCTTTAATATTACAGATGTCTTATTTTAAGAAATCAATGCTAAGTTCTGAAAAAAAAACAAGAAAAAAATGCTTAGATGTAGTTCAAATATTCTCAAGCAACAATGGGCAAATTTGACTTGGTAAGTATTCTTGAAACTTGTGTTTCAAATTAGTTTTTCGTTCATTTTGTTTATTCACTATACATTTAAATGGAGAAATCTGGGATTTTCTAGTTTTATTACTGTTTTAAAGACTGTTTTTAGGCATGTTACAATATAATGTTATACAAAATTGTCACAAACCATATCGTGGAGCTGCTGGGAGATATCAGCCGAAGTGGATTTGCTTCAAGGTGTGATTCTAGTCACTTCTTTACCATGTCTTCTTCTTTATGTAGTTTTTACTAGGAGGCAATTGTCTTTTACTCGCATTTTAAACAAAAAAGGTTATAAAACTAGCTCTCTCCAACACTTAGAGTAGAAAAGATGACTTTAACACTGCACCCTAGTGGATGGAAGGCTCTCATAAAAATCAAACTAGACCCTAGCTTTCTTCGCTCTATGGTTTCAAAACTTAAATTCGATTTGTTCCAATGACTGTTTGCTATATAAACAGTTTCAATATTTAGTTAAAAATATCGTCATAAAATCATGATGGATAATGTACAATAGACATATTATCCAGGTAGTGTATAGTGAGCAGAGTGTATTGTTACAAATGTGCTTGTTTTAATACAATTTTGCTAAAAAAAGTCCTATATAAAAAAGATTATAAGGTGAAAATCTGTTAATTTTAAGCTAAAACATGTGCTTTTAAGATTTCTTGTTGCTACGTGATCAGTGCAAACATTCTAAAGTTTGTGCTGTTTCTAACATTTCTTATAAACTAGAGAAAAACTAATTTTAAGCAGATTTTAAAACTATTTTAAAGACTAATATCCTTATTTTAAACTTTCTTTAAAATAAGTTTATTATATAAAAAAAAGATTTGGTTCATACAAAAAAAGAAAATCTGTTTAGTTTAGTGCTATAATATGTAGTTTTAAGACCATTCTTAAGTTCTTTTCTTAAAAACTTAAAACTCTCAGTTGAGGCCTGTGGTGTGTTGGACAGTGCTGATGCAATGGGACCAGAGTTACTTGCCTCCTGTTTGTCTTATACTCTATCAAAAAAAATAATAATTTAAGCCGGAATTTCTTGTTTTGAGACCGCATACTCTATTTTAGAAAATTTTCCAAATTTTTTCGCTGTGGAGTCCTAGAGACAAGTGAATGCACCGCAAACACAGACTCGGACACATAGCCGAGCTCAGTTGTGAGCGAGTATTCATGATGCATATTTTCCTGCGCTGTTTCCACAGAGTCACATGCTCAATCCTTTACTTCAGATAAACAGCACTCACACATACTGTACACCACCGGCGGCAGCACATTCCTGCTCTCACATGGATGCAGTATGTGTTTCCCTCTTTCTGAGAAGGAGGCTCCTCTCTCGGCTTGTTGTAAATCATATTCGGGAGCTTGGACCACACAGCAAACTGAACTCCTCAGAGGGCACTGGGTGAAGAGAGAGAAAGATGCTGAACAGAGCAGGAGCGGACAAATTAGAAGGGATAAACCAAATCGATATTGTAAAAAGATTCAACATGATGTGTCAGTGGGTCTTTCTGTTTTATTAAGGGACTTTTCCAACTGTAAATGGAGATTAATTTTCCAACTGGTTGTAAACCATGCTGCAATTTAGTTGCAATTATAACAAATTTAGTTCCCACTTTGGGCACTTGTTACTGCTTTTCGCATTACATTCGTTTTCCTTGTTCATTTTATAAAACTTATTCATTCACATTTCACTTTTAATTGAGCTTGAAACAACTACTTTGTAATCCTTAGAATTTTCAAGTCTATTTGACTGGCTCTTATTACTTTACAATTTGCTGTAATAATTTTCCTTTAAAACAGTTTTTTGTGGCAATCCTTATTTTTTTTACACACCTGAAATTGTAAACAAAAAAGTAATTTTTGTATGACAAATATCTCAAAGAAATTGAGTTTTATAACAAAAATCAAAAGTTTGCAAAACACAATCCAACTCGCAGCCTGTGCATTTCCAAGGGCTATCCCTTCCTTTCCTGACTAGATGGCACTGATGGCATGGATGTGGAGTCTGTAAAATGAAACTGAATGATGGTTGCCCGTTTTTTCACATTTTCATTTTAAATACCTTGTAAATTTTGTGTGTTATGTAAATTCTCCCAGCCACTGCAGGCAACTGAAATACATTGACCAATCAGAATGCAGCATCTTGCTAGGTCACGACAACTTGTAAACATTCTGGCAGAATGAAAAATGGCAGATTTATTAATCAGTTGTGTGGCAGCAAACAGCATATTGTATGATAAAAAAAAAGGTTCTCCTCTTGATGCAGACTTGACCCCTTTGTCTCTGAAAGACTTAAATAATAATCGATTCACATTTTGCTCTGTGCTTCTGAGAGACCACGCGCTCATCCATTGGTTGCTGGCTGTATTGCTAACGCGTGATTGGCTGTTCGTACATTTGAGTGATGTGCACATAACTTTTTTTTTTAAGATCTAAATCCGCATTCTAGGTTACCGGGATGTTTTGGGAAATTTGTTTTGCTTGTGTCCTATTGGCTTAACAGATTTTAACAGCAGACATTTCATTTCCATCAACATTTAAATCTCTGTGTTTATTTCTTTTTTTATTTTTGAGATTGAATACTTAGGTTTTTGCCGTGTTGGGAAAAAAAATCCTTTTATATATTTTTTTTCCTTTCTAAATGACCTGAAGTAAGTTGAAATTAAATTTTTGACTTGCATTGACTTGGAACTTGTAAAGTAGTCCCACCTGTGCTATAAGCACAATGACTTGGAGAATCTGTGGAATAGAATTGCTGAAGATCTTCCTGTGTGTGAGACTTACTGGCGGAAGATAATCGATTTGTTAAAAAGAAAGTATGGGCTGTTTATTACGCAATACACTAAGTTTTGATGCACGATTATATCAACATATGTTTAAAACCACACAGAGTGCATCTGAACCCATACCACTTCTATGATTCTTCTGTACAAGCCACAAATATTTATCTGATATTAAAGCAACTTAACAAAAGTCTAGACGTGGAATCCTTTCTCGTCATTTTTCAAAACGATTTGCATATTTCAGCCTCGTTTTATATGTAAATTACAGCGGCTCGCATTTTCACCGTATTGTTCTTGATGTGTAAAGGCCTTAAGGGTTAACTGGAAATTTCACCTCAAAATTAAATGCAAAAACTGACTTTTTAAGTGTATTGTTCCTGGAGTGGTGATGGCTTAAGTTTAAAGAAAAAAAAAAGTCATTATTATGGCTATTACAATACAGCGAAAATGTCTGATTTAAAGTACGTTCAGCATCTGAAAGTATCTGGCGTCTGAAACCTCATGCAGTTGTTTTATAGTTTAATGAACGTCCATCAGGATCCATTCCGCTATTTAATTCCTATAATGGCAGCAGCTTTAAGTGTCTGCTCGGGGAGAGGAGTGCTGAACTGGCTATCTGATAGCTTTATCTGCTCCTCTTTAATTAAACTGAGTGAGGGTTTCTGACTTCCGCCAGAATATGGTTAAGTGTCAGTCCTTTCACCGTGCGGCTGCTGCTTGCCATATGCCACACAATCGTGAACAATGTTGAGCAGGCCTTGAAGTACTGTACTCAAGAATATAGATAATATAGCGCATTAATTTTTTAATACTCTATTGCCCAAATCCCTGCTGACTTTACATTTCCAGTAAACCCCAGATGAACTTGTTCATTTTTAATTTCCTGCCAGTGACTTATTTATCAACCCAGACATCTGTAAGGTCCTTTTTTGCAGACGTGATAGTGTAGACGCAGCACGGGACTAACATTTCTTGTATTTACGTTAGACTTGAAGGACACCATCAGAAATTCTTTTTTTATATTGCCTTGTCAAAGTATGTCGTTATTCGTCTTTTGCCTCGGACAAACAATTCTAAACGTATCTCCTCATAGACCATTCAAGCAACTGCCACCAAGCTTTGCCAAGACATCCAAACTGGTCTGACCTAGGTATCGATATCATTTTAGACTTATACCGCTAAAGGAATTCTGGGAAATTGCTGAGAAAATGTCCCATTGACTTAACATGGGGTCAAATTGTGTTAAACTGTTACATTCTCATAGAAACATAAACTCACCACACTTGAGGAGGTTTCTGGTCTGTGCAAGAGCATACCAATCAATGTACAAAAAATTGAGGCTCTAGAAAGAGCTACATACTCACCATTGACTTGAATGTATGGCCATTGAAAATAAATGGGAAAATATTTCCCTAGCGACTAAAGTGTTTACCCTAGCAACCAAATATTCTGAAATCGAACTCAACTTTGGTATGTGATGGAGAGAATGGGGTGATTTTAAATCACATGTAGTGACAAAGGCAACATTATAGTGCCACTGATTCTCCATAGCAACCAGGCTGTTTACCATAGCAACCAATTTGGCAAATCTCTATCTCAGCTTTGGAAAATCATAGAAACCTGGGGGTTGGTTAATGTTAGTCATCCTAGCATGGAGTGCATCGTATAATGTGTGGCAATTATATTATACGTTGTATAAATGACATGTGCCATCAAATTTTAGGTGTCCAGGTAACCATTGGTGTGGCATCTCTGGGTGGCGACTATAGGGGTACGTGACAGTGTTTTGTGTCAGGGTATTAAGGGGCCAGCTCTGGAGTATGTCTCCAGTGTGAGAAGTGGGCTCCCTTTCTTCCATGTTGTCACCACTTTTCAAGCTCGTAACTTATTTGATCGGGCTTAACTTCTTTATATATAAATGTTTTTCAGTTTAGACATGCATTCAATCAAAAAATTTGTTGCAGCTTTTGAGCTGGTGGTAAGAAATGACACTAACGATCTCCACAGCAACCAAGCTGTTTACCTTAGCAACCAGTTTGGCTTCTCTATCTCAGCTTTGGAAATTTTCGAGAAAAGGGGGTTCATTTTACAAATCAACATTAAAGTTTGTGTGCAAACTAACCAGCTAGTTTTCTCTGAAGTCATCTCAAAGAAATAATAAAACAGAGGCTTTTAAGTGGACATGCGATGATTCACTTATTCTCTGATGTCTATCTGGCTTAATGCATTAATTCTGTGACCTCTGTTTTCCTGTAAAGCAGTATCACTCTTTGGTTATAGAGCACCCTGTGGCCACTCGGAAGGGGGGCTAATTCACTTTAAACGAAATGAAATTCACAATACTCGGAGCAATTGTCCCCCTGCAGCGGTCATGCTGGGCTACTGACAATGTCAGAGTACATTACAGCTGTTGGGGGATGGGCCTCTTTTTATATGAAGCAATTACTAAAGACACCTACTGATGTCATATCAATTACAAAGGGACACATTGACCAACTGTTTGGTTGTTCGTATTTCCCATTAAACCGAGTGAGAAAAGGGAGCGTTAAGTTTATGTTTAACTCCTACTTGACAAGAAAAAGCCATTTTTCAGTTTGGCGTAAATGTGTGATGTAACAGCAGCTTCTGAACTCAATGAATGGAGCTTTCAGAGCTGAACCTGCAAACAATTATGAGCTGGATGTTCGGAGGGGGGTCTTCTTGATGGCTGACCACAAGAGGATAAAGAATCAAACATGTGGAGCACAGTAGCAGGAGTTACCCGCAGCCAAGAGCTCACAAGTAGCCAGTGTGCTCACAAGTCGTCTTTGTTTTAAATTAAAACACACTTTGTTCTCTTTACCGTATAGAAAGTAAACTTTCACTTCCCAGGAAACTATAGCAAGTTATCAATGAAAACAGATGCTGCGCGACCTTTTCATTAAAAGTGGTTTCAAGAGGAAGGGCTAAGGGTTAGGGGTATTTTTTGGTTGACCACTTATGAAACTCAAATGCTTTTCAGTGTAACATTTAAATGATTAGATGCAGTTCAAGTAACACAAGACAAACTCAGCACCCGAAGGGCTCTTTATTGTTCTGTCTTCATGGTATGTGACAAGTATTGTATTACTGGTTGCTTCTTATCTTGAAGACACATCATTTAGATGAATGTTCAAAGAGCCCGCATGTGTGGGCATGTGCTGATATCCTCTGTATATTGTTTTATATCTCCCCGTAGCACTTTTGACATGACTCGGTTTATTAGTGCTTGTAAAACAAAGTATTCAAGAAGCAAAAGTGAAAGGTAAAAGTTTTTTCTCATTCAGTTCTTTCAAAGAAACTGGATGCAAATATGAACTTTAGCAGAATCCCGCACAAGTGTGCCATTTCACAGCTCGGTTGAGTAAACCTGTCTGATAATCTGTACATGACAACTGAAGATAAGGATATTAGACAGCATTGGCAGAAAGCGCATGCAGGAAGCAGCCGTGGCAGCTGCGCTTTGTTCTTTGTGTACCCAAAATGCCGACCCTATCTTATCAAGATATATGAGTGATTTCCTGCTTTCTCTTGGCACACATTCACTGACTGTTTCTGCCTGGCATCTTTACAACATTTACTGAGGAAGGAAAGGCCTTATATGGTCTGAGAGGATCGGGGGAACAAAGCAAGCCAATGCCCTGTATAGCTTTACAGTTTGACGATTAGACTCCAGTGTTGTTCAAGGGCATTTACCGTATTAACACAATGTCAACCCATCTGTCATCCGTTAACAAATGCTACAACTCAATGGGAGTTTTTTTTTTTTTAATGACTTGCTTTAGACGCTTTATGAGTAATGTTTCATATAAAAACGTGTTTTTTCTGTGTAGTGAATCATTGAACTCTTAAAAGTTTGAGACACATGTTGAGCACCTACATGTGTGCCTTATTAAAGTGTAACCATTAGGTGATTTCTGATGAGGTGAAGTTGGTTCAAAATGAACTTTTTGATGTTATATATCTAAATTAACTGTACTCAGATTTGCTCAATCTCTCAATAGATTTTAAACCGACTCTGTGGAAGTCAATTCATCATTTTGACTTTAATTTATAACAATTTTTTTGCAATGAAAAGTCATGCTTTTGTTGTTGTGGGTTTCTACACAGTTCGTTTTCTCTAAGCATTTTCCTTTATTTGAATATTCAACAAAAATATATTAGAGCTTACACAGTTTAACCCTTATGTGTTGTTGGGGGGTGTTTTCAGCCACTTCATGATGTTTTTGAGTCTACATTTGGCCCCAACTTCTTCACTATTTCAGCAAATTGGATTATTTTTGGTGGCAAGCCATATTTTTACACAAACTTTGGGAAAATGCTTTGAGATTTAAAAAAAAAAACTCAAAAATGCTCTCTGGTCTAAAAATCTATGAGATTAATATCTTTTTTTCCCACCTCAGTTCTAATAAGACTGCTCAAATAAAATTGCCAAGATATTACATAAGGTCACTGATTTCAGAAAAAAAATACTTATTTTATTTATTATAAAGGATTGTGCCTAGATTTTTTTTACCTTTCATCGCAGTTTTGGACAGGTCAACATTAGTAACAATATTGGCATTAGTGGATTTTTAGGTTTTGTGTAGCTCCAGATCTAATTTTTTTTCCTCCCTCATTTAGTGTTCGTACCCCATTGACTTCCAGGATTGTTTGTGGTCATTCTGTTGGTAAAACAGTTCAAATTTGAGATTGTTAATGTTGATCACCATTTAGAATCATTAACCCTTGAGGGCACAACATAGAGTACATCATCATATTGCAGCAAATTCATGGATTTTTTTTATATAGTAGTTTTGATGAGAATTGGGATAGATAAAGCAATTTGTACTAAAAAAGAAAATGCAGTTTAATTTATTGGCTGTTAATGGTCACGAACAACACAAAAGGGTAATGAATTTGATCAATGCACAAGGGTTAAATAGTCTAAACCATCCAAAAATACAATGAATACCCCTTCAAACTTTATTTAGCTGATATTCACTGTAAATAGCAGAAATTGGGAGGACAGAAACTATTGTATTTTTTCTTTATTAACATATCCTTTAATTCAATATGTTATCCACTCTTGTTTGAAGGGCCACAACACCCCATAATACTTTTTTTTTAGATAATAACATGTCTACATTGGTTTCTGTCTAACGAAGACTATAACCTGTACCGTTTAGTTTATTTTAAACAATAATCAGGTTAAGTTTCTGTTTTTTTAGGTTCTGTCTTTTGTTTGCACTTCCTGTTTTAAAAGCAACATTTAAAACATTAATATTATGCAACATCCCACACAGAAATAACCTATATAATGTGCATATATGTAGGAATAATATAGGAAAACTGACAGTTTTATATATGTCACATATATTGAAAACCTATATTAAACATATATAAACAAAATTTGTTAATTTATGCCAGAAAGGTTATCACAGTCTAAACGTAGCCATTTTTGGCATATATGTGACGTATTACCATATATATATATATATATATATATATATATATATATATATATATATATATATATATATATATATAGGTTCTTTCCTTGTAGGATGGTCCAAAAAGTAAAGATGCAAAAAAAAAAAAATCATTTGTATTCGGAATGTTTTATTCTTGTAACATACAAACCTTTACGATTGTGTAATGACTGTGGGAAGACAGCTTAGCGGAAACCCACATAACCTCGCTAGAAAGAAACCAGCAACGATCCGTCTGAGAGGCACAAATCACCCTGTTTCCTAAATGAATTAGTACTGAAAACACGTGAAATTAAGAAAAGCTAACGGAAGCACGTTTCTTTGCATAAAATTCAAAAAGAGTCTAGTCCCACACTGCTGTGCAGTTTACAGAAGTGCTAGATGAACTCTGGTACCAGGGTATTGTTGGGTAAAGACACATTTCGAAAACTCTGCTATGCGAACATAAACTTGAACTTAATAGCCAAACAAGAATTAATACTGAATGTTATTTGAATAATAATAAATGATTAGGCTTTTGCAAACCTTCCACATAAAATGCTAATGAAACGGTTCTTCAAACGGCTCCCCACCCACACAGACGGTTTAACTGTTATCCAGCTGGATTTCAAAGATCCCTCGCAATGTATTGTGTTTCATTGCTTGGAGGAAGTAACAGCAGTTTAAACCCAAGACGTGCTTTTTCACCGAATCACTCACATTTGATACTCCGCTGCTTTTGCCACACACAGCTGCCAAAAGAAACCTCTTTGAACCCTAGCCTTGAGGTCAGCCCTCCTTAATGCCCTAAAACTCCATTCTTCCCTCATTACCAGCACAGCCAGTTGACTCGCTTGATCTGTCTGAGTGCAGAACCTCCGGCCCTGCTGACTCACGGATACTTGTTGCTGTTGCTCAGCGTAACAAAGAAGTGATTTTCACATTGCAGTTTAGACCATAAAGAATTAGACCTTTAGCAGTGGTTCCGCCGATCTGCTGTCCAAATGGATCCAAATATCTTCCACAGTGACGTTCCATGTTATTGGAAGAGCTGGATTTGTTTTTCCAGCTGTTATCAGTGCTCCCGGACATGTCAAGTGGAGCTGAGAGGGTAAAGTTATTTTGCCGAGGTTGCCAGGGTCTTTTGCCAAGCAGCTGACCAGTCGCTGAGGTTCTGGATGAGTTGGGTTTTATTTTATGGCAGGCATAGAATAAAGTGGCCATTATCTTCCCGGCAAGAAGAGAGAGACCTTTTTCTTTCAACAGTCACTAGTTCTAACTGCTCTATTTATGGTATTAATCGAAAAACAGATTTGACTTATTCTGAATCGAGTTTGTCGTTTGTATTTGCTAGTCCAACAAATTTGGAGTTTCATGTTTATTTAAACTGACGATAACACCTCTTTGTCTATCTGCAGTATTTTCTGAAGTGGTTAAGATCAGCTCTAAGACAACAATGGAACCTTGGCTCTCCATAAAATACATAGATACAGTTGCACTCTTAAGTTTTCATACACTGGCAAAGTTTTTCAGAAACTATGAATGATGACCATTTATCGTCAAACAACTGAGTTTCCTCTTTTTAAAATCATAAGGACAGCAGAAACTGTCCAAATGATAAGTTTACACACATATTTTGTAACATCAATGTCTGAAGTCTCTTGAGGTAGTTGTCGATGAGGTTCTCTGTTGGGGAAGCAGCCGTTCTTCTAGGCAAAAAGCTTATGTCACTTGTAAATTCTAGGGTTGCTTTGCATGAGCTGCACATTTGAGTTCTCCCCGAGGTGGTTTCCATGATAGAGGTCAAGAGACTGAGATGGTCATTCCAGAACCTTCACTTTGATCTGGTGTAACCAATGAGTAGTGCACATTGCCTTGTGTTTTGGATTGTTGCCGTGTTGGAATGCCCAGTATCATCCCATGCAGGCTGATTGGGTTAGCAAGTGAATAGAGAGATAGAAAGAGAAAGAGCAGAGAGAAAGATATAGTGAGAGGCTGAGAAAAAAAAGAGGACCAAGAGCGAATAGAGAGAATAAGAGAGAAAGAGTGTGTATAGGGAGAGAGAGAGAGAGCTGGAGGAACAAGAGAGAAAAAAGAAAGGAGAGTGTAAAATAGAAGAAAGTTTCATAGATTTAAAAAGAGAGAAAGTGATGGAGAGACAAAAAAAGTTAGAGAACAAAAGATAGAAATACTGGAGAATGAGATAGAGAAAGTGAAAGTGAAGAAAGAGAGGCATAGAAAGGAAGAAAGACGTAGTGAAAGAAAGACAGAGAAAAAGAGAGGAGCAAGAGCGATAGAGGTAGGAGTGATCTAGAGAGTGCAAAATATGGAAAAAAGAGACTCAGAGAGAATAACTGTGGCATAATTAAACATTGAACTATTTTCCTGCCGATTGAAATGATAAAAGAAAATAGTGTTGCTGCAAAATAATTTCTATTTCTACTGATTTTATCGAGTTACATTCACTAGATCTCATTTTTGTGGGGGTTGTTTCTTTATACGCAGTTTGATTGGACAACAAAATTATTAAGGCGGGTTGAAGAAAAGTAGTGCAGTAAAAGTACAGATACATATTTCGAAATGTAAAAGTAGACATTTTTAATCTACTCACTTAAGTACAATTTCTGAGAAAAACAACTCGATGTACAATCAACTATGTAGAAACTTTCTAAAAAAAAAAAATAACTTTGATCATGTTCATGGATCAGGTTTAAAAGTATCTGGTGTTAAAACAACCGTGCTTCTAACAGAGCTTCTAAAGTCTAATTGGAGTATTTGGGTCAAACTTGAGTTTGAGATTATTTTATGATGCTAGTTCAATATGTCCACCCCCAACTCTCCTGAAAAGATGAAATCTGAAACATGTTGAAAACCTAAACAAAACGAAAGATAAACATCTTGTAGCGTCTATACAAACAGCTGATGAAATAGTGAAGCAACGGAGCCTCTGCAAAAAATCTTGCTTTGTTAGCTTAAAAGCAAGCGGTTGGCAAGTGCAGTGAGGAGAATCTGAAATCACAACAAAGGATGAGTGTGTGGGTTATGTAACTGCGATTATGGGGCATTAGAGTAATCTGCTCCACACTGTTTACTGCAGACAGAGCAGCTGCTCTCCATCCCCTGCACACTCATGAAACACGACAACATTAATGGGTAATGGTGTTAGAACCAAAAACACACATCCAGCTCAGTTTACACGGCAATGCGCTCATCAGCTATAGCTCTCTGTCTTTTTAATGCCACAGTGTTCACCAATCACTCAAGGCATCCCACTAAACATGCCCTGCACACTATAAACACATTCTTGAGTTTAACGTAGAGTAATGTTACATTAAAGTTCATCCGCATCTCCTCTGAAGTGACTAATACCCGTCTCATGATCTTATTAAGACCCATGTTCAATGGCAGATGCTCAGGGTTTCCAGGTCACTCTTCATACAATATGGCCCTTCCATGACCCTGTCTGCCCAGACAAAGCTGTTTATACGGACACCTCAGGCCAACTAACAATAGGATTTTATTACCCCCAAGTAAAGGAACGGCCTTTTTGCCACTGGCTAACTTCAACTTTCGACAGCTGGACTTTATGTGTCAGCTGTCCAGACTTGAAACATCTAGGGACCCGGATGGAGTTCTTTGGATGTCTAGGCTGCTGTGCAACGGAGACTATGTGCATATTTGGTCTGGCTTGAGATCGGAAGTGTTTTCCTTCAGGGCTTGGTGGTGGTCGTAAAGCTCTTTGATGCAATTATTATTCTAAAGCATTTTCTCCACAAAAAGATGGAAAGCACAGAGCTTTCTTTAACAAAACCATCTTGATACAAACAGTGGGCTGCAGAGAACATCAGTGTATCTTTCTTTAGATGCTGTGGGAATTAAAGGAGAGAAATTAATGGAATGGTCCCATCCTCCCCTCACCTCATAACTTTTGAGAACATCTGGGTCTTCCTCGAGCAGAAGATTTATCACGGTGGGAGGAGTGTCACATCAAAAGAGTAGCATTATAAGAGGCTGTTCTGATATCCTGCAAAGACGTTCAAGCAGAAACTGGGGAAAAAAACTCTAGTTCAATGGGAACAAGAACTGGGAGGGTCCTACCGTATAGTAAAATGTACAGTAACTGGTTGAGATAGCTTTGGATGTCATTTGGTGTTAAATATTCATACTTTTCAGCTCAAAATGTCTTTTTCTACTTGAATTCAAAACAGATTCCAATGGTATACATCAGTATTACAAATGGCTATCTTTTTAAGATGTGTTTTTTTTTGTTCTTGTTACTAACCCTCTTATTTTTCTTAACATAAGTAACACAGTTTTAAGAGTTTTAGCACAAAAAAAGCAAATACATGCTAAAAAGCCACATTGTGCACATGATTATAGAACCTGCAAATTCGGGTATTTACCAAATATGTGTATTTTTACACTAAACTAATTTTTGGTACAAAATCATCAAAGATGTAAATGACATTGAGAGAACTAAAGATCCAAGTGATGCAACTTCATGCTGAAAAACTGGAAATTCTCTAGTTTTATAGGAGGGGTATGGGTTTGGGTAAAAGCATCAGAGACTGGGGCAAGCAATAAATGCATTTTTTTTATTTGCAATAAGAATAGTATGTAGTACACTTTGCTCATTAATAAAATGTATTTATGAAGTGATTTTAATGCTTATTTATTCATAAAAAGTCTCAGGGACGGAAATGGCACCCATTGCGTGAAATGGTTAATGGTTTGTTAAAATGATTGTTTTACTAATTAAGAAAATCTGAAAAATTAGTGCATTATTATTTTTTTCTGTAATATTACCTTTAATTTGTTAACAAAATTTTGTATGTCTTCAAGCTCAAGATTTAGACTTTTTCCTGAACCACAGATTTGGCCACTTGAGCTTCTTTTCTTTTTTTTTAAGAGTGCTGTTCTTTCTTTTTGTCATTTATTGGCAGTGGTATTTTCATGTTTAGCTAGATGTCAATGTTTCTGCGTGTTTTGAGCATAATTTAAGAGATATCTATGGATTTAAACAAAAAAAAAATGGAATTCTACTTTTTAAGTGGTGTCAAGTCTGTTTTTTCTAAATAGTCACACACAGAACATGCATGAACAGAATGTCAATAACTCAACCAAGAAATGTCTCGTGTTTCCTGCAGCATGCCTGCTGTAATGTTCGAAGCATGAAAGCTCTGGTGTGGCAACAGAATGGTTTCCCAGCCTGCGAGGCCCTTCACATCCTGTCAAGCTTTCACAGAAAGGCTTTCAAACGGAGCCGTTGGCCATCTAGCACAGGCACACCTGTCACGCTGGCACTTGAGTTTCAAAATGAGCACAATTCCAGGAATCCCTCCATTATAGCGCCACAGGAAAACTCCCAAGGATAAGATGAAGACTCCCGCTTCATGCACCGTGGAGCAAAGGAGAAGTCACTAAAAAGATAAGATTGGCTTACACATGAAACATACTTCATGCAAATGCAGTCGCGCTGTTCTGCAGTGTGGAGAATTCTGCTGTGTTCTGTTTAGTGATATCTCTTTTCTACAAACATTTGGTTCTTTAAAATGATCGTGGTCTGACAAAAAAACCCAAAATGATGTCATAAAAAAATAAACTGGAGTTAATTCCAGCGTTGAGCTCTGTAGTGATGTTTTGTGACATAATAAGAGATTCAAGTCACAGGATCCTTTTGGAAAGTTTGTTTATTTTCACCGTCACTCTGACACAGTTCAGATCGGGCGACTGTAGATTCTAATGTTCTGCACTGAACCAGAGCTCTACTTAAAACTTGGACAATGATAAGCTTGTACATCTTTTTCCAAAGATTCCTTATCAATTCTCTAGTTTCTTCACAACATTCACGAACAGGACAAAATATCCCTAGTTATTTTTAAAATAGTAATTTTCCCCATTAAAGTACTTGACAACTTGAGAAATAAGGGCATTATAAAGTCATTATCAATTTTTGTGACCTGTAACTAGTTTTGATTCAGTATATGATTCATTACTATCGAGGTTGTGGGACCAAAAACCAGTGACGTGGGGCGAGGTTCATCAGTCAGATTTTTCACCATTTGATCGCAAGCAGTCAATGTGTTTTGTTAAAAAAAAAATAAATAAAAATTCTAGAAACAAACTTGCGCTGCTCCTTTTGAAAAAAAAAATGATAGCATGTTTGTAGAAGTGTTGCTTTTCTTTAATCAGTTTTAAGTCTCTCTGTCTCATTAGACATCACAGCCAGTGAAGAAAGTTGCTAGCACTAATTCTTTCATTCTTTAGTTGAGCTGTTTTAATCTCTGGTATCATTAGCGCCCCCTAGCATGATGCAGGCGAGCTGCATGCCTCACCTAGTTGCTATTGTAATGGCTATAAACACATTTTAATACACATAATTATCTGAACAGAATGTACTGTCATTAGCTCTATCCAGATCCTCACAGCTGCATATAAAAGTGCATGTAAAAGCAAAGCCCAGGATGCAGGTGCAAGAAAACCAAGAGCCAACAGGATAACTAAGGCCAACAGGGATTTGAGCCAAAACCACCTACCCTGGCTACTATATATGGGTAAAACAGAACTGTGTCCTGCCCCTCCCACCTGATCAAAGCGTATAAAAAGGCTGGAAAAGCTGTCAATAACACCAGTAGTTTGGTTGACGCGTCAACTCTGTGTCCATGTTTTCTTTCCTCGGTACCCTGAGATCTCAGAATGCACTTAGACTCTCGAGAGGGAGCGGCTGATCTTTTCACAACACTCTTTGTCAACCGCTTTTTTGTGACGAGAAATCATATATCGTTAAGCGGACTGCTGGCTACTACTCTTATCGTTTTAGTATCTTAACGTACATGTGAAATTCTGTGATTTGAGGAGAAAAAACATCCAAAATGGTCTTTTTAAATGGAAAATAACTGTAAGGTATACATTACTGAACATATATAATCAGTTTTTTTCCCATTATGATGCATTACACACTCACCATCTTCGTCATTTCTAGAAATGAATCCTCAAATTCTGAAGGCAATGTTCAAAATTTTGATTCATTGTTAGTTTACAGTAGATAGTACATCTGATAATTACTTGATTTCTTAAATGTGGATTACAATTATTTTGCATATAAAACAGTCCTTGATTATTGTTTTATTGATTATTGTTGCAAAACTGAACAGAAGTGATTGTTCTTGCAGCATGTCAAATCTAAGACATACTTGTAGTGCCTGAACCCCAGGCACAACTTGCTGTTGTGAACTTAGGAATCGCTATCTCTTTATTTTACAGTACCTGTGGCACTTGAAAGCTCCGCTCATTGCTCCTTTGAAGATACGGCTGATTTGACAACACTGTATTTATTTCACAATGAATAACAGAGTCTAAGTTAGACCAGTCCCTTGACGTAACAATTCATAATAGGAAAAGGTCCAAAATGAGAAGCATCCAGAAGTTCTTTACTGGTTCCAAAATTTGACTTCATATAGGCTTCAAAGAATTTTTTGTCATTATTTTTTTCTTAGATCCTTTTGACTTGTTTTTACGAGATTCCCAAAGAAGAGTCTGAGTCACTGGAATCAAATGAAAGCTGTGTGTTTTTAAGTATCAGTTTATGACACACAGTAGTATTTTCGTTCTTTGAATTAACGTCAGTGAAACATCGGGAGGTCATGATATCTCAAGTGTCTGATTTGTTTCTGTGAAAGTCAGCTTCTGTTTCAAAAGCTGCCCTGATATAAGATCCCAGCTAAAGTTCAATAAAAGCTCATAATTATTCAAAGAGACGTATGTGGTGTACGGTTACAGCTGGAAAAGTGCGTGACTGATTCTGAATCATAGCACATTGTTCATGTAAATCAACATGTTTTTTCATGTTTCACCGTACATTTGGAAACCTAACCCAGGCTTAGTTTGACTTTCTTTACTTTTCAAAGATACTCTTGTCTTGTCTCGGCTTTATTTAAGACGCACCATCACATTGTTGCATTTGTTATGTGGGTCAGTGATTCAGCAAAAGCATCTGCTCATCTTGTGTAAGTGACTGTCCTCGTGACGCTTCGTGGGATTTAGTGCTTGAAAAAACAATAGCAACTGCACTTTGATCCCAAGTTTAACTTCAATAAGGTGCTAAAACTTGGATGAAAATCTTATTTGGCATGAAAAGATACTTTTCTATGACGGCATTTGGATCAAAATATGACAGCGGAAGCTATTGTTTGCCTTATAACCACAACTAGCTAAACATAAAAACAAACACTGGTTCATGATTTCTGATCATCTGATAGATTTGCCAATTTTCGACACACTATGCAATTCTAAATTTCTATTACATTTACATATTTGGCAGATTGAAGGCTTTCTCATCCTTGGGAATCGAGCCCACAACATTAGGGTTGTTGGTGTTACACTCTACTAACTCATATACAGACTTAAAAAATGGAAAGGAAAAACTTTATTCTATACTCTATACTCATATTGCAAATATTGGGCAAAGTTGGCAATGACGCATATTAATACGTCTTTATTTCAGTCCTTGAATGTTGGGCACAGAGATACAGATATCCCACAGTCCGCATACCTCCTGAGTTCTTGTAGTCTCCTGGTACATTTGGCACAGACCCAAAGTTCTTGCCTTCTCCTGAGACAGTTGGTACTGGTCCAAATTTTTGCAATTCTTTGGCACAGTTGGCACACATCCAGAGATCTTGCAGACTATGGGGATAGTTGGCACTGGTCCCAAGTTCTTGTAGTCTACTGGGACAGTTAGTACATGTCCAGAGTTCTTGCAGTCTCCTTGGACCATTGGCACAGATCCAGAGATGTTAGAGTCTACTGTAACAGTTGGCACAGATACAGAGTTCTTGCAGTCTACTGGGACACTTGGCACAGGTTCCAAGTTCTTGTAGTCTTTTGGGACAGTTGGTACATGTCCAGAGTTCCTGCAGTCTACTGAGACAGATGGCACAGGCCCTGAGTTCTTGTGATCTACTTGGACAGTTGGTACATTTCCAGAGATCTTGCAGTCGGCTGGGACGGTTGGCACAGGTCCTGAGTTCTTATGATCTACTGGGACAGTTGGTACATCTCCAGAGATCTTGCAGTTGACTGGAACGGTTGGTATAGGTTGTGAGTCACAGATCCAGAATTCCTGCAGTCTATTGGGACAATTGGCACAGATTCCGAGTTCTTTTAGTCTCCCGGGACTATTGGCACTGATCCAGAGTTTTTGCAGTCTCCTGGTATGTTTATCACAAATCCAGGGTTCTTCCGGTCTATTGGAACTGTTGGCACGGGTCCAGAGTTCTTACAGTCTATTGGGACTATCGACATAGACCCACAGTTCTTGTAGTATATTGGGACAGGTCCAGGTTCTTGCAGTCTCCTGGTAGTTTGCACAAGTTCAGAGTTCTTGCTGTCTCCTGGTAAAGTTGGTACAGGTTCACAATGTTTGCTGTCGACACAGGTCCAGACTTCTGGCAGCCTCCAGGTACAGTCGGCACGGCTCCAGAGTTTTTGCAGTCTACTACAACAGTTGGCACTTGTCCAGACTTCGTGCAGTCTGCTGGAACATTTTTGATAAAAAGAGATGTTATGGTAACCTCTTAAAAAACCTAAGTAGTGTTTAACGTCCCACACACATAGGTGAGTAATGAGCCCCACTCTGCTTCACTCACATCCTGCCAAGTAAAATGCAGTACACATGGCTTCTTGGCTTTATTTTCGTGAGCAGTCATCTGGATAGAAACTGAATGAGGAGTGAACAGAGACAGAGGTCCCTATAAGCATCTGACTGGCCTTTATCTGCCACTGCAGGCCTTTTTGAGCCCCCCCACATAATACTGCCTCTGTTCCACAGAGCTGACTGGTTCCGTATTGCGCAAGAGCTGACTTCAGCCTAGATTGTCTCTGGCTCATAAGGAGCATGTTTCTTGTTTATGCATTAGCCGGCGATTGCTGTTTATTTTCCCTTGGGTGAAATGCAGCCCCTAAGGGAGAGTAGCTAAGGGAGATCCATGACGAACCTAAAATCTTTTGATTTATGGCTCATATATTTAGAAAGCAGACGTTTGTCCTGTCATTCAAACTTTAAATGCTCTGGCTACATGTATAGCAGTAAATAGTCTATTCCACATAAAACAAGGTTCGTATGACATGCATTATTTTTTTTAATCTCATCTAAAAACAAAACATATTTTATGATGTTTCGTATCAACGACTTATCATTTTTTAAAATTTCACATGTATGTATTTAAACTTTTAATGGAACCACCATGATAATTTAAGTTTTGAAATCAAAAGTTTTGATTTAAATAGTTGAAACATTTACAGTAAATATAATATTTTGTTTTTATAATTAATATATGGGGAAATTAAGAATGTTAGGTACAAGTACATTGAACCAAAATGTGCAATTACTGTATTATCTCACAATTGAACCATCCAAATCAACCCCAGCACACCAAAATCTCAAAAGCTAGGAACTACAGATGTATAAATGTTGATGATTGAATATTATCATTCGTTGACAAATAAACATAATTAGGGCTTGAGCACCGAAGGCTTTTGTCACTTTTTTGAGGGTTTGTCTGAGGTTTAATACTGGTATTTCAAACTGTGTTTGAAGGACATGTTTGACATTTGGGACACTTCTGTAAGGGACAAAGACCTTCAAAGAAGTCAAATGGAGCGACTTCCTAAAACTGACGGGAAGTCAATTATTTAGAATTTTCTTGTAAGATTTTGTACAATTTCAGGACTTTAACAAACTCCTAGAGGTTTAATGTGATCATCAAACTCTGGTAGTCTCATCTAAAAGCCTCTGGAATGTTTAATACAGAAGCCTATTTCACTTTGTTGAATAGTTTGTGACTGGCGGCAGGAGAGTTTCAATGTTTTGCCAAGACCCTACAAAAAAAGTCAATTGGAGCGAGTTTTCAAAACTAACAGGAAGTCAATTATTTAGTAAAATAATGTATGTTTTAAATAATTTATAATAAATAGATTAATAGTTTTTTTTATCACCGTCAAACCTTGTACGCACAGTAGCCATCAGAAGTCGTCATTTCTCAAATGTCATACAATGTCTGATCCCAACTTTAGAAAGTGTCATTAGCCCATGTTGAAACACATATATAATGTACACTTCATGTTATAGCGCCACCAGGTGGACTCAGGAAATGCCGCATTTACATTGATAAGTTATTAAATTCTACCAATTTTTTACATATACATCAAGAAAATTGGATAAAACATAAACGGAAACATTTTTTGGACTCATTCAAACACATTATGACGTGTTTTTTTTTTTTATTATTTAACTTGCTTGCATTGTTCAGTTATTTTAACAATTCTTGCTTTAATACATCACCTGATTAAAGATCGGTCACAGTGCGGCAAACCGGACAGCAATAGTCTATGTTGCCAGAGCCCTTTCATTGCTGCTTGCAGCTTTAATTACATTTCTATTTTTAAAAAATATGTGAAAATCATTGTTAAAATGTATGTTTCTTTGCATTTTCTTGAAGTCAACCAAAAATGAATTGATCTGAAACCAACTGGAGGCAATTTTAATAATAGTTAAGATGGTCCCCAAAATACGCAATCATGAGACTGAGTCATACTGACACAACTGAAAGATAATGTTGTGGTGACAACAATAACACCTCTAAGTCTGCTATATGATACAGGATTAAAGGTGTGCAGGTGTCAGGAACCCGCATTTTAGTTCAAGTCGTTAGTTGTATGCAACATAAACAGTTTGGCAATGGTGGTTCAAATCTTTACTGCACAGATTAGCCAAAAATGACAGATCTGTCATCATCTACTCACCCCCATGTGCTCTTTGCACCAGTGTGACTTTCCATCAGTCAAGGAACACAAAAATGGTTTATACGCTGTGTTAGTTACACATTGCTCCATACAGGTATAGGGAAAGTGGTCCGGTTATCAATTCGGTCCGGTCACATTGTGCTGGAATCAGAGGCTAGCTGTCTTTTGGTGCCTTTTGGAGGCAAATTGTTCTGCTTTTTAGCATCATGTCATTGTTATAGACCTTCAGCACTGAACATAAACATATTATCACTTAGCAGAGAGATTTACAGATTTTCTTAGTAAATCTAAATCAGAAAGGTATAAAATATACCGAGGTCTATAGAAAGGTCATACGCAGGGAAGAGTAAATAGTGCTCTGTGACTGTGTCAAACTGTGGGAAAGGCTGTTTGCTGAAATTTCATCCGATTTGCCTGGAACGGCTTAAAGGCAAACAAACATGCAGTTTTCATGGTCATGGAGTCTTTTCTGTACCTGGGGAAGAATGATGTCTGGAACAGCTGCTGATCCTAGTCACTGAGAACGTCTCCTTCTCTTTGTGCACATGAGGATTCGCCAAGAAGCTCTCACTCGGCCCTTTTCTCTCTTTTGTGTTTCAAAACTTTATTGCCACAGTGCTGAAAACTCCCATAAATGTGTTAAGCATATCATAAAATGCCATTTAGCCAAATAATTGCAATGCTCTGTGGATGCTGTGAGCCAGTGGTAGTGTTACCACTCATTGAACATTTCCCAGTGAAGGAAAGTTTACTACATACAACACTTGTGAGAAGTCTGGCTTGAGAATTGAGTTGTCAGAATATCAGAAATACATAAACTTAGCAGAAATATTCTGGATTTTTGGCGGTAGCAATTATTAACCAATCCGAGGACAGAGAAATGCAGACATTTTCCTTGGCCTGTTTGCCGGCCTTTAGAAGGCCAATGGTTAAAAAAGACAGACTTGCAGAAAAGCATTTAATGCATATATGGCAATATATATTGACACTAAGAGTTCTATTTCTGATTTTTTCGCATTCAGTTGAGGTGAAGGGGTGTCCCAGTTCTTTTTTATATAGTTGAAGGTCTAAGCATAACACCTGTGTAGCCTTTCTGTTCCTAGAGATGTGGCTCTGGACCTCCACCTCAAATGGAGGGTCAGTAATTTTTTCATTTATTCATTTTTAAACTACGAAAACTACCATTTCATATGAGTTTTCATGTCCATGTATCACAAATCACAATTTTACAAAACACACCAGTCTCACCTTAATTAATGTAACAGTCTGACATGTTAATGTTTTATTTATTTTGATTATATGTTATTTCCTTCAGAAACATTTGGCTGCCATATAGGAGGGGTGTCCCAATTCTTAAGGGTTTATTTTTAGCCCTTTTCCGGGTAGACGAAGGGCTGAGCAGCAGATAGGGGCAGAATTCTTAAAATTCTTCAGACACCTACTGGAAGCTAAGAGGAATGTGATGAAATGAATAGACATTGATCAATACGATTGATGGAATACATTGAATATATATTGTTAATATTAGTCAAGGCTTCTGTTTCAGGAGCAGAGTCCTGATAGCTGAATCTGATCTGGTTTCAGAACTTGAAAACAGACAGCTTCTAAGATTGAACTGATCTTTTGAACTTTCACCTTCTTCCATTTGTGGGCAAACAGAGGAGAGGAATCGCAGAGGAAATGGTATTAAAGCTAATGAGGCTGCTTGTTGACATAAGGGCTCAGTGTTGCTCTGAGGCAAAGGATTGTTCGTCTGCTTATTTTTGTTAAATCATTCATAAGTGATGCTGACTGGAGAAATTGAAGAGTGGCTTCCAAGCAACTGATGAGTAAACTATTCAAATATTGTCTTTTTTTGTGTTCTGTTATTACTTGATACTTTAAAGATATTTTAGGGACATTCGTTTGATTAAGACATTAGTAACCTCTTGCTACCAAGTTATTAGATGCTGACTATTCAGCTTAATGAACTGATGAATCTTTTCATAACTTTTGAATTTAAAGTAAAATGACAGATAAACAAAAGTGGATCACAATGCTTCATAAAATCCCATTTTCCAATATATATATTTTTTGTAAATTACTGTGTCGAATAAATCGTCGATAACTTGAGTCTAAAAAAAAAATGTATATGTGGCAAAGAATCCTTTGGTAACAGTTGCAGAAGTCAAATGGTTCCCGTAGTTTTTCACTAGATTTGCACACACTGCTGGAGGGATTTTGGCCCATGATCCAAATTTATGGTTCATGATCATCTTTTCTACAGTTCAAAACTATCTAATTTTAAGGTCTATATTGGAATAATTACTGTTAATAACAATTAAGGCGTTGTAATAATAGCGGTAGTTTTAAAAATACTGTTAGTTTTGTGGTAAGCTGTCAAAACTTTTCTGTCAAATATACAGTAGTTTTAAAGGACTAATGCACATTTTTTATGGTTCATAGCTGTCTACATGCATGTGATAAAATGGGTTCCTTACAAAAAGTCATCTAAAATTAATTTAAATTCATATCTTTGCTAATAAAGATAAGTCATTTGTTAATTGTACGACAATAAACCCCATTTTCATTCAATTTTACTCTGTAAAACCTGTAACATTTTTCACTGCAAATTCTACGGATATCACATTTTGTGAAATACAGTCTTTAGGATTTACACAGTATTTTGCTGTTAAATTTGTGTATTTTTTTTTAACAAAGTCCCAGTTTGCGGGACATTGACAGTCATCATTAGTCTCTTCCATTTTCTGACATTTCCACCAACAGTTGTCCTTTTTTCTCCAAGCTGCTTGACAGTTCTAGTTTTTTTTGTAGCTCTTTCCAAAGGTCTACAGTTTTGTCTCTTGTGTCTTTTGACAACTCTTTAGTCTTGTCCATGCTGCTAGTTAGACTGATTGTGGGGTATCTTTTTAACCGCAAACAACCTCAAACAGGTGCTACTAAATTAGAATTATTATCTGGATTGTTATTATTTATATTTTGATTCTGTTTCTCATGGTGGAAATGCACCTATGGAAAAATTCCAGATCCCTCCATGATTTCTAAGTTAGAGAACTTGTGAAATCACAGGATGACTTAACTGTATACAGTATATCGTAAACACAATCTGTTAAAATAGTCTGCTCTTCTTTTCAAGTAATGCATTTACTTTAACCAATGTCTTCCTTGACCAAAGCTAAGATGTTGTTGACTGATTAGATAAGCATTGATGACTTTGTTCTGACCGCAGCAGCAAAATATAACGTGGCGGTGATGATAACTCAGCATTTGTTCCATTCCTTAACCTCAAGACAGTTGAAAGTGAAAGTCAGACCTGGACTGTAATGTGAAATCATTCCAGATTATTATTCAGACCTGATCAATCCATCAAGTGGGTTCTTTCATCACAAGGTCAGAGTTTGTCCTTTAGCTTCCGAATGCGTCCAGACTGACCCTATGTCTTTGAGGCTCCACATACTTGAGCAGCATATAGAACTATATCATAGCATGCTCTGTCTAGATGTGCTTACGCTGGAGCTGTTGCTCCACCTGCAGGCCTTGCATGTCAAATCTAACCCCGATGAACTTTGACACACCCCTACATACTGCAGTGGTATTACAATTCCATTGTTAATGTGTTTTACAAGCTTCGTTTTATTTTGGTTGTTAATACTAATCAATGTCTGTCCACGTGGAAATAGAGTATGTATGAAACTGAGCTGACCGTAATTCTAACTGTTGCATTAACCTCAGATTATTGAGTGCTGAAAGATGGCAGAGGGCTGTGGCACAAGAGAATCAACTTCCTGTTGGTGATTAATAATAAAGAGATACAGTACAGACTCAGAGCAGTGTTTTGACTGAAGTGGATTATGGAGTACACTACCTAATTACAGTAATAGGATTAGACAGGGGCAGCTGGAGCCCCGGCCGTGTCCTGCAGCCCTGTCCCAACCCCACTGCACTTCACTGCGCCTTTAACACGAACAGAGCTGCTGGAGCCTTCTACACTAAGAGACTGTTAACCTCCAAATCACAACAGAGAAGACGTCACAATTAACAGCATTTTTATTGCTTTTGCACAAAACTAAGTTAGTTCGATAAGTGTCTGCTAAAAGCATTTGTTAGCATGGAGCTGTGAATTAGTAATGCTTTGTTCACTTTTATCAGTATCTTTTCAAAGCCTGAGGGAGTAGAAAGCAGGACTTGTACAGATTCTGCAAAGAATTTCTCAGAAAATGGGCCACTCTCAGGAGCTCAGTCATTTCTAGCAGGGTACTCCGATGGGATGCTACCTCTGCAACAAGTCCAGTAATTAGTTTGGACCTTTCAGGTCTCCACACACCAAATAGAGATTCAGACGAATATTCAGATGGCTTCTCAGCATAGGGCTTGTCGTCTGGGTCGAGGAAATATTGATGCAATGACACTTCCTGCCTGAAGATGGCATTTGGGGTACAACAGATGGACTCCGCGCCAGACAGGAAACATGAAAGAAGAAAATAATTACATAGAAGAAATCAAAGAACAGATTGAAATAAATCACTGATGTCGAGCTGTTTTCCTGTTGGTGGCTGATCACAAGTAGCTGCTTGACAAAAATGTGGAGAATAGAGAGGATTTGTGGTATTTCCTTCCTGTTTCCTGTAGGAAGTCACTATGAAAATGTGGAATGAGCTCCACCGAGCGGCTCATTAACGTCAGAACCAGCCTTTATTGGTCATTGGTCAAAACTTTTTCGTTGGCACCACTTGTTCAAACTTATTTGCGGTGTGGCCGTGGCTTTTGTAGGTGGAAACTTCAGACTGAAAATTTGGATCATTGTGTAGAGACCTTTCCTCAACCAATCACTTCAGGCCACCAAACTTAAGCTAGCCTTTAGATTAGCTCAAGAACAGGAAGTAGAGATTTTCATGGAATGGGTATCAGTGACCCAGCAGCAGAGTTCGACCGTTTCTTGTTTGGTTTTAAGCCTCCCACACATCTCTTTCTGTCTCCGTTCATGACTGAGTTTCAATCTATGTGTGTGATTAACACCTGTTTGGTATACCGTAATTAGCGTATCGTTCACCTGACTTTGGGTTGGATTCATATGTTTGTAAGTTAAATTGAAATATTGCTAATTAAACAACATATTTAGCATTATTTTTTTAAGGAAAACCTTTATGTGAAGAGATTTGTGCAGCGCTGGCTTAATGCGTAGCTGCATGCAGTGTGTTTTCTCTTGTGCTGTGTGGTCTTTCTTTCCGCTGCTGAAAGTGACCGTGAGGAGCTCACGAGAGAGGACGTCCCAGTGGGAAGCTTTCCTTGTGAGTGCTCTCTTCACGCTGAGGGTCCTTCCGTTAACATTGAGAGCATCTGTCGAGCTCGTGACTCAACAGTTCATTAAATGTGACAGACCTGTTGACTCAAACAAACATTATTGGTTGACAAGTTCAAGCTTAGCGTGGATCTCCAGGCTTAGCTCTTTAGTTCGGGATCATCTGGTCTGTTCTAACAGCATTTATGCAGCATTAAGTTACTGCTTCTCCTTTGCCTGCTCCCATCACTCCACCTAGAAACATATTTGGCAGAAATATAGCGTACAAGAAAATGATTAAGACCAAAAACATCTTTCCAATAACAGGAAGAAGCGTACTGTGATTCACAGTCCAAACATTACAACAGATGAGTTTCGTACCATTCACACTTTTCACGCATTTAAACATTCCACATGTGAAGACTCAAGTATTTAACATCATCTTTAAATACAGTTGTTTTCATAAGTTCTTTTTTTTTATTTCTTTGCTATAGTTAAGCACACTTTTTAACCAAAATTGAAAAAACACGAAGTGGTTACTATGTCATTTTTGGTCAAAATTTGAATTTTTTCAAATTTCTTAAAAATAAACCCATAGAAAGTGTTTGTGTACGCATAAACACTCCAGTCATTCTTAGGTTGATATCTTATGTAAAACTGGAGATCCAGACATTTAACTTTACTGGTGGAGCAGACCCCAGATGTCCACTGGTGGAGGACCTCAATTTCAAATTCTGGACAAAATTTCAAGCTAAAAACTGCACACACCGTCTTTTAAGAGCACAATGTTTTAGCACGATCAGTTTTATGGAATTTGAAGAGATTGAAAATTTTGACCAAAATTCAAAAAACACCAAGTGGTTACTATGTCGTTTTTGGTCAAAATTTGAATTTTTTCAAATTTCTTAAAAATAAACCCATAGAAAGTGTTTGTGTACGCATAAACACTCCAGCCATTCTTAGGTTGATATCTTATGTAAAACTGGTATCCAGACATTTAACTCTTACTGGTGGAGCAGACCCTGTGATGCGCCAGGAGGACCTCGATTCAAATTCTGGACAAATTTCTGCTAAACTGCACAAAACCGCCTTTTAAGAGCACAATCTTAGCAATCTATCAGTTTTATGGGATTTGAAGAGATTGACATTTTTTTTTTCAAATTTCTTAAAAATAAATAAACCCATAGAAAGTGTTTGTGTACGCACAAAGACTCCAGTCATTCTTAGGTTGATATCTTATGTAAAACTGGAGATCCAGACATTTAACTTTACTGGTGGAGCAGACCCCAGATGTGCGCTGGTGGAGGACCTCGATTTCAAATTCTGGACAAAATTTCAAGCTACAAACTGCACACACCGTCTTTTAAGAGCACAATCTTTTAGCATGATCAGTTTTATGGGATTTGAAGAGATTGAAAATTTTGACCAAAATTGAAAAAACACCAAGTGGTTACTATGTCGTTTTTGGTCAAAATTAGAATTTTTTCAAATTTCTTAAAAATAAACCCATAGAAAGTGTTTGTGTACGCATAAACACTCCAGTCATTCTTAGGTTGATATCTTATGTAAAACTGAAGATCCAGACATTTAACTTTACTGGTGGAGCAGACCCCAGATGTGCGCTGGTGGAGGACCTCGATCTCAAATTCTGGACAAAATTTCAAGCTAAAAACTGCACACACCGTCTTTTAAGAGCACAATCTTTTAGCACGATCAGTTTTATGGGATTTGAAGAGATTGACATTTTTTTCAAATTTCTTAAAAATAAACCCATAGAAAGTGTTTGTGTACACAAACACTCCAGTCATTCTTAGGTTGATATCTCATGTAAAAAGTGAAAAGAAATGGAAAGTGAGGGAATCTGTTGAAACTGAATGAAGAATTCTGCTACAACTGCCAGAAAAAAAGTAAGGGATTCAAAGAAAAACTCACAAATGACTTCAGCTGAAACACAGAGCGTTCTATGGTCGAGTCGCCAGAAGAAAGACAATACTATATAAATGAGGTGGTTCACTGATATTTCGGGGATGTTTGAGCTCCAAAGGCACAGGAAACTTGGTCAGAATGTACGGAAAGACGAATGTAGCTTGTAATCAAATTATACTGGAAGAAACTGTGCCCTAATCAGGTCGGACGCTGCACATGGGACATTACTTGACATTCAAATACGTACAACGATCCTAAACACGAGGCAAAGGGCACTTGTGATTGGTTACCACTCTGGCATGAACTGCATGTTTAAGTTCTCTCAGACAGCTCAAGAAGTTACTAGAAATGTCAAGTCTTCTTTTTACAAGAAGAATGGGCTGCTTTACCAACAGAAAAGATAAAGAACCTCACCGACAACTACCTCAAGAGACTTCAGACTGTCAGTGATGTGAAAGGAGGTAATACAAAACATTAAACTTTTGTGAACAGGATTATTTTGAAAGTTTCTGTTGTCTTTATGAGTAAACACAGTTATTTGACAACAAATGGCTTTAACAAATGGCGAACTACGAGTGAGGAAAAAAATGGTGATATTAGTATTTTCTGAAAAATGGCCAAGAAAGCAAAAATGAGAACAACTGTTAACTATGTAAATAATTTGCTAGTTATCAAAGCGCTCTCTGGAACATATGGTGTTTGGGTGAGCTGGTGCTGTGGAATTATGGGTCTCTCACGCAGTGCAGTTGGCAGGAAGTCATCAAAAGTTGCTTTTCTCACTGAACACACAGAAGCAGCGAAAGCCAGAGTCTGGCCCCGCAACAGCCTCCTGGGAAAAGTGTCCAGGCTCATCAGGAAAGCCATTAGAAAAACAGTATGCTTCCGCCCAGGAGAGAGGACAGTGGGGGTAAGAATCACACACTTCCCAGTGGGATAAGTATGTGGACGAGACAGTGAACAGTCAGACAAACAGGAGGAAACGGAATGAGTCTACGACACAGCTCAGGTCGCTGGAACTCGCACAGATGGTCAGTGTTTCCAGTGGGATTCGCACAAAGTTCTGAGCAATAAACTCATAATTCTTTGTTGAGTCATTGTGGAATCTTGTTCTGCTTGCTCAATCTGATTAAGAGTACACAAAAACATGTAAAAATGTTGGCTTATTCACCATCACATCATTTAGGGTTTGGGTGAGTATTTTTGTTATAAACCAGGTCCTTGTTGACTCATGGAATTCTTTTCACTGGCCAATTTTTGTGTTTTTTTGATGGGAATATTAAAAAGATGTCCGAGAAGAACCATACTGAAAGTAAACGTTTCTGTCAGCTCAAACACACTGGGATGACTGTGGTTTGGACCAGATTTGATGGTAAAAACTGCACACACCATCTTTTAAGAGCACAATCTTTTAGCACGATCAGTTTAAGGGGATTTAAAGAAATTTTAAATTTTGACCAAATTTGAAAAAAAAAAAAAACACCAAGTGGTTACTATGTCACTTTTGGTCAAAATTAGAATTTTTTCAAATTTCTTAAAATTAAACCCAGAGAAAGTGTTTGTGTACGCATAAACACTCCAGTCATTCTTAGGTTGATATCTTATGTAAAACTGGAGATCCAGACATTTAACTTTACTGGTGGAGCAGACCCCAGATGTGCGCTGGTGGAGGACCTCGATTTCAAATTCTGGACAAAATTTCAAGCTAAAAACTGCACACACCGTCTTTTAAGAGCACAATCTTTTAGCATGATCAGTTTTATGGGATTTGAAGAGATTGAAAATTTTGACCAAAATTCAAAAAACACCAAGTGGTTACTATGTCGTTTTTGGTCAAAATTAGAATTTTTTCAAATTTCTAAAAATAAACCCATAGAAAGTGTTTGTGTACGCACAAAGACTCCAGTCATTCTTAGGTTGATATCTTATGTAAAACTGAAGATCCAGACATTTAACTTTACTGGTGGAGCAGACCCCAGATGTGCGCTGGTGGAGGACCTCAATTTCAAATTCTGGACACAAAGAGCACAATCTTTTAGCAAAGAAGAGTGAAGCAGTTTAACCCACTCATAGTGGAGCGGTTGCATAAAAGCTACAGGGCCATCAAAGGATAAAGGTAGGACCAAAATAAAAAAAAAAACACCAAGTGGTTACTATGTCGTTTTTGGTCAAAATTAGAATTTTTTCAAATTTCTTAAAAATAAACCCATAGAAAGTGTTTGCATACACTCGATTTCAAATTCTGGCCCAAAATTCAAGCTAAAAACTGCACACGCTGTCTTTTAAGAGCTTTTAGCTCAATCGTTTTCTGGTGATTTGAAGAGATTGAAAATTGACCAAAATTGAAAAAACACCAAGTGTCACTATGTCGTTTTTGGTCCAAATTAGATTTTTTTAAAATTTGTTTACCAAACTTACTTTGAAGTTAGTCAAACTTTACTTTGAAAGCGTGATTTGCTACTTTATATTCAGTACTAGAATCTCGTTCTTCACCCAGTTTCATCTTCAGATACTCTCTTTAAAAACCCATGAGAGGTTAAATATGACACACCGAGTCTTTTTTTTTTTAAGAATTCACTAGAGACAAATGCTAAAATAATTTTATTTGGTTTGAATAAAAAGTCAAGTTATTGAATATTATGACATTTTATGATAAGCATTTTGTTGCTTTACACAGTTTACAGTAGGACGTACAGGAATGGTAAGAGCCTCTTTTTTTACGTCAAACAGTTATGAAATGATCTGGAGGCCACACGGGACTTGTATTCCTGCAGAGCAAGACACAAAACCAGGTAGAACAGTAAACACAGACTGAGAACAGCTGCCACATGACGCATGGCTTTTCCTGCATTACAACTGAACTGTTTGATGCTTCTCTTCCAGGCCAATACTGTGAGCAGGTGCTGTCAGGCTTGTAACATGTTCTTGATTTGCTTGGAGGTAGTCTCATCATTCAAATGTTTGGTTGTGTACCTGTGAGAGTAAAGATTCATTACATATTAAGGGTTCAGTGATATATGGAGTTTAATATCATATTGCATATCGCGTAAATACACTGAACAAGAAAGATAAACGTCACAAACCTGAGAGCATTGAGAAGCCCCTCCACACTGTTGGGTGGCTGAAATCGTAGGACTTTAATGCATCCTTTCATCTGTTAAAATAAAACAATGACCAAAACAAGACATTTTGGAACTGTAATTACTTTCCTCCCAAGTAGAGTCAAGCATATTTTTTTTTTTTTTGGCGACATGAACATTGGTTATGTTAAAAAATGCTGAAAAACAACTTTAGGGGATTTTTAACTTAAAAACAAAATGATCTGTTCTTTTCAAGGATTATGCAACAAGTTTAGGCTGATGCGAAACATCCTGTAAAAAAAATTAGTTAAAAAATGTTGTTAAAAGCAAAAGATGCAATCCCAGACATACTTGACTGCTTAGAACCCTCATTATTTTAACACAGCAAAAAACCCAGCTTCTACTACAATCTAATTTGGACTCATCGGTCAAAAGCACCTGCTGCCATTTTCCACACATTGGTTTGCTTAGATTTATTCCCACGTCAAAGGTATGGCTTTTCAACTGCAACTTCCATGAAGTCTACTTCAAGATAGATCTTTAGATTGCGATTGGTGTGCTTGATGTGTCTTGCATTTGTTGCACAAGTTTACCACCAATGCATCTACGATCCTACGAGAATTTGAATGGAACATCTTGAAATCTAGTCTGCTTTAAAATCAGAGAGAGACCTTGTTGATGCTACCATGTGTCTTGTTGCTGTGCTCAATCTTCATTTTCATTAGAAGAAACTGTCCTTCTTGACTTCTCTGCATTAGCAGAGTTTAGCTGTAAACCTCCTACACCACTGTTTCTGTGTCAGTTCATAAGCGAGTTGCAAATTAAGTGTCATTGATGATGATACAATTGGCGCCTGTTTGATACAATTGGCTGATCATACACCTGAATATAATAAAAAAAGGCCTGTATCAACGGATGCTATTTTGAGGGTAAAATAAATATTGATTATGATTTTTCACCAACGCAGTTAAATAAATCTTTTCACTAAATAAACCATAAATTATTTATGTTTCTAAAAACCAATGTTTACAGCAATCACATCTGCCTCAAACTTTTGCACATCTAACTGCCTGTGAGGCAACTGACACAATGACCACGCCTCTTTGGGTGTAGTAACATGTAACTTCCCCACGTAGCTCCCCATTTGAATTCAAATTGCTAGTGCGGGCTTTTTTATATACACTAACGAGCCCGTTGAGCGATTTTTACTCATTTGCTTTAATAAATTACCTTTAAAACTGTTGTTTATGGCAATGCTTGATATCACTTATAGCACAACCCCAGGTTCTTTTTTCTCAAACATCTTTTCATTGCATTACACAACAATTCCACAGCAAACCCAACATTGTACAAAAAATACAATTCTGAGTTTTACATTTTGTCCTTTTTTACTGCAAAAAAATGAGAGTGAACAGTTTTTGTTTTATAACAAAAATCTAAAGTGTTGAGACAAAATAAAAATTCATAAATTTCCTTCCAAAAAGCAAAGATAATGATCAAAACAATGTGAAAATTGTAGTAAAACAAAGGCAAGCCTCTTAAACTTTATACGCTGTTCCAAGTCATTGTTCTTTTTTGTGCAATATCACAAGTCTTGTATTTCCAAGAGTTATCCCTTATTTTCACCACTAAATGTCACTGACGGCACCAATGTGGGGTTTGTAAAATGAAACTGAAGGACAGTTGTGCATTCGGTTTCATTCCCCATCGTTAATAAATAGTGTTTAATGCTGCCTTTAAAACCTCTAGCCATTCTGTTGCACGAAATGCTCATAAAAGAACTATTCCACATTAGGCTCCTCCTGCAAAGTATCTACATAAAAGCACAATATAAAAACATTTGACTTGACTTTACTTACAAATATAGTACTTTCCTTTTAAAAAAAATAAAAGCAGGACATACGTCGATTTTGGAGGACTTCACAAACGCTCCGGCGGGATGAACATAGTCGTAAAGGATGATCACTCCCACCATCACACGCAGACAGAATGACACTGTGTCCTCACTGGCAAAGCGACTGCGGTACTCTCTGGTCCCAACACACAAATAAACACAGAGTCAGAAACTTTCCTGCTGCTAGAGAAGTCAAAATCCTCACGTCAACTCACGGTGTCTCCAACATGACTTTACACACGCTCGCCATCGTACTCAGACAGTCTGTTGTGTTCTCGACAGGAAGTTCTGCATGCTAAAGAGCGAGAGATGGTGTTTATTATGATGATGATGGACACAAGTGTTGATTTTCTGTGTTTTTTATGAACAAAGAGGCCTACCTTTGACACAAATTTTGTTGTGGCATCACTTAATGTTTTCAGCATGGGCGTGGCATTGGCGTAGAAGAGAGACATGCGATTGGCCAACTCATTGTCGACCTCATTGTGCTCCTCAGCCTGAAGAATGAACACACTTGGGGGTTTAACGGCGTCTAAAGTGAAAATCCATACTTTTAAAGATTTAAACTAAAGGGGTCAGAGAAGGTGTCCGGTTTTTGGAGGTTATGGATCCCTGGATCGGCTTTATTAAGTACTTAATCATGGAAATGGCGGTGGAAATGGGGCATTTTGGTGTGCTGAAAGTGCATTTTAGCTGACTTGAAACATTTCATTCATTACTGTACGCTCAAACCAGAATGTAAATCCTGCCTTAATCCACGGAGCGCTAGACATGTCCAGAATGCCTAATGCATGCTCTTCCAGAAGCGAGCTTGCGTTTGATGAGATGAAAGCATCCGCGCTAATTATTCCTCACAGAGAAGGCTTTTAATTGGCCAGGCAAGGTCAACGATCCCATGTGTCGACCCCTACTGAGGTGCTCCCTGATGATACAGCACACGCTAATGAGACTCGAGTGCTAACGTCTCTACATCAACCTCAGCTCTGCGTCAGCATAAAGATAAAAGCATGCATGGGATAGACGAAATACATTTTGTTAAATGACTGAATGAATAGAGAGTCATTTTTTTCCTGCGTCAGGATCTGCCACTTAATGATCCAGACCATTAGAGAACAGAAGAGTTCCCATTTAACCCCCATAACACCGGGAAGTGTGTATTACTAAAACATTAGATGTCTGATAATGAGGTGCTGGAGTCCTCACCGTCTGGTTGATGATGCGCATGCGACTCAAGGTTCTTCTGTAGTAGCTGAAGTCATTCTGGATGGCTGGGTTGGTCATCTGAAGAGGGAAAGAGAGCAAACAATTATTAAATCATATGTTGAGGGACGTTTTCAGCCACCTCAGGGTGATTGTGAGTCTTAAAAACTTTTTCTCTGTTTCAGCAGATTGAATGTTTTTTGGTTTTTACTCATATTTTAGGAAATTGCTCTGCCTTTTTTCTATTCCTTTCCCTTTCGGGGTCACAGGAGTCTCCAGCTCACATCGGGCGAGAGGCAGTGGTACACCCTGAACTGGTCGCCAGTCCATTGCAGCTCAAAAATGCACTCTTGGCAAATGTACTACTCTTTGTCTAGTCAATTATTTTATTGAACATTCTCATCAATACCTAATAAAACTTTTTTGAATCTATTCAGTGAATATTTGGTCAATACATAAATAGAGTTTATTTTATTCGAAGCATTCACCTGTGTTTTGAGAGTGATTGAGTCTAAGTTTGGCCACAACTTTTTCTTTATTTCAGCAAATTGGATCATTTTTTGTGGCAAATCTTATTTTTACACATACTAATTTAGTAACTTTTCGTGTTTGTGGATGTTTACAGTGGGTTTTCTTGAAGTAATTATCCCTTAGAAGACCCTGCACACACTGGTGCACCTGCCAATCACAGCGTCTGTTTTGAATTATGTGGGATTGATGGAACTCACCTATCTTTTCATTTTGATTTGGTTTTAAACAAACATTACAAGAGTTTATGACACATAATTTATGAGGTAATTCAAATTATAATGTGAGAAAATGTGTTTCATTTAACAGACCCCTAATGAGAGCCATCAATGCCATCTAGTGGTGAAAAGAAGAGATAACCCTTGGAAGTACAATACCTGTGATATGGCTTGTGTTTTTCAAAGCTCTGGTGCAAAAAGTGCTTCTGACAGCGTGTAATATTTAGGAAACATTCGTCCATTTTCTTTTTTTGCCAATTTTCACATTACTTTGACCTTGTCTTTGCTTTTTGGGGGGGCTTTATGAGTTTTTATTTTGTCTCAACACTTTTGATTTTTGTTACAACACATAAAACAATTTTTGTGACTTTTTTTCAGAAAATATCCAACACTCACAATTGTTTTTTTCCTGGATTGTTATGGAACCATTGTTTGAAGAAGCTGTAAAAAAGCCCTCAACATTTTTTGAGTAAATTTTAAACAGTCAAAAATGCTCAAAAAGGCTCCAGACTTCTATGGGTTAATAATAATAAAAAAAAACCCCTCAAGGTATGAGAAGATTAGGCTGGAGAAAGTCAGCTCTCTGTTGAGCTCTTCATCTTCAAATCTTTATTCCAAAAACCTAGATCAGCCATGACCCGAATATCATTAAAATACTTTTGCATGACTCGTAAAAATCTGTGCATGAGCGGTAAGTACACAATATTTTAGTAAAGACATACACACTTTAGTACATGAGGTACCTGGAGTAGAGAGGAGCTGAAGGTTTGTGCTTTGAAACCTTGGAGAAGTCTTTGAAAGAGGAACAAAAATGCCTGATCGCTGTGTTTGCAAATGCACCCCAGATTGTTTTGTGAATGGTTTAAAATGTTTTTCAATATTTATTTCCTTCCCATTGATGAATAGAGCCATGGGAATCTCAATCTAAAGAAAAAAAACTCTCCTCTTACTTTCAATCTAAATAGACGAGTCTGAAAAGATGAATTCTAGAGTTTATTCTTTTATTTCTATACATGGTCTCTCAAAATGCTCAGGTGTGTGGAAATGAAGTGGAAACAGAAATACACCTCAGCTAACAATTTTAACCAGTGCCATCACCAGCTAAAATGCCTTTTAGAATGTTTTTAATAATTCTCACGCATTCATCATTCACATAAAAAAAACCCTTTGCATTATCTGTGGCGACCGCAGACCAGCTCATATCTTACAGCGCATACATAACGAGGACGAGATGACTCCAGACTGGAAAACCCTGCAGACACGGTGTGACCTGAAGTCGCCCGATTACCTTCAGCTCATCGAAGCGCAGCGTGAAATGCAGTATCTCAGCAAACTGGCGAGCCAGCGCCTGTTCCTGCTCCAAATGCTGAGTGGGGCTGCAGCGCGAGCTTGTGAGGAACTCCAGCAGGTCCTGCAGAGCATCCTCTATCAAAGACACATAAACATTAAAGTCAAATGCAGGCCTCGAAACAGACTGTCTGGCAGACGAACACAGCTGCGTTTGACACAGAGATGCAGGGTTTGATGTTTCACCAAAGCCTCCCCTCCAGAGAAATCTCCCACTGGCTGATGCCGAGGAGTGATTAAGTCTCAAGTCATCTTTAATTAGGTCACAACCCATTTCTCAACATCAGACCAGTCATCTGAAATACTTCAACTTAGGGGAAATCGATAAAGTGCACAAACAGCTACTTTTAATGAAAAAGGTTTTAATTGATTGAATCTCAGTTCCATTCCTCATCATTGTTAACAGTGAGCATTTGAATAGTCCCTAAACGTTAAGTTGTACAGATAATTAATAAGTTATAAAATGTTCATCTCATGGCATTCAACTCAAGAAGCTAAAATTTTTTCCTTAAGTGGGTACATTTTTTAAATATAAAAATACAGACAAATTTTTCTAAACATTCATATGAGCACCGTAAGGTACTAATCTCATCAATATTTTAACAAAAAATGTTTTTAATTAAAACCTGACTTGTTTTATTAGCTAGACTAGATCAGAGGTGGGTGTATAATGTAAAGATCTGCATCTTTGCTCGATGTGGTGAAAGAAACCGGTCTTGCCCGAAGAGCATACTAATCCAATCATGATGCACTGCTGCTCTGTTTATGCCTGGATTGCTTGAAATATGCAACAAGAAAATAAAAATTAATCAGAAAATGTATTTCAATATGAAACTCGACACAGCATGTAATTCGGCACTTGTTGTGATGTTTGCATTCTCGAAATTCCCACGTCCTGAACTAATGCATACAACCCATTATGCGCAGTCAAGTACATCCAATGGTATAAAGTAACCAATTAAAAATATTCAAATTACTGTAATTGAGTAGTTTTTTTAAACGGTCAGCCGTTAATTCATGAGATGCCATTGGGACAGCTATGGATGAAAATAAAGGGTGCTAAGTGATGTTTTTGAAAATATTTATCATACCCATTATAGAAGACTCTGGAAGCAAGGTTTAAGAAGATTTGTAACTTTCGGTCTTATCTCAGATAGGGTTCAAAATATTTTTTTCATTTACACTACTCATTTTCTCCCACATATAATTAACAGAGTGTTTCTGCTTAAAACAGTAGAGTAGAAATAAATGATTTGCTCAGATGCGTTGAAAATTACCGTCTATGGTGATCATTGGTAACAGTGGGAGCAAAATGAACCAGCTGCAACGTAACAGCAAACACATCACTTATAATTTAGTCCATTTACTACTGGCAGTAAGCTCAAATGTATTAATTTGAGGGTGTATTTATCGGAATGTATTTATATATTAATGTATTTACTGAATGTTAGATTTTTCTGCCTTTGCCTACACTCACTTGGGAATTAATTCAATGCTTTGGTATTTCAGCATTTACGAAAAGTTGGTACAGGTTGTATCTGCATTTCGACATCTCTTTATTACCCTTTAAATGCTGTTTTTGGAGTAATATGGTAGAGAAAGTGGATTACAGATGCATTCCTTAGAAGAGAAAAGAAGGGATAACCCTTGGAAGTACAAGCCCTGTGATATGGCTTGTGTTTTTTCAAAATTCTGACACACAATGGCACAAAAACTGCTTGGAACAGTGTATAAGGTTTAGAAGAGGTTCGTTGGGGTTTTTTGTATGGTTTTCACATTGTTTTGATCTTGTCTTTGCGTCAATTATTTAGATTTTTGTAATCAAACAACTGTTCATTCTCAATTTATTTTTAAATATTTGGGAAAAAGGAAGCAGGGGCTGTACTTGATTATATATATTGCCACAAAAACGGTTTTAAGGGTAATTTATTAGAGCACTAAAAAACACTCAAAAAGGCCTCGGACTTCTAAGGGTTGAGCTTATGCTTCCATTTAAAAATGTAAAAAAAAAATTATCGAATGCTTCAGTAGAATGAGGTTAGGCTATTTGACTATTATATTCAGCACATTATGGTGTGAAATGTCTCAAGTTCCGCAAACACCTCCTATATTCCATATTCCTACCTCTGTAGAACAGTGGAGCTGCCCATGACACAGACACGGCTCACCTTTGAGACACATGAGTTATCTCATTTCTTTCATCAGAACTGGCTTGAGTAAGGCATGATGTAAGAGTCAGACCAGCAGAGCAATGCTTTGACTTACATAATCTCAATATTGTTGCCAGCTGCTGAAATGTGTATAGCACCCCAACACTGATGAATCAAGCCCCAAGAAGAAACCTGTCCCTGAAATCAGACCCGGTGCAGAGCAGATGCTAAAAGTACAGTCTACGGTAAGTAGGTCAGTCGACCATCTAACCCTCTGGGAAAAACCTTATAAAAGATCCTTAAAAACGACTGCTCATTTATCACCCAAGTCTCTAGGTAAAAATCCCCATCATTTATAGCTTTGTGAGCTATGCCCACTTAAGAAGGGGGAATAGGGCATACCTAATTTTAGTGAGAACTCATAAAACTTCTTTAGTTTGCCCACCAGTGGCACCACAGCAGACCAGGCCAGTTCCTGTACACGCTCGTCACTGGGGTGCTGTATGGCCTGAGTAGATAACGTAGAGATTTACAACAGAACTGTACAGATATCGACTGGTGGATGGCTTCATGAAGTGGTGGCTGAGAGTTGAACTGGCCTTTCTAATGGCTTCCCCTGCTCCGCTGTAGGACTGCAGCTCCTGGAGGATGATGACAGCCTCCCGTAGCACCCCACCAACCTCCTCCCAGACCCTCCTCTCTGCGTCTGTGGGCTTGGCATCTGCAGAGGAAGTGTCTTTTAGATCCCAACATGTATATTAAATTCTACAAATATATCTTCAGGCAACTTCCATTAAGTTTAGATGTGAAATTCACACAGCATCAAGATGTTTGCACTCAAAAAAAAGAAGAAATGTATGGACTCCTGTAAAAAAAAAAAAATTGCATGCATGCACTGGCCAATCACAACGTCTGTTTGAATAAAGAAGGAATGATGTGACCAACTCCTTGATTAATTTTGATTTCAAATACAATGTGTAGCTTTCAAAAAGGTTATTATTTTTTATATTGTGGGTTTTAAACAAGCATTAAAAGAGTTACAACACCTAAAATGTAAGGTAAATAAAATCAAAATGTGAGAAAATGCGCGATTGTCTTTCAGTTTCATTTTACAGACAGCAAATAAGTGCCTTCTAGTGGTGAAAAGAAGGGATAACCTTTGGACGTACAAAACCTGTGATATGGCTTGTGTTTTTCTAAATTATTGCACAAAATAAAGTACAATGGAAAAAAGTGCTTGGAACAGTGTATAAGGCAAGGCTTATAAGTTTTTTTTTAAACAATTTTCACATTATTTTAACCTTTTTTGGTTATTTTTGTATGGAGACACAAAGAGATATGGGTGTAGAGAGAGGACGAAGGTTGGGAGATACAACCGCGCATATGTGTCCGGCTAATCCTCCGCTATACCACAGGGCTAGACGGGATTTGTTAACTTTTATTTTGTCTCAAGATTTTAATTTTTGTTACAAAACATACTATACTGTTAGTTGCGAAATTTTGCAGTAAAAATAACAATTTACTACTCAGAATTGTATTTCTGAATGTATTTTTTGTATATCGAATATATATCCCAGCTATGATTGTATATTCACTTACTTTCAAAGTCCAGGAAAAAGTTCCCAGCGTTATCAATATCTCGTGTGAGAACCTTGATCAGATTCCCCATCCTGACCCGTCAGTGACCTAAAATTAATAAAAGATACAAGTACAAGCGATGCAACAAAGCCATTTGCAGTTCAGTACATTGAAGCTGATGCTCTTCAGAGACAATGCCACCAATGTTGATGGTGAATCCGGTTCTCTGCGATGGGAAGGTCTGTACCTCCTTGATTGACCAATGTACATATAGATTTTGTGTGATGTGCGCTTTTGTCTGGTGATGATGTCCACAGCTCAGTAAGTGACGTCAACGTCTTCATGATGAAACCCAAGACAAATACAAAAAAAAAAAAAAAAGTCGAGCACATTTAATAGAAACCTATAAAATTCCACACTACATATCAAAAAAAATGTACATGAAAGCTTGATAAATGTGTTAAGAGCCTTGTAGGGTCATCTAAGGTCAACAAAGGTATGCACCAGAGGAATTACACCCCCTCTACCAACAAAACGTTTTTAAGGCACTTTCAGACTGGCAAAAACATTTACTCCAGTAATGGTTTATTGTTTTGTGCGTGAAAGAAACCGGTAGCCTAGAGAATGCTTCAAGCCGACTGGTGGAAAGATGGGCGTACCATGTGACTCAAGAGGAAGTTGCCTGCATGTGAGGCGACCACTCTTTTACTCGTTCATTATTTATGCCGAGTGTGTCTCACATGGCCGCCGGAGTGAAGCGGAAAAAAGATGGTTTATTTTTTTGTTTTAGGGTTATTCTCGTGTGGCTCACATTGGTTCAATTTTCTTTCTAAAAAAAAAAACTAGGTGTGGTACTACAGTCAACACATCGTGAGAAGGATCATTGACTCCGCCAATAATTCTCAAAATAAGTTGTATACAACAGACTGCATGTGAGGGGCGTGAGTGAGTGAGTCAGACAAGAGGCGGAGCTCTGAAACTGACTGTTGATTACAGTGTGGTGATCATTGTTAAAAGTGGGAGCACGGTCACAACATCTGCAGATATCGAGGCCTTAAATAAGGCGGGAAAACTATCAAGCTCAACTGCATTTACTGCTCAACTGACTTTGAATTTATGCATGGCTGTGGGTAAAAACATTAATCAATGCATTTCCAAATTCAAAGGTTTTATCTAAATCTCCAAAGATCTCAGTGTTTTTAAGTGAGGTGTAGTCTTCCACACTATGCAGCACAAATGTACCATTTGATTGTGATTTAATCAGGAGCAGCAGCACCTGTGCTCACACCCCAAACATCTGGCCAAGCACAAACAGCAGCCTGACGGGGAACATCTGCAAAGGGCAGAGCGGAGACCCAGCGGAGTACAGTTCGACTGCAGGTGAGGAGAGCCATGCTGACATGGATCGATTGCAGAATCTTGTTGCCCTCTAGTAAAGTTTTCCCATCAAATTTGGCTGCTCTCCTTCGGAGCTAAAGGCTCAACGCTTGCAAGAATCCTCTACACTCTCATTCATTCCTTCTAAACATGCCATTAGCCTGGAGTCAGAGAGTAAGTCAATCATTAAAAAAATGTCAAGTCCTTGTATGTCAACATATTTACAGAGGACAAGGCTCAGACTTTCGTTAACAGATGAAGCGGCAATTCTCTTTAAAGCAAGAGCCTTTAAAGTAGGCAAATGTGTTTCCGAGTGCCTCACTGACCCACAGCGATTGCTGCAGTGTGAGCGGGGGTGCTCTTCTTTGCAGTTTGGAATAGTCGCCCTCTCACGGCATTCAAGATTACGGAAGCAAAGGAGCCAAATAAGCAGTGCTGTCTTGATCTGCCTAAACCCCCTGTCAGCTTTACACCCCCAGGTTTTTTTTTTTTGGAGGGGGGGGGGGATGGTACCACCTAAAGACAGGAGCCTCATTTGACTACAACTCGCACACCCTGCACTCCTATTGGCTGAGGGGGGAGTCTGAACATTCTGCTGTTTCCATGGAGCCTAAAAATATTTTTCAACCCAAAAATGTCCCACCAGCCAATAGGAGTGAAGCACACGAGTGTGTGACAGGACTTAAAAGAACATGATTGTGAGGAGACATGTGACTCAAAAGGTGATATAAATTGAATAAATGCAAACTTGTCAAACTTAAATACCCTTCTATGATTTTATCATTTAATATGTTACAATGGCAAAAATCCAAACTAACAATTTTGAATACTGTATTTTTTTTAATCATGCATGTTAAGCAACTGTGGAAAAAAAGCTAAAAATAAAATAAATCCTTCTCTTAAACGATAGGTGATGATCACAGGAACTTCTGTCTTAATATCTCCAATCCTATTAACAAAACCTATGTGTTCGTCTGTCTCGGTTTATCGCAGTGCTGCTGGGTGTTAAGATTATGGGTGTGAACCGAGTGCAGGGAGCCGCTGTCTCCTCACTGCAGCACTCGCTCACCCCGGCTCAGCCGCGTGCGCCTCCACGTGCTTCTGTCTGCTCTACTACTACTACTACACCCCGAACAGCCAATCAGAGCGCAGGCCACGCCCACTGCCGCTTCACACACAGCAGAGCGCGAGACTCTGCGGCAGAGCGCCCACACGCACGCACAGCGCTGAGCTTGACCCACTATTCAGCACTTGCACGTCACTCTGGGTTAACATTAACCCCCAGCATGGCAACAAACAGCAGACTGAGCTAGAGATGTCTGTCCCCGTGGTGTTAGAGGTGGTGCCAGGAAATAACTTATAATAATTCATTATATGTATTACATCTAACACATTTAACCTAAATAAAACCGTGATTAAATTGAATGCATGATGACATATTTCTTAGAATCATGTATTGTTTATATTAATGCAATTATAATCAAATAAGAATGGCCATTAATTGAATCTTTATATATTTCATAACATTTTCATATACAGAACTGTGCAAAATATTGTAAACAAAGAATGCTTTAGTGTTAATAAATTAGATTTCATCAATGAATCTAAATCTGAATGTTCAAAACCGCTTCACCACAGTTTTTGAAGGAACTCGGTTGGTGGGTTGTAATCTTGTAAAACTCGATGATATTGAGATAAAGGCTCTGCGATGGCATTGCCATCTTTTCCATTAGTTCTTTGCGCTGAAGAAAGTTTGTAATGACATTGGCTGCATGTTGCAGGTCATGGTCCTCCTGCAGGATACATTTGTGGTCAATTATACTCTTCACTGATGGTAATCCTGACCAAATCTCCAACTTCAGTTAAAATGTAGCACCAAATGTCCAAGGAACCTCTACCATGCTTAACTCTGGCCTGCAGAAACTTTGATTTATTGTACCGCTGAACAAAACAGTTCTTCTGCTACAACCAAATGACAAACGTTATCTGTCTGGAGCATCTCCTCCCATTTTTTTTCATGCTACTCCTGGACAGAGTTCTCCGTAAATTACAGTAATCTGTTATTCCCATTTCCCATTGGTTTCAGTCAGTTCTGAGCTAACTGCAGCGCTACGCATCTTCAGATTTTAAACGCTAGTTAACTCCTGCACTAATTTTCCGTGGCCCACAACTGTGTCTACAATCCTCAACGAAAGAGCTTGAAAAGCATATCTTGATACCCTGGGTGAAAATCTTGTGCCTGGGTGAGACCTTGTTGATGCAGTACAACTACCTTGGGTCTTGTTGCAGTGCCCAATCTTTTCAGAACCAGAAACTGTTTCTCAAAATGGCCTTGGCAGCAGAGTTTAATTGTTCCTCACCTCACTGTTTCAGTTCACGACCGGGTTTCAGCAAACATGTGACATCGACGCTTTTCAGCAGCTGTATGGAATAATTAGTCTAGCTACTTCTGAAATCTCTTTACCTTTTTTAACTTATTTTTGTTTTATTTCATATTTACCAGGAGACAATTATCCTTTAATCACATTTTAAATGAGAAATTTCATAAAACAAGAAGAGATTGTATTGCAATGTTTGTACTGCACCCTAGTGGATGGAGGACGATACATGATCTAATACAAATCAAACTATACCAATGTCTTCTTAGCTTTCCAGTCTCAACACATTTTAAATCATCTTTTTTCAATGATGGTGGTTATATAAAATGTTTTAAAAGAATCGTGGTAGATATCGTATCGTGGATTTAATATCATGATATGTGTCGTATTGTGAACAGTGTATATTACACCCCTATTATTAATGGATAAAACTAGAAAAAACTGACGATAAAAGCCCCGCCTTAATTAATTGTGCAAGGGTTTTTCAATTAAAAATCGAACATATAATGGATTAAACATTTTTGGTTGGTTTTGATTTATAATTGCTGTTCTAAACACTGCATTTGACCTCTATCTCACATAAACGCAAGGATTTGAAGACAGCCACCCTCTGGTTACCCCGGCTACTATTCTAAGACATAAACAGTAAAATGCAAACTTCACCATGACTTCTTTCAAGAGCAGAACTCTGCAAACATCCACTGAGATGAGGATCTATCCCCGAGGATCCGTCATCAGAGCGACAGGACTGTCCAGACAGTCAAGCCTGCAGGTCTGTTCAGCTTTGAGTGACAGACAGACGTCTCGCTCTCTGCAGCTGCACCCCTCCAAAAGCAAAAATAATCAACTGCATTGGTAATTGCTGAGAATAAGCAACGAGGCCATTTATGGTCAAACTCAACTAGTATATGCATCTATGACGAGACAAGGTCAGCGGACTAACCACGTCAGCATTCAACAATCCCCAATCCGCCCCTGTGGGATCATGGATGTGAGAGACGTGGAGCCCGCCTGCCCTTAAGCCAGAATAGACACATCACACATCCTCCTGTCAATCTCAAATCTGAGACAATAAAGCAGACATCTAAACAGAGCTTTAAAACCAAACTAAATAAAAAAAAAAAAAAATCACAGCATCTGTGCCACTTAACTACAAAGACCAAAACCAAACGCCTAAATCTGGCGTGACCTTGAAAGTGGTACAGAAGCACCAGTTTCCCCATCAGCCTGATAACTTGGAGTGTTACACTGTCACCTGGTGGTCATCAGAGGAAATAGCACAGAGTTTCTTCTGACCTCGCCCTTCCACAGCTCCCCAGCCTGCACCACTCTCTGCTACGCCTTTAAAGCGTGCAATTCAACACCTACACCTTCAATCCTGCTCAAAAACAGCCATGTCTCCTACATAATCGTTCAATATAAAGTTTATTTCACACTATATTAAACACCGTTAATGCAACTTTAAAATGTGTGTGATCCTTTTTGGTCCGAAATAGTTGATAGCCATCAATCAAAAGATTCCAGACTGATAAGTTCTGTGCTGCACTTATTCTTTGACCTTTATGTTATATAGTTCATTTATGAGACAGATTACATGCTTTAATAATCCTCACGGCGACAGTACAAACAATCTGCCGTCAACCCCAGAACGAGCCGGAGATTGATGGCTCATGGCCATTTGTGATTGATATATTTATCCTTCTCTTCGACTGAACGCATGCAATAGATCTTTCTATTAGATACAGAATGTAATCACCCTTCCATTTGCTTTTAATGAAATGAGCACAAATTTCTAAAGCTTTTAAATTTGTTTAAAAATAAGCGATCTGTGTGTATGACTATAGTGTGTGTTCTACTACCATTTAAAGGCGAGAGATCACTAGTAACGACTCTGGAGCCAAGGTGAAATGATACAGCAGCAGTTTATTTTATGCTAATTAAACAATCAAACTACGAGTGTTTGCAAGTGTCTGGAGTGTGAAGGGAGGAAAAAGAGAAAGAGTCCCGATCAGCTCCTTGCTTTCAAATCATCCTAAATGGAGGTGGAACTACAGATAGAGCATAGCTCTGGGTGTTCTTCCTCCAGAACAAGATAAACAATTCAACACGATTCAGCAGTAACTTCAACTAATCAAACAATATTTAGACGAAATATAACGCTTTGAAAAGTTCCGCTTTTAAAAAATATAACGCTTTGCTTCCAACATTAGTCTGTCAATAATCGTCTTGGTTTTGTTCACCACATTCCTTCTTTTTATTTGATAATAAGAGTTGTCTTGGATATTCTTATCTTCAACAGAGGCAAAAAACATTTCATATCAACATTTACATCTGTAACAGTGGATTGCATCATAACATCATCTCCTCTAATGCGAACGAGCACACCGAAAACAAAACAAAACAGATTCTGATCTAGGATCACATATGAAAGCAATGTCGGTAAAAATAAATAAATAAATAAAATAAATTGTATTTAGCTGTTCTTTGTTAGAAGATCATGAGCAAATCAGACAAAGGTTGCTTTTGGACAAAAAAAAAAAATCATCACTGCATTTGGAGAAGAAAGTTTTTATCAGATCATGATAGAAACATTGTCCCAACAGTAAATTACGGTGAAGGCAGGGGCACTGCTGCCAAATGGATGCTCTAAGTGGAAATGTACAATGGTGCACCGAAAAAATGTGCCCAAACACAAAATTTCACTAAATTCCCCAAAAAGCAAAGTTTAAGATGGAATAACTCAAAAATGTTAGCGTAAAATTCTTACAATAATGATACAGAGAGATTTTGAATGCAAAAAAATTAAAATGAAAAATGGAACCTCAAAATGTACCCAACACACACTTTTTGTTAGTATTCAACAGTGAATGCATTTTTTCCAAAATAAAAGCAGGTTCAGGATGGAAGAACTCAAAAATGAGACTGTAAAATATTCTTACATTTTAGAATCTGACAGTCAATAATGATATAGAGTTTTTGGACGAACCCATAAGAGAAAATGAGAAATGGACCTTCAAAATGTACCCAACACACACTTTTTGTTAGTACCCAACACTAAATGCACCTTTCCCACAAAAATAGATAAATAACTCAAAGAGGCAACAGTTAAAAATTCTTAAATTTGGGATTCTGACTGTCAATAATACTTACAGTAATGAAATACTGAGTTTTTGAATGCTCCCACAAGAGAAAATGAGAAATGAAACTTAAATATGAAAAAAACAATTAAAAATAAAAAATCCAGGCCACAATCATTTTTCATATTGAAAGTAAGTCTTTGTTTTTATACTGTGACATTATGTATACTGGACTTTTTTTTTACACAAAAAGGTAGTAAACTTGCTACCAAAATATATGTAAAAAAAATCATTCAATTCGCTGAAATAGAGAAAAATGTAGAAAAATTTAGACTAAAAATAAATAAATTAAATCACCGGGCGGCATGGTGGCGCAGTGGGAAGCATTGTGGCCTTCCAGTTAGAAGGTTATCGGTTCGAGGCTCACCGGTGACTTTCCTGGAAGGAGTTTGCATGTTCTCCCTGTGCTTGCGTGGGTTTCCTCCGGGTACTCCGGTTTCCTCCACAATCCCAAAAACATGCGATTAGGTTAATTGACTAATCTAAAGTCCCCTTAGGGTGTGAATGTGTGAGTGAATGTTGTCCTGCGATGGACTGGCGACCTGTCCAGGGTGTACCCCTGCCTCTCGCCCAATGTGTGCTGGAGATAGGCACCGGCAGACCCGAAAGGGAAGAAGCGGGTATGAAAATGAATGAATGAATAAAATCACCCCGAAGTGGCTGAAAACACCCAGAACACAGACTATAATTTTATATAAACAATTTAATTTAACTTTTCACAATATGGTAGTAGTCAAGAATATTTTTAGAAATATAAAGTGAACCGAGAAACTTGTGGCAGGATTTCAGACTGAATTCAATCGATTCATGGAATATTGGAACTTACAAAGTCCCAACATGATGCAATCCTGCAGTTGCTTTATCTTTCTGTGCCCTCTGACTTCTGTATACGACTTAGATGCTAGATTCACTTCTCTATGGGTACTCTTCCACAGAACAGAAGCAAGCACAAGCACTGTGGAGAAAGCAGAGGTGATCTGGAGCCACCGGGCCTGTGTCGACATGCTTCCTGTGGCATGACAGCACAGGTGTGTGCACGGCTGAAAAACACCCAGTCTGTGCTCCATGCATTGCCCAAAGTAGCATATTTACATCTCCACCACAGCATTGCCCGAGGGCCTAGAAGTGCATAACACAAGCCTGCATGCTCTTTATGAAAGCCATGTTCTCACTGTGTTTTATTCATCCACACTGAAGCAGATACGCAAGTTCACAACTCAGAACAGCAATTAACCACCCAATACTGAATGTTCTGTGCATTTGTTTGGCGGTTGAGTAAGTCATGCTCATCCAACCACGAAATACGACCAGGAAGTTCAACCAACATTCTACTTCACCATAAAATAAAGGAAATGAGGTCACGGTTTTGAATACAACAAATTTAGATTCCATTTTTCTTTGCAAAACAGCATTTTTAAGTAGACATTTGAGCAATTGTTTTTTATGATCACTACTAAGTAGCAATTAGGGGGTGAATTTGCCACAACAAAGCAATGCATTGTACAAACATATGTTAAAAATTGTGCATTTCACTCTCGATGAATACTTTTTTTTATCAATCTATTAATATAATCACTTTGTTGTTGAGTTTATTACTACAGATACTTTCTTTAAATAACTTTATATGCATCAGGGGCATAGAAAATAACCTTAGCCATGTTTCCATCAATATTTATGCACGAAAACTGGAATATTGCTTAAAAAAATTAGCGAATAAAGCACCCATTCCATCTAATGAGTCCAAGAGAACAAAATGTCACTTCTTGATAAACTAGCACCAAATATGAAAAGATAAATGGAGGTCGCTGCGTTAGAAAACGGCTTTTTTCAGCATATAACAACTTCTTTGCATCTTAGAACAAAATGCAATATGCGCAGTCTTGCTTTTGGAGGCGGAAAGTGCTCTTTGCGAATGCTGCCGTTCAAGACAGTTCTGAGAGGTGATAACCAAAGTCTGTCATCAAATTGGTTGTGAACTAAGGAATTTTAGAACGACCAAAACATTTCAGATATTGTGCAATTAAATCAGTCCATTGGTTGGACCATTATTGCCTCCCCATCGCACCCCAGTTCAAAAACACACTGCTATAGCATTGGGATTTATTTGGTAAGTGCATTTCAATCGTAGTTTAGCTATTTTTTTTATTGGATAAAAAGTTAATCCTATTCACATTTTCACAATTTATGCGTTTCCATCCAATGGTTTTTATGGAATATTCAAAAATGCACAGACAAATAAGGGAATGAAAACACAGCTATTCCCAACTCCCCACACCCCTTTCACTGAGACTGAGTGGCAAAACAAATGGCAAAAATGGCTGCACTAGATAGGGAAAAAAAAAGTTCAAGCTAAACAAGTTACAAGATAAAATGGATTTCCTGACAGTTCATTATGAAAGTACACAACACAAAGGGTAGAAGTGTATAAAACTGTGCTGACTGGTCATACACAGATTCAAACGGTCGGAAGATGAAGCATAATGTTACAAACCTTGTATGATTAGCGGCAAAAAAAATACACTATTTTGAATAGAAAAGTGCTCATTTTCTCAACTGCACAAAAAAAAAAAAAAAAAAAAAACGTAAAAAGTTATTTCAACCACCATGAAGACAATTAGTGGGTGCATACATCCTTGAATGTGTTTGTGTAGCCAAACACTGTTCGGCCCGTTTAAGCCATGTTTGGCTCAAGTTAATACACGGCAAAAATGTATATTACAATTTGCAAATATTACATTTAGTCAAATCACGAAATGGTGACAACAAACCCAAGCTTGAACTCCAAACAAGAAAATGTCCCTGAAATTTTGAAAATTGCTTTGGAGCCGTCAATCTCACAACTTTTCTGCATTCTCTGGATTTACATGGGTCTAGCTAACATTCTAGCTTGAGAACAGGACTTTTGGCACTCAACCTGCGACTTTCAGGTACTAGATCGAATACATTCTAAATTACAACAGAAACTAAATGGACAGTAAAGGTTTATGTTCATTAATTATGTTTTTATACAATTGCATTAATATGCAAGTCATGGACCATTTTATTTAGTAATTGTTGCTATAAAATTTGATGCAATTAAAATGTAGATAATGAATTTAATTTTTTTCTTCTATATTGACGTTTTAAGCTATTATTATTAATCTACATAATGTCTTGCTAAACTTTGCCATTTAAAACTGATGAATTGTTTTTAAACAAACTTTATTAGCTTAACGACTTGTGTACCAGCTATAAAAAATGAAACATTGAGCGCATTACATTAATGTTTGACAAAAGAAAGCAAAGGAGTCCATCCATACGAGAAAGTGCTAGCATGCAAACAGTACAATATGCAAATGAACATTTCCACACTTCATCTCAGACACCCTCAATAAATGAGTAGCCTAACCGAGAAGTGTTGATATTGGCAGTGGCAGCTTCTTGTTTTTGTGTTGTTTATAGCAGCTGCAATAGCCGATGTGCATCATGTCACACTCCTCCAACATAGCACCACTCAGCTCTTTGTAAAGGTTAGCTTCAGCTTTTTAATTACAAGCATGAATCTAAATATTGACCCAGCAGCCTTCATTAGGACCTCCAGCAGTAGTCAGCATTACAACAGAGATATGCACCCAAGGGTTAAGCAAACCAATAAAAGGTACACATTTTCAAGGCCTCTACAGGCCATTTTACATAAAACAGTTTTTTTTTCTAAAATTGGACTTTAGAGTAGTTTATTTCTATAAAGGCCCTCTTGTGACTTGTTCAATTTCTGACGATGTTCTTCGGTTGAAAATTGTGCACCTTGTGGAAGCTCACCACATCATCCCAAAGTATATTGAACAAAACTTCAACTTTTATCATTTTCAGACAATTCGAAAGACTCCATTAGTAAAATAATCGATATCACTGATATTATTGCATCCTCTGCAACCATGTTACGGCAGCTAACTTACACCGACTTGTTGCTAGCATAACCTTATACTTTATACTAAGTATATACTAAGTTAACTAAAACTTTTGGTTTTAGCGAATTATAAATTGGTTGATACTAAAGATTTTATAAAAACAATTTAGACATTTTAAATCAAAACTCTCAAAAATCTTAAGACAAGGCTGAGATCCATTCTACCCCTTCCCCAAGGCCTCCGTTTTGCAGGTTCACATAAGGTGAAGGGGTGTCCCAATCCTCATTTGAAGGGGAAAGGCTAAAACTAAGAGGTGCTTGGCCCTCTGTTCTAAGGTCACCAGCACGACCAAAGTGACTTGCATAGGCAACTAATTTTACCATTAAAAAAAAAGTAATGTCCCACGTATAGGTCAGTATTGTATATCCATGTATAGTAACAAATGATCGTTTTATAGGAACAACGCTGCATTATTAGCCTAATACCATTAAAATTACAGAATAAACTCATAGGGCATGCCATATATTCAGTAGAGATGTCCCTATTCATGGATAATTTCAGTCCAGTTATAGAAATATTCTACATTTTCATGTAGGCATTGTATTGTTAACATTTGCTTTTGTTGAAAGTGAGAAATAAATAACTGCCAGCCTTTTTCCACAGGAGGAGATGTGTTTATTTTCACAATGTGATTTGTTCCATTGAAGGTTTTGAGGTTTTTTTTCTCACAAATTAAAAACTGTTTAATGTAGATTATGCACTGGTATTGTATTTAGCTAGAAATCAAAACATGAAAAATAATTAAATTCAAGAGCAAACTTTTGGTCTGGCTTTGAAAAAAATGAATGTAGTATAAACTTCTCTTCATACTTTTACTTATAAACCTTATCAATAAAAAAATACTTTTCACGCTTAACTACTTCAATATTTAGTAAACGTTTTAGCGTTTGCTTTACCTTTTATCAGTCAGTTTCCAGTTTGGTAAATGCACTTTTATTCTTTAAATGACTTTATAAAACATTGTCAGAGCAAACAGTTATTCTTGAACAGAGCAGATCACACTAAAAAAGGAACTTGCAAACAAATGAAATACGCGCCTTGAATAAAACAAAATCAGGAAGTAGCAACATTTATTTGAACACAGAGGAAGTATGTCAACTTGCACCCCTTGTCTGTCTCAGTTTCTAGCATAAACTTGGATCTTTTGTGTTCAACAGCTAACCAAGAACCACGTCAAATAGAAATGCATAAAACACAAATAACGTCCATCCCTCCAAATTCTTCACCTCTACAAAGCGCCTGTTTAACAAAGCCTACAAAATTGTTTGATTCTTTTAAACAACCTTAAAGTGCAGTGGCGCTTTGCCTCGTCTACTTTGTTAGTCTATGTTTGGAGCAATCTTCACTCGGCCTTTTCCGTCTCACCTGAGAAGTTAATTTCTCAAACATAGTCTCGCGTCAGGTATCTCGTTTTGCAATGGAAAATATTTATTCCTAATACAGGTTCTTACCTTAATTTCCAGCCAATTCCGTACAAACGTAAATATTCGACCCAGTGTGGAACACCCTGCTCAGCGGATCACCGTTGCTTCGACATTTTCCGGATTGGCGTTTCAGAAGCGTGGCGTTTGACGCGCAGGTTGAGCTCGAGTCGAACCCTCCAGTGGCTCTGCCTACATCTATAAAAGGAGTTGATTTCGAGGAAGGAAGCTCACCGACTAGTTTGCTTTGAGCTTAATGTTTGTTTTTGGGTTATTATGGAAGATTTCCCCTTCATTTAATGTGAGAAAACTTGACCTACTGCGATGAAATCCAACGATGGAAAACGAATAGTGGTGATTTGTATTCATCAGGCTTCCACAGGTGAAGTCGAGCTTGGCATCATTGAAACAACTTTCTTGTACATAATCATTCAAAGAAGGACTTAATATTTGGCCATCCCTTTAGTTTATTTTTTTCCTTTCTTGACTTCTGAAATCTGTGTGAGTTTTAAATAAAAAAAGGTAAAATTGAGCTTTAATGCCCCCTCCTAAAAAGCTGTTTATTAAGCAATATATGTATTATATATCGAAAATAATATCCATTTAGAAATACTAAATCTAAACAACCATTAATTAAATATTATAAACATAGTTGAACATAATGCCTAAATATTGAGCCAAAAATGAAATGTAAAATTTTTTAACATTATTTTTCAGAAGTGTTATATTTTATACTTTTCCAGAAGAAACTAGGTTTTAAAGACTAGATATTTTACAAGGGTTAAAATACTATGAACAAAGAATTCTTAAAAAAAAAATGGGAGTGTTAATCATTTATTTTCATCAATGAACAAGACAACTCTAAATAAAACAAATATTTGGTGCAACCATTTGGTTCTAAAACTGCAGGAGTTCTATGTACACTTCTCATAAGAATCTCGGCTGTTGGATTGTTCCAAACATCTTGGAGAACTAACCATTGAACATGACTACTGCATAAATTTAGAAAAGAAATGAATACTCCAAAAATCATTCTTAGTTTGATCTGAAGGAGTATTTATGACATGTTCGAAGTTACATTTATCACTGGTCTTGTAAGACATCATCCTTTAACCATATCACATCAGTTTCAGTATCAATTGTAGGATTGACTTTAAGATGTTTTAAATGGACTGGCCATAAAAGTACCAGGTTATTTTGAAAATGGGCATTTTTCTGCACAATAACGCTGTTCTTCCACACGTAAACGAGAATTGTTTCATGTAATGATGCATTTTTAATAACAGGAGCCGTTATTATCATTATTAGAAAAGGCGGGTTAGAGCATTTCCATGTGGACATCAAAGATGGGGTCATCAGCATACATAGGCAGATATACATGTGTATTCTATTTGATCATCAAACAGCCGTCTTCAATGCTGAATACTCATTTTAAACAATGGCGCTTCAGAGTTGTAATTGACTGCCACCTGTTGGTTCAGTATGGTTAGAGCATTTTTGGGGGGTTTTGATTTAATGATTTGTGTGGATGCGTGTCGCCTTAAAACCCATTTTTACGCGTGGTTAATGGGTGTATTTTCATTTTCATTTGTTTTATGGTGTTTAATCTGTCTTTTTAACTTTTTAATTTTGTTTTATGAGTTCAGATCTTGCTGTTTGTAAAATGCCCTGATGCCTATACTGCTGAGCCGCACCCTTCTGTCCACACAGGAGTTATCCACACAGCAGTTTGCCAGAACTGGGAGTGAATGATGATAATTGATTGACCAAACTAAACATGATACTGCACTAGCCCATTTGGGAAAAACAGCATAATTATCGTAGACAAAGACTAGGGGTAGGGCCACGCTTTTAAGAAGTCTGTGGGCGGTATGCAAGGGTTTGTGACACGCAGAGAACAGCCTGGTTTTAGTGGATATAAAAAATTTGTGACAATTAAAAAAATATCCTCTATGTATTTTAACTCGTTTCATCTATTATATTTACAATAATACCATCACATTATGGTTACAACATAAAGATTTATTTTAAGATTCAAAGATAGCCAAGTTTGATTTTCTTTCTTACTGAACATACAGTGCAGCAAACACAGACAAAATATGATACAAATAAAGAGTAAGAGAGTGGTAAAAACCATCCTAAATGTAACATTAGGACTGAATCCAGTTATATTCACTTAAATGTGAAGTTGTCCTTTTCGACTGTCTCCAGACTTCAGTATGCTACGATATTAGCATTTGAAGAATTCCGCATGTGGAGTTGTGCTGGACTGGACTCTACACAGATGCCCAACAGTGACCTATTGATAGGAGGCTAAACGAAAACTGCTTGGGAGTGTTGCATCAACAGTTTTAGTCAGCCATCTTGGATTTGCTGCAATGCATCCAATGGTTTGCATCGATTATTGTAACAAAACCCATAGTAAACTAAACTTGTAGGTTCCATTGCCCTCCGTGCTCTAACATGTAGCCCTATAAATCTCAAACACAGTCATCAAATATAGCACAGAGACAATTTCTTTCTTTTTTGTGTTAATATGGTAAAACAGAACAAAAACAAATGCTGGTTTCCCTGTAGGGAATGAGAAAGAGGCAGCGTTAGTTCATTCCGATTCAAAAACGGAGTCAGTCACTCTTCGCCAGTACCCCTTGCACTTCATATCAACGTAAAAATTACAAAATAAACTCATAACTCACATTCCACAGTCACTGTAAGCAAACAAAAACACATCTAAAGCAACCTCGAACTGTACAAATATCAGAAGGATCCACTTTTGATTGAAGCTTCATAATTTATGCTCACTGAATAAGGTAGGTTTATTGTATGGTCTACTAAAACAAAATGGACAAGGACACTTTCCCAGAGCTGAGGCATACTGTAGGTTCAGTCAGATTTGGCATTAAACGACAACAGGGAAAGAATGAAGCGACTCTACAGATGCAACTAGGGCCACAACTTCCTTATAGCCACTGAATGTTGAATCGAGATGAGCTTTATATGTATGGTGGCCAAACGATCAAGCTGGTTGATTTTGAGTCCCTGATTTAAAAGGTACAATATGTGCGATTTAATTAATTCAAAGCAAACCAGTTGACACTAACTGAAAAGTTTCCAGAGAATTATCAGTAAATTAATCTGTTAACGTCCCGATGCTTTGCCGCCAAGGTCATGTAATTACGTAGCATCTACTGCACCAGTCATTGCCTGACAACACACGCACTACACCATAATTGACTCCGCCCCATGGGTTAAGTACTCAAACTTTGTAAATGGGACCTGCAATGGTGAAATATTTTCTAGTGTACTTTTAATTCTTGTTAACATCGGTTTCCTCTGTACCACCACCAAACACTAAAATGTTGCATTATCACACAAGCTGCAATGCATCCCTTATTTAAAGCAACTGTAGCGTGTTAAATCTTAATACTGTAAATAAAGATGCTTGGTTTAAAGTGCAACATAAGAGAAAATGTAACATGACAACTGTTTGCAAACATTCCCATCATTAAACCCAAACGTTTTCTTAACTGCCGTTTTCTTACCACGTACACTGTTGAACTGTTTTTTTTTTCACTTCACTACACCACAACTCAAATATTTCATACAATTTACCCATAAAAAATTATTTAAAGTATTTGTTAGAGCTATATCAGGGCTTTTACGATATTGGATTGTAAGGTTGCTGCCTGAAAAGACCAAACTTGTGGCAAGCTATACCAAAAGACGCAACCCAAACTTTGAATATGTATTTAACCGATGGGAGGTTTAAACCTTCCTTTGGGTTTTGATCCCTTATCAGCGAGCCACAACACTGCTGTGAAGAAATCTTTCTTATATTTCAGCCATCAAATATCTAAGAGATGATTTCTGTTTTAAACACTATGCTAAAAAGTCTAGCGTCACTCTGGCTCCATAAGCAAGCAGGGTTAACATACACTTGCACACTTGTACATTATACATACGTACATAAATATACACTTACATCTGTGCATACGTATGTACAAAGACACGCTTAAAATGGACATACATATAGATCTATATGTGTACACATACACAAAGTTACAGCATACATGTTAAGTGCTAGATTTCCAAGTATAGCTACTGCAAACCCAGTTTGGCATGCTGGGTTGCCATGGCTACGATAATACTGGTAGGCAGGATGACACAGTTTATCAACAACACATAGTTTACACATTGCACCCTTGAGCATAGAGGGAGCATGGGTTTTTATACTTCATGTTTTGAGTTTGGAGACCGGTTGAGTTTGAGCAGCTATGTACAGAGGCAATGCCCGAAGTCCAGTGTGAGGCCTGAGAGGGGGCGGAGCTTGTGCTAGATTGACAGCCTCTCAGGTGTCGGCTTTACTCTGTCAGTCTGACAGAATGTGTACGAAGGACATTGGGAAGACCCCTTTTCTTTCAGGCTGCCCTTCAATGTGCCCAATCTGGAAAAGAGAAGAATGATTAATAAACCACTAAACCAGTTTAGCATCAGAAAAGAGTATTTGCGATTAACTTGCTCTCCTGCAAATTAACCAAGAATATGTTTTTCAAACATTTGTTCATTTCATTTCTTTGTTCTATTCATTGACAAATATTAAAGGCCTCATGAATGGAGGAACCAAAAATTGATTATACTTTTAAGAGCTGATAAACACAAAATGTTTTGGTTCTTTTAAAAAATGTAATTTTTTTCTGATTCCTTGGACATTTTCCCGACTCATAGTCAGTGGTTGGGTGAAGAGTTTATTGTCAAATAACTGTGTTTACTCTTTAAATCAAAATGACAATCCTCACCTGTGACCTGTTTGATAGAAAAGGAAATCCAATGATCTGGGAATGCCAATCAGCATTGTTCAAACTCTGATTAGGAAGAGGAAAGTGAGGGATTCTGGTGAAATCACGGTCAGGTAGACCAACAACTGCCAGAGAAATTGCAAGGGATGCAAAGAGAAACCCACAAATAACTTAAGCGGAACTACAGGGTGAAAAAAATGTGGCCAGGTCCACTCATCATTGGTTACATCAGAACAAAGTGAAGGTTCTGTAATGGCCATCTCAGTCTCCTGACCTAAAAATCATAAAACCACTCTGGGGAGAACTCAAAAATGCCGTTCATGCAAGACAACCTAGGAATTTAACAGAGTTGGAGGCTTTTTGTCAAGAACAGGCTGCTTTGCCAACAGAGAGGATAAAGAACCTCATCAGTAACCACCTCAAGAGACTTCAGGGAAGGGGGGGGGGGTAGTAACTAATTTGATCAGGGCCATTTGTAAACTTATGAGCACAACTGTACACAACACACATGGGCACTGGACTTCCTCCGGGAGTGACACACTATGCACACAGCTCCACCTTCAAAAAGTTCTTTTTAATGAACACAAGTTACAAGTTCCTTACAAGTCAATGTATGGAAGAGCACATCTGTTGTCATCTTCAGCTTCACTGAATTTAGTAAAAAGTATGTTTGAAAAGCTAAGCTGTAACATCACTGGAGTGGATAAACGGTAACCTATTCCTAACGTGTTTATCAATGCTGTGTTGGTTGTTGGTCTATAATTAGTCTTGAAAAATGTAAAAATTTCTTTGGATCTATGTAAGAACGAGTAAATTGACTATAAATTCTATAGATCTGGAAAACAATATTTTAAATTTGTTGTAGCACAGGTTTACTCACCCACCACTCCTGGTCTTCCTCTCCTGTGACTATTATAACCTCCCCTTCCGCAAAAGTCAACTCATCATCATTATCAGCCTGACAATCATAGATGGTTTTCACACGCCGCACTTTGTTCTTTGGCTGCAACAAGACAATTTAGTGTTATTTTGTTTTCACACCTCTTACAAGCATTCCGCTATACATAAACATTGGCGGCTTTGGTTCACTAGATGCTCTACATGGGAGTATTTAAAATAAGCGCCGTTAAATTTTCTACTAGAATTCGTCTGTAGATGGCAGTAGTATTTTACAAAATAAAAAGCTGGTGTTTTAATAAAATCAGAAAGGCATATTTAGACATTTATTGTAAATAGTTGAGGTTTAATCAACACTTTAATAATGAATTTAACTCACAGTTGTATTTATTTTCCGAGGCATAGGAATGGGCATCTCCACAGATCCTGCTGGAGCTCCATTAGTATCCTCGCTGGTCTGTCTGGGTGAGAGCTCCTCCTGCTGGCTGGAAGACTGCATGTCTGTCAGCTGGCCCTTGGGGCTTGTCTCCTCATGCGTCATGTACCTCAGTGTGTTCTCGGATGAAGAAGGAGTCGTGGGTTTGGATGGGAGATCAGAGAGCTGCGGCTTAGGCGGCAGATCTTTAAGCTGAGGTTTCGGCGGCAGGTCCGAAAGATGAGGTTTAGGTGGTAAATCTGATAGTTGTGGTTTGGGAGGAAGCTCAGACAGTTGAGGCTTAGGAGGAAGCTCTGAGATGCTGGGCTTCTGTGGTGCCTCGGGAGGCTGGGAGCGCTCTGCGGAATGAGGGATTTTAGGTGGAGGCTCGGTGGGTCTTGTTATCATATCTGGATTTTTAGTGGGAGGTGCTTCCTGAGGTTGAGGGAGCTTCTGCAGAACATCCGGACTAGACTTGTCCATTGAGGGAAGGTGGATTGTGTCAATCTTCCGTAGTGCCACTGAAAGGTTCAGATATTAAATTAAAAATATTTTAAATAAAATAAATAGAAAGCTCACTTTTATGTGTTTATTAAGAAAAAAAAACCATATTAACTGTGAATCAAACGTTCAGAATGACTTACTCCAAAACATAGCTGCTTTTAAATAAATGAAAGTGGCTTTAAAATCATAAAAGCAATGTTCCACAACTTAATATTAGTAAATATACAATTGTACTTTAAATATACAATTTACAAATGTCACTGTGCTGAATGTACCATTGTGAAGATTGCTTCATGTTTGCATTTGTATTTAATATTTTTTGTTCTAGAGTTCATTATAAGCTGTGTGGTGTGTTACAGGATGTAAACGTTAGCATTTTAAAACCGAACCACACAAACCTAAAAATACCCCTATGGTTTTAGTTGGCCTCACCAAGTAGATCAGGACCCTGAGATAAAAACACACTTTTCTAGGTGTTAAAAAAGAAACATGGTTAATAATATCTGTGCAAAACTGCTTTAAAATGAGCGAAATCCATCTAGTTCAAATCTCAAATACCCTCCAAAATTACTAATTGTGATTAAGGGATGTGTGATGTTTCAGCATTAAAAGTTAAAAACAAAAGTTGTAGATAAAAATTCAGTGAATAAATAATGTTAAAAAAAATATTTCCACCAATAAACAAAATAGAAAACTAAATAGAATTAATTCTTGGCTGCTCCTCAACCAGTTTCAGGGTGGGGGTGGGGGGGTATGAACAACACTTTTGATTTTTGATATAAAACACAAATACTGTTTGTTCTTAATTTTTACAAAATGTAATACTTAAAATTTTACTTTTTGTACAATTTCAGGTTTGTTATGGAATTATTGTGTAATGTAATGAGAAAAATATTAGTTTAAAAAAAAGTTGGGGTTGTTCTAAAACAATGATATCAAGACTGCTACATAAAACTCTTTAAAAGATGATTAATTAGAACAAATTGAAAAATTTGTCAAAAACACTCCAGACTTCAAAGGGTTAAAGCATTTTTCACATTTGCATTTCAAAAGCAAAAACTGAATTTGAAATGGAATATTTTAAGAAAGACTAATTGACTTGAAAAGCTTAAGAAAAAACATCTTGATTTCCAAATAATGACATCAATTTTAAAATCACCAACTTGTTCTTGTGCTCTTAACCTTTTGAGACTGGGAACATAAGTGCTGCACCCAGTGAAATTGTAAATTATGAGCGATGTAGAAATATAGTCACCCAAATGAATCCTAGAAATTATTTTGATTAATTCTCCAGGTCAAATCGGCCATTATTTGACTATTTTGTAACAAACCAGTATTTTATCTGCCTTTTGGAAATGATTATTTTTAGTCCTAATATTTAAGTCCACCTGAAGTGTTTCCCTCACCTTTGTCAGTAAGACTAGACTGAGGAGAGGTGTGCAACCTCATTAACATTTAAAGGGCCAGACTGCAATATATCTCACTTTGAATGGAAGTGTTTACAGTTTAGAAGTGTGTGCAGTTTTATGATTTATCACATGAAATAAACTTTTAATTAGAAAGTCAACAACGGTTTTCTGTTGCACTGGCGAAAAAAATTAATGACATTTACTAATCAAAATAAACATCTGTATTAAGATCGTTTTTAACTCCTGAGACTACCGTAGGCTTTTAAAGTAAATGGACATCACAGCCTTTAAAACATATAAAAATAATTAATGTACAAGCACAAGTGCAGAAATAATACAATTTAACTACAAAAACCAGGGGGTAGATTGAGGAGGTGGATCATGCGCTCAACCAATGAAAATGCAGGGGAGCCATTAATTTTTGCCCAATGGAGACAAGCCAAAATAATAATTTATAAATGGGTATTTACGAATGTCCTCTTTATCAGCTTGATCTCATGTAGAACATACCTTTTTGAGGTAATTTGGGAAGAACTCGAGGGCCAAATGTTGCTTTTGTGTTCATAGAAGTAGTGCTGAAACAAATAAAAAATGGTTAGAAAGTTTCGAATCAAAAAGAGAACAGAAAAGACATATGAAACAGAATTTTGGGATTCTCTATGTGCAAAACTATAGGCACCTATGCTGCTGTTGGATTCCCTCAAATTTATTGGCCGGAGATGTTCGATTTGCAGAAGGTGGAGTGGACTCGCTTCCTACAAGTGTTAAAGTAAAAAGAAAAAGTGTTAAAACAGGTTTGTGTATTTAATTAAGAGCTTTGTTCATGTCTCACACTCAGGGTTTTATTTTGGAAAGACAAAATAAGTTGTCAGAAATGAAAATACAATTATACCACATCAGTTTGATCGTTTCAGATAAGAAGACTTCCCTGCGAAGCAAAAAAAGCAACAACTACGCAGAACTGAAAAATACGACTTTAAATATTGCCATCCTCCCTAAATAGTGCCAAAACAAAACACTTTTCAATAAAAACGACACATAAGCTGATATTAAGATATTTTATCATGTAACTAAGGATAAATTGACAGTCATTTAAACAAAATATAACTAGTATTCAACCTAATTGCTGTTGCTTTGTAGGACAGAACAGCAGCAACCAATCAGATCAGTGGCATGTTTTGAATTTATTCAATATGCAAAGATTTCCCTTAAAGCTCAAAACAGTGAGATGGAATGTTAGCAAAGGTATTTATTTCTTGAAAATTTTAAAAGCATTTGTAACTTTAAGGGCTGTAGCAAAAAGTGCATATTTTAGATTAACATGCAAAGAAAAGGCAACACATGTTTGAGCTTACGAAAAGATCTAGGCTTAATATTGATCTAAACATGGAAAATGGCTTTCAAAATTAAAATGGCGATTGAAGTCAATTCCAACAAAAAGATTTTTTTATTTAAAAATTCTACCCAACAGAAAAAACCCGTTTCAATCACCATTTTAAACTTGTTCAACACATTCTGCATCATAAGGTTCTCATACCCTGGCAATTCTTTTTTTACATTTTATTTTTCACCACATTTTCACCACTCAAAGTTAGTGTTTGGGGGAATCCATTTATTGTCAAACAACTGTGTTTTCTTTTTTTTAATCATAAAGACAACAGAAACTTTCCAAATGACACTGATCAAAAGTTTAAATACTCCTAATATTAGTATTCCCCCCTTTAACATTAATGACAGCCTTGATGTCCCATGCGCAGCTTTTCCTCCAGTATCCTGCTGCAAGTTCCTGTGCCTTTGGAGCTCAAACATCCCCAAAGCATCAGTGACCCACCTCCGTGTTTCATAGTAGTGTTCCGTTCATTTCGACTCCTCTACAAATGTAGCGTTAATGGTTGTGGCCAAAAAGTTACATTTTGGTCTCATTGCTCCCAAAATCTTCGTCCCAGAAGTTCGGAGGCTTGTCTCTGAGCTGTTTGGTGGATTGTTAGCAGCAACTTGTTTTTTAACTTGCCACATTTGTGTAGTAATGGCTTGAACTCGACCATGCAACCCTTTCTTCAAGTGTATGCCACTTTTTTCAGAGACGCCTATGTTTCAGCTCAAGTTATTTGTGGGTTTTTCTTTGCATCCCTTTCAATCTTTCTGGCAGTTGTAGCAGAAGTTTTTCTTGGCTCAACAGAATCCCTCACTTTCCACTTCTTGGTCACCCACCTGATTGCCATTCCCAGTTCTATATAAGTTATATCCCTTTCCTGTTTTGTATAGTTCAACTACCTTTTCCTGTAGATCCTTGCTTTCCCCATCGCTCAGAATTCAAAAATGTCAAGGGTCTATCAAGGAGCCCAGAATGCACAAACATTGACTAGAAGCAAACCGGTCGTATGGGAGTATGGCTACCTTCACCAGCCACTCAAACCAAGAATGTAAACTTGTGATCAGAGTCATCAGGAAAGTTTAATAAATGGCTTCACCCACCCACTAGCTATGAGTGGACAAAATAATTTGGCCAAAAAATGGCCAAGAAACCGGAAAGGTTGTAAACTTATGAGCCCAACTATACTTTGCAGATATAAAGCAACAGAAATTGAACACTTGACTAAACCGTTGAAAAGCAAAGCAAACAATAAACTGAACTGAAATAGCCATGAGCTAATAATACATATATAACATGAATAAGAGCTACTTTAACTCTCATTGTGGGGGTGGGGATAGAGAAAATATTCAAGATGTTACCTTAGCACTAACTGTATTGAAGCCATTGAGTCTCTCAGCATTGATCATCAAAATCTTAAATCACTTACTCATGAGTTTCCCCATATTGTGTACAGGGCAGTTGAGGTGAAGCTCAGAATTCATACGGCAAAGATCATAAGCACCGACAAAAAAAAAAAAAAGTTTCCACTTGGACGCACCTTTACTCTGCGGGCCCTGCAGTACAGGACTGGGGGGGTCTGAGAGGGTGCGCTTGTGTCCGGGGGGTGGAGGAGGCGCTCTCTTCTTAGACAGAGTTGAGCTGCCTCCAACACTTGATTGAGTTGCCAGCGGCAGGGAGGTAGGGGGTCCCGAGGGCTGAGCTGAAAGAGTGATCACATGACCTTGAGATTGGTCGAGCAGCAAAGCGGCCCAAGTGCAACACAAGGATATAAACATCACTCTTTTCTTCAGACGATGAATCGCTGAGCACAACCAAACGCATCAAGAACCGATAAGATGATGCAAGAGGTTGGCTAATACCTCACAGGAAGAATCCTAGCAGTTTTGGTGTGAGGTTGTTTATCTTTTTGTGTTCAAGAGCCCCTATTATGGATATTTGACAAGCATTGTGTAACACAGCTCTGAGTTTGAGGAACATCAGCGTAAAATAGCTTTGTGTATTGAGTCATTGTCTTAAATGAGACAGAGTTGACTCTGAATCGCTGAAATGAGTCGTCATTAAAGAGCCTCTGTAAACATTTAATAAAAATTACTTTTAATGCAGTGTGTAGCTCTAAAATGGAGGAACATGTGTTATGAGTTTTTAATGTGAAAGCACTACATCTATAAAGTTATATTCTTTAACACTTAAGAGTCAACTCTGCAAAGCTGAAATGAGTTCTTTCTTCCAACCGAATCTGTAGCTCAAAAGTGTGATGTCACCCAATATTATTCCCCTCCTACCACCGACGCGTCATCCATTCATGTTTTAAACAAAGCTCCTCCTACGCTCAGTTCTAAGATACTGGGATCTAAAATGTGAAACTACAAAGTTTTTCGAAGTGGCAAAAATTTACCATACTGTTCCAACCGCTTTTGACTTGGAGAGCAGATGGTTCAAGCTAACAATCCTTGCGTCGCGTGAAGGAGGAGCTTCATACGAACAAGTCATAAAAGGATTCATTACAGAGTCGTTTAAAAATCTGTTAAAAATAAAAGATAATTACCGGTAAAGTGTTTTTTGACCTTTGGTGTGTTTGTTTGGGTGGTGTGGTGAGACTTCACAAGCAAATAATGAACTTTTCAAAATTATGATATGGACTCTTTAAAGACACAGTAGTAGCTAGTAGGGCTGTAACGGTTCACGGTATGTATTGAACCGTTTCGGTACGGTCTGTTCGGTTCGGTACACTTGCGTACCGTTTCGGTATTCTGTATTTTTATTAAATGATATACATGTATTATTAGCGCGATATTAAGCGCAGCGGAACAATGTTCCTAGGCGAGTTTCCGCACGGACGCTATTGACTGACGAGCGCGAGTAGGAAAATGGAGTCATATCAAAAGCGAAAGAGAAGCCAGAGCTTGAAGACCCTCTCACTTCACTGCGGTCTCATGTTTGAGAACACTTTGGCTTCTCTGTTAAAATACATAACGGGGATAGACGAGTGGATAAATTTAAAGTTGTATGCCGACATTGTTCCACGGAGATCGGGCAGGCAACACATCTAACATTTTCTACTGCTGGAGATTTTATAACCAGATCTATGCTCTCTTCAGAAAATGTGGATAGGTAATCTATCCTAACTAGTTGCAGTATTTCATTTTTTATTTAAAAAAAATGTGTTTTCTTAATAAAGAGTGCAATTTATTTAAAATATCACCCAAATGTGTCACTTTTATTTATTTTATGCAAGAATTCTATTGTGTATTGGCAGCTTTTCAAAATAAAGATTATGTAAGTTCTTATTGTTTGGTACCGAACCGAATGAACCGAACCGAACTCTCCAAGACACTGTACCGAACCGAATACGATTTTAGCGTACCGTTACACCCCTAGTAGCTAGCAAATAGGTGTGAATTACAACAAACTGTGTTTTCTTTGTCAGAAAAACTCATAAGAGTTGACGCTTTAAGGAATCAGTGGCTAAGCTTCCTCACTCAGTAGCTTGAGACAGCCCCTACCCTAGGAATTGTAAACAACTGTGGAATGCAAATGTATGACATCGCCGGCGATGGTGAGAATTCCTAATATAATTCTATTACAGAATCGCCATTTTCTAGATCGGAATGCAAAGACATCCACACAAATTCAGCGAGGTACACAGTGGACCTCTCAGCAGTGGCAACACATTCCTTTTTGGCCATTTTGCCTTTTTTTGGAAGGAAGTGTGTCTCGCATTGGCCGGCGAAGTGAACCCAAACCAAGGCCCCCTCACATGGCTGGCTGCAGAATGATTTCCACCCAATACAAGTCGTCATCCCATAGTTGGTGTGATGCTTTCTGTAGCATGTGAAATATGAGCATCTCACACATCTTTAAACCAAGTTCACCCGATATCATCCCGCCCCAATCACAACAGACTGTGAAATCCAATCACAGCAGATTTGTAGAAATGAGTTGCATTCGCAAAATCATTCTTCTTCTTCTTTTCCTTTTGGCTGTTCCCAGTTTAGGGGTCGCCACAGCGAATCATCCTTTTCCACCTAACTCTGTCCGCAGTATCCTCTACTCTTGCACCAACTACCTTCATGTCCTCTTTCAGCACATCCATATCTTTGGTCTTCCTCTTGACCTCTTGCCTGGCATCTCCATCTCCAACATCCCTCTACCAATATAACCACTATCCCTCCTCTGCACATGTCCAAACCATCTCAATCTGGCCTCTCTGACTTTGTCTCCAAAACAACCAACCTGAGCTGTCCCTCTGATGTGCTCATTCCTAATCTTGTCCATCCTCGTCACTCCTAAACTGAACCTCAACATCCTCATCTCTGCTACTTCCATCTCTGCCTCTTGTCTCTTCCTCACTGCCACAGTCTCCAACCCATACATCATAGCTGGTCTCAATACTGTTCTGTACACCTTTCCTTTGATTCTTGCTGACACTCTTCTGTCACACAACACCCCTGACACTTTTCTCCACCCACTCCAACCTGCCTGCACTCGTCTCTTCACCTCTTTTCCACACTCCCCGTCACACTGGACTGTTGACCCCAAATACCTAAATACCTAATTCGCAAAATCATACTGAAGCTGTAAATTCTAAAGTATTTTTTGACCTTGTGAGTATGTCAGTGTGTTATTACTCCCAAAACCAAGTAATGGAACTTTTCAAAATCATAATAGGGGCTCTTTGAAGTTTCGGCCATTTTGTAGCACTTACAGCGGTTGTAGCCCTTCCAGATGGGATTTCAAGAGATCTCAGAGACGCAATTGAAGTAGCTGTTTGAGCAGCACATGTGACACAATGGCATGTTGACATTAATTTAGAGATCAGACATATATGAAGCATGTCAAAATAGCATGCAATTATGTATGACAGTAATATTTGTCATACACTCAAACACATTCACACTTTCTGAGTCACCACTAATCAACTGTAATTAAATGCAAAATTCTGTGAGAGAGCTGTGTAAATTGCGTGCTATGCAAAAAAAAAAAAAAAGACACATTGGGCCTCAATTTGACCTCCCCCGCAATTAGAGTTAGTCCAAAGACACCAATTCATGCAAACTATTCCATTTGAAGCCTGCTCGTCTGCACACCATTTGTACCTTTTGAAGGGGTCTTGAGGGCTATGGTGGGCCCTTCAGATACAGGAGATGATGGAGTATCAGTGGAGGTGCTGTATACAGGGTTAGCAAAGGCGCCGTAGGAGAGTCTCTGCTTGTCTCTGTGTCCTAAATACCCTGGCAGAGAAAGTTTCTCCTGAGGGGACACGCTGGATGAATGGCAGAAGCTCTGAGGTCGGGGAGAGCGCTCTTTCTTCACTGGGCTGGGCTGAAATGGAGAAATGGCACAAATAGGGTTTCATTTAAAACAGTTTTTCATTAAATTGACTTTACAAGATTTTTATCGGTTGTTTAGTTCTCATTTGTTTCTGCAGAAAGTTTGGCTTTGTGAACCAGTTGCTTTCTTTTGGTATTATTTTGTCTTTTGGGTGGATCTAGATGTACATGTGTTGCAGGCCTATCAAAAAGTGGTGACGCCCTTTTGTCGGCATATTTGTTTTGCCAATACCAAAAGTAGACATTGACTCCCACAAATCTCCCAATACAGCTTTATTATGTCAGATTTTTTACTCTACTCGCCATTACTCATCTTTGTGTTTCCACTGACATACCAGTATCCATACCAGTTCAGTTGGCTTGTTTTAGACAGATCCCCAAAGACACAACACTTCGTTACATCATTCTAGTTCCACTTGGTGAAATCAAAACTATTGTGACAGAAATCCTAGCTTGTTCAAGCAGTACAAACTACTGTTAGAATTGTTTGCAGGCTATTATAAAGCTTTGTGGTTGTGGCATATTTTTGTGTGGCACACTGTAATGATTGTTCTAGAGTATAACATCCAAACTAACTAAGAAGACTCTGATAGCAAAGTTTAAGCAGATTTAACAGAAAATGTAGCTTTATTTAACTTAAACATTAGATATATATTAAAAGTCAGAAGCACAGAGTCTTTGTCTAGAGGAAGAGACCCAAAGGAACCAGGGGAAGGGAAATGGAGGAAAGAAAGGACATCAGAGAGGATATCCCTTTCTCCAGGGAAAGGACACAAAAAGGGGGAACATCTCTGAGCTACTTTATTCAAGGTGCTTGTAACATCCTGGTTGTGGCGTCTTTTCCGAATATGATAAATTCCCGGTTCGACTTTAGAAATAAATATTAGGACTATACATTTTTTTTCTATTACATTACGCATGCAGTAAAACATTCTCACTGTCCAATCAACATGTTGTTGTGTAACACTTTTCTTTCCATCACAGAAAAGGCCTAAGTTTCTTTTTGAGCCTCGTTCAAATGAGTACGCAAAATACAGTTTTAAGGGGTGGAAATCCCTTAAAAGAACACGTAGCGAGTTTACATAACAGATCAGGAGAAAAGCGTTATTAGAGTCATTAACATTGCACCAGTTCAGCACAGTTTATTATGTGTTATAGAATATTAATCTTAAACCAAGTAAGAAGACTCTGAAAGCAAGGGTTAAGAAAGATTTAACAGAAAAATGCGGCTTTATTTAATTTAAACATTCAATGCACAAGTCAGAAACACGCTGTCTTTGTTGAAGAGATGAAAAGAAACGAAGGAAGCGGGGGAGAGAGGAAATAATGGAGTTCAAAGGAGACTAAAAAGCGGCCTTAGAGTCGTTAACAGGAAACGCTGCTTAATTTAACTTAAAAATTTGATATAATATAAATTAAAAGCACACAATCTTTGTCTAAGAGACAAAGGAAGCGGGGAAGAGAAGAAAGAATTTAGACCAGCTAGGTTTAGCATGTGTTCTAGAATATTAATTCCAAACCAAGCAAGAAGACTCTGAAAGCAAGGTTTAAGATAGATTTAACAAACAATGCAGCTTTATTTAGCTTAAACATTATACTCCGGTAATAAAGACACACAACGTAAAGAGGAAATTAAAAGGGGCGAATGGGAGAATGAAATGGAGGAGGGGAAAATGTAAGAGCCATAAGGAATAAGAAAACAAATGTCTCTCAGCAACTTCGTTTAATTGTAACTTCCTGGTTGTAATGTATTACCTGTTTGTGATGTATTTCCTGTTCCTTCTCAGAAACCAAACAAAAAAGCTCAAAAGAAGCTCATACTCTTCCCTACTAGTTGTATTCTCCTGACAGAGCAAAGTGGAGCTGTTGCACTGGGAGTAAAGAGTTGAAATGGAAGGAGTGAACTCACAAACCTTGTCATCTAGGTCATCATCACTCTCGTCAATTTCCTCGAGACGCAGATTCCACTCGTACTCCACATGCACATGAGGATTAAACCTCCCAGCTGCCGCCTCCACCAGCTGCACAGCCAAACACATGATCATCACACACTTCTCCCATGCCACTACTGCCAAGGGAAACTGTAGCTGGCTATTTTAAAAGATCTTGTGAATGAACAAATGGCCAAAAAAGAAAAATCACTTACGAGTTCTTCACACTGAGTATTTTTCAGCCGTCTGGCAATGTCCAAAGCGGTCTCACCATTTTGATTTACTGAAATAAAATAGAAATGTGTAAAAATAGTCCAGTGCAAACAAATACAACACTGGAGTTGTGCTTTTCAGTCATGCAGAGAACCAAATAAACTCTGGACAGGTATTTTATATATTGTGAAGAGGACAGGTGTTGCAGATGGTGGAGGAAACCAGATACTGACTTATTACATAAAGCCAAAATTGCCCGCTGAACTACGTGACGATAAGATGCCTCTTGACTTTTTAAATTATCGTCTCTGGTGATCACTGTAAACAGTGGGAGCACAGTCAAACAGTGACAACTATTGTGGCACCGAAAAAAGGCACAAATCCATGTAATTTCAGCAATTTTCAATTTTGAAAACACCAGGTTAAAAGGGGTGCGGTCAGCAGTGAATTAATAGTGAGATGCCTGGGAGTACACTTGCATAAAATGAGGGGTGCATAAAACTGCTCATTTTCTCACTTCTGTGCGATAGAGAGTGTTTAGAGAGCATTGTAGAAGTGACAACTTTCTCAGATGGCTCTCGACTTGGTCTCTGGTGAACATTGTTAACAGTGGGAGCACAGTCAACCAGTTTCATCTAATGGGGCACAAATCCATTTCAGTTAATTTACTCCAGTGGTGCAAGTAGCAAACTACAAATACTCAAATTACTGTAACAGAGTACTATTTATCGGAGACTGTATGTTAGCGAGTACCTTAAAGTGTTACAACGCTCTTGAGACTCAGCAGTGGGCTTCACGCATTAGTTTTGCAAAACCCAGGCTAAAAGGGGCGTGGTCAGCTGTGAATTAATGAGATGCCAGGGATAGTACTCAGGCATTAAACACTGTTTATTTTCTCACTTTGTTAATTATGATCTCTGGTGATCATTGTTAACAGCTGGAGCACAGTCAAACCGTGGCCTCTAGTGTCGCACAGAAATAAGGCACAGCCATGTGTAATTTCAGTCAGTTTACTCCAGTTGATCCCCAGTTCATCACGAGAGAAAGAGAGAGAGAGACCAGGACAAACACATCCGCTTTGTGTTGAGATCTGGGCACATTAGTCTGTCATAGTCTTCTGTGAATAAAAGTGTGATTATTTATATGACCACATGCACTCGCCTCTCTACACAACATTAGATAATACAACGGTGTAGAGACCAGGCACCAGAGAATAGTTTTTTTTTTTCTTCCCTCAAACCAAAATCGCATGGTCAGCCAATCGAAAAAAGCTCTTCCAAAAAATGATCCAACCTGTTCCCAGAGGCGACTGGGTAAAGTGTATGAATCAAAGCACTGATTTCTTGAATATTCATGCCATTTTACGAAACCACTCAGTGATTGGATTAACAGACCCGCCAAAAAGAGCAGCATGTGCATGTTAAAATCTTTTTTTTATTTTAACAAGTTTATTATTTTAACCAAACTTACAGACAATGGAAGGACCCATTAACGGGCTAACCAAACGGGATGGATCCCTTCTCGGGAGTTCTAGTGCTGACCGCTTTACCCCCTACAAATGGACAACACACTGTGCTGTTGCAGGTCTACCTTCCCGTACGTTCTACCTGCAACAGGACAGTGACAATTGTTTATAGACGATAACTATCTGTACTATTTTTGAAGGTCTTTTCTTGTAAATGAAAATGAATGGGTTCATCTTCTGTTTCTGGACATCCGTCATTATTCTGATCAAACTACCAACCGCTTTATCTGGTGTAGCACATCATGAGGGAGGAGGGAAAAAAATCCCTCACTTACCAAGATCAATAGATGGTTTTCCCCTGAGCAGCAGCTTGAGACACTCGGGCTTCTCATAGGTGCAGCAGTAATGCAGTGCTGCGTTGCCACTCTCCGTCTGTCTGTCTAGAGTTCCACTGTTACACACACAGATCCATATTTACAGTCTTGTTTTATTATCTTTGCTGAATGTTTTGATCATTACCTGTTCTGAACTAGAAAGTCCACCAGGTGCAGAGAGGTCTGGTCTGATGTGCGTACAGCAAAGTGAAGAGCCGTCTCTCCTGGGTCCTGTGCAGAGCGGAGCTGTGGTCACAAACATGCTGCACAGAACTTTATAGGATTCTATATTACGAAATAAAAAGCACTACTCTCAAATTATACCTTGAGCAGAGTTAGAATGCATTTATTACATGTTGAGTTGATTATTTTTTAACATACTATTGTTAAATTTGGAAAGGTTATTTTAAAAAACATAATTTTACCTAATAAAATAAGCTCTTTTCAAACATACACCTTTTAGAGTGTGGGCCTTGAAAGTGACACTTTTACTCACAGGGTTGCCCCAAAAAAGGGGTGTTAAAGTTTTTGCAAAGAGGGCTGACTGCTATTTAAACCATTAACTTTACAGAAAATAGAACTTTTTTTACAAAACACAAAAAAATCTAGGCGCCTAAATCAAGGTTTCTGCTGGGCTTCACCTTTTAAGGCCATTAAAAAATCTAATTTACAAGCTATATCATACTCATGTTTATCCAACAAACTGCCGTAAAATAAACTATAACATTTATAAAATATACATTTTAGAAAAAAGAAAACTATTGCATATAAGCTATCTAAAAATGTAAACAACACCTGGAGCTTGAACAGTTGGATTTTTGTGATTTAGACTTTGCACTTATGACACGAAATCTAACACAATTTTTTTAAATGCTGCGTTTTCTAAAAAGGTACACAAACAGGTTTATAAAAAAATGGCTAACAATGGCACATTTACATGAAAAACTAGTGTTTTCTCATGTTTTCAATCACATTTTCTGACATATATTTATTTCTTACATGCAAACTAACTTAAAACAATTGTTTTCATCTTTGTAAAACATCTGCAAAAATACATTTGCATCTTTACAAAGCCATCTTTGGTAGATGACAAAATGTGCTGGCTTGCGCTGTGCATGCTGGAAAATCTGTCTCAAGAAAATTAAGACATCTGAAAAATGATATAAGACCTAAAACAGCAAAATTAAATAAATTTGAGACTTTTATTAATAAACCCTAAAATTTGGGTTTTTAAATTTTAGATTCTACGGAAAACCCGTTAAAGCCTTAAAGTACACACACTCTTATATTTCAGCGAAAAAAACTCATATTTCCACTTGTCCTTGTTTTACATGCATTCGAAATCTGAGTGACAAGTGTTCAAAGACTACGGTCCGGGGTGCTCCCTGACATTTACTGCCATCTTCTGGTCGAATGTAAAATAGCTTTTTGTTTGAGTCAAAATGTGGTCAACAGTGCTGGTATTACTGCTTTTATGACGGTCACTGAGACGGTGGGCAGGAGAATATTTGAGCACATTTGGTCCCTGGGAGGATTTAGAACATCTCTGCTTCAAAATCAAGAAACTGTACTGTCTGTAAATGCATGTAAAATAACAAAATCTATTTTTAAAATATAGTAACCAAAAATTCTTCTTTTCTAGTAGTAACACTAGCAATTTAAGTTCACGGTTTCAATTTAAGTATAGAAAATAATTGATAATGGCATTCTTTTGCTCACATTTTTGGCTTCCTTATGCATCTGTCATAAATAATAGTCGTTATTATTATTTTCATTAACAGGTGGCTTTATTCAAAATAGACAAAACCGATTATCACTGAAACACATTAGCATTTCACTTAAATCTACTAAACATCAAATTCTTTCTTGAGAAGTGCGAATGACATTTCGGATTCTCTCAAGTGAACAGGAAGCCTTGTATAAAAAAAAAGAGTGTCTTTCTCACTGTGCTTGGTTGGCTGAGGTGCAAAAACAGATCTCTACGTCCAAGTTGTGAATACAAACATTTGGGCAGAACAACAACAGTTTGGTAGTTTAAAAGGTGCTCTGCACTCATCATATAAATGATTCACACGTTTGTCCCACACGTTTCTTATCTTGCGAAGTGAAAGAAATATCTTGCTGGCAAATAAGAACAAGAGCGGGGGTCTTTTTAACTGGACCAATTATTTGAAGAGAACATCTGAAGTGGTCTAAAATAAAGGCTCATTCTCCAAAAATCACCTTTTCCACCTTTAATACTTAAAATAGTATTGTAGAAATTCACCTTAACCAAGATTTTACCATTTCTCATCTAGCCACAAATCCTGGTCAGATTTGCCTAAAGCTAAAAGGCTGTGCTGAAGCCTGCTGATAAGCTCCCGAGGGAACACATGACTATTTTCCAATAGGCAGCATATGAATCATTTAGTCCATGACAAGCTAATAGTCCAGATCAATACCTGTCCTGCTTCTGGGAAGGGATCCATTAGCTCCACTCCATCTGCATAGAGCTGAATAAGGGCCATCAGGTCTCGTGTCCTCACCGCCTCGTACAAGTCCCCCTGTCTGGCCGTTGCTGTGGTGGCTGTCCCGCGAGCAAATCTGTGCTCCACGTACTTTGCATTTATGTATTCTTTCCTCTCCGTCCTAAAGCAACACAGTGAGGGTCGCTGGTAAATGAACCAAATTCAATGTTGTACGTATCCCATTTAAACTCGAAGCTTCAACTGTAGAACTATCACTTGATATGGTAATATAAGCAAAGGTGATGGTCACTCACATGTCACTTGATGGTGTTGGCTTTGGTGAAGGACTCGGCAGATTCCCTTCTAATATTTCATTAAAACTACTGTTACCCACGTTTTTAGCGAGCTGTGGAAAGATCACAAACAGCTGTAAACTACTGGAATTGTCACAATAAGTATCATGGAGCTGCTGGGAGAAATTGTCCAGAGTTGAAGTGTATTTACTTTTTGTTATGATTGTGATTCTAGTCACTTCTGAAACTTCTTTATGTTTTCTTCTTGTTTTATGTAGTTTTAACTAGAAGATCACAAGTTTAAATGAAAAAGATTATAAAATGAGCTCTCTCCATCACAGTAAAAAGATGACTAATGCAAACACTAACACTGCCCCCTAGTGGATGGATGGTATCAAATGCCCTCATACAAATCACACTAGACCCTTTTGTGCTCTCAAAACCTTTTAAATTACATTTGTTCTAATGACGGTTCTTTCTAGTGTAGTTAACCAATAGTTGGTTAAAATAGTTTTGTAAAATATTATGAAGCATATCTTACGATAGACATAATATTGAGGTATCTATCGTATCATGGGTAGAGTGGATCATTACATTACAAAAATCTACTTCATTTATTCATCAAAAGATAAATGTTCCTGAATGATACATGAACCAACTCAAATCAAACTGGTAGAACGTTAAAAATTATTTTTTTCTGATTTAAACATTTGATTTAAAAGTTCCTGTCTCTTCTACAAATCTAGCTCTCCATGTGTAGGTAAGGACTCATTAAAATTGTTCACATTACCAGGAGTTCAGATGTGCCAAGTTTGTCAAGTTCCATGGACTGGATGCGTGAAATGTGGACCCCCATCTCCCTGTGGATTCCTGAACACTCGATGCAAGTGAGGATGCCGAGGTTAGTGGATAACCATTTAGGTTCTAGAGCAAATGAAATGAACGTTTTAGTTCACGTAGAGGACACACTTGAAATGTAAATCAAAATGGACTTGAGTAATTTCTTTTAATTCAAACAAGAATGGTACCCATAAACCTTACCCTGGTCCCCATAAACCTTAAACTGTTTGGTAAAACATTCGTGTTTGATCTGAATTCTTTATAATCTACCTAGAGTCTGAACACTCAAATTTGAATAAGAAGTGAGTTATCACACGATATTAATGATCAAAACAATTGTAAAAAGTAATTCAGTGATTGCACAGTTTGTTTTATACAGTTCACTTTTTTTGGAACTTATTTATGCATAGACCCAAAATGAACCTGAACCAAAGACTGGGTTTGAATCATCTACCTTTTAATCTTTAATGCAGCACTTTAACAATTGCGCCATAGAACACATACAGCAGCAGCAAACCTGGAACTTATATATGTAACAATCTAAAATTAACCTGAACCAAAAAAACTAGTTTGTTTCCCCTTTTAATTCAGTATACCCCATGATACCTCCAAGAAATCAAGCCAACAAAATTTAGACGATAAAATCTCTCAAAGTTAATTTGAATAAAGTTTCTCTTTCTCTCTGCAAAGTTTGTGCTATATTTTGTTAACTCAACATATGAAGCAATTCTGCTCCAAGTGTTAACAATGATAACTAGATTCACGCCCCTGTCTAACTTCCCTAGCAAATTAAATTAATTTCACATTAAGAATACACACTTTATGTGTAACTTTACAGCTAACCCAGTGCATTTCAGTGAAAAAACAAGAACAAATGAAAACACATAAAATGCTTATCAGAATTAGCAAAAAAAAAACAAAACACTTAAAGATTCGCCATACCCCAAAACAAGGTGTGTCAGCACATTTAACAGGGAAAAGCTGCCTTAAAAAGTGAGATACCGAGGCAAGCTAAACTAAAAGTCAGCTCCGCAAAGCACTTGTTGTTGCCCTATCTTTTTGTTGTGCATACAAATTTTTTTTGTGCATAGAGTCAAGGAGCTGGATCTTTTCACACTAGAAGCAAAAATTAAAACAACAATCGCATCAATATCTGCTTAGTAAAATCTGTAGTGTGAACCTAGCTTTGTAGTCAGAACACTTTGAACTGCTGCCAAATTATTAGCCACAAGGTGGCGCATCAATCTACAGAAATCCTTAGTTTTTAAACAAGCAGCATTGAAAAGTGAGAATTGTTAATATCGTTGTTGCCAGTAAATGTTGCGACATGCGATTTGTTCCTAACCTGGTGCGCCACAGTCGCAGCAGACTTCATTTCCTGGCATGCGCAGCACATCTTCAATGATGGCTTTGGTCAAGTCTTCCAGGCTGTCATCACCAGCACTCTGCTCACCACGAAATGCCATGTTCAGAGCCTCCTCTTTACTATTAGTCAGCACAGAGATCCATCTGCAGAGATCCATGCACAGAAATAAACATTAATCACCAGCACAAGCCCCAGATGGAAAGTTCAAGTGATGAGTACCATGAAAAAACACAAAATGCAGTCAAAACTTACAAATAAACATCCATTTAACATTTCAGTTTCTAGGAAATCACAGCTGCACATTTTCAGGAAGAGAAGCGACTGTATTTGTCATTAAACATTGGTTCTATGTTGTATATTTGACCAGGTTGATTGTTCAGAATTAAAAGCCAGTTGATGCAGGTCAAAACATCTTATATTTGTATTAACTCCTGGCAAGACAGCCCAAGCTGATCAAGACTGATTACTCCCTGGACAGGTCACCAATCACAACATTCACTCGCCTGAATAGAGCCTTCCATTAAACCAAAGCATGTTTTGGACTTAACCAAAGTAAGCATTGGGACTAAGCAAACCCCAACCAAGAAGGATCTTGAACCGGTGAGATTCTGCACCACTGTGGTGCCTCTTTTGTAGCTGCATTTACCGTATTTTACGTATTTACAGCCATGTGACTTCATCAGTCGACCAATGAACTAATTTAATTGCACAAGATCTGAAATGTTGTTTTGGTCATGCTAAAATTCCTAAAGTCAGTCATCAATGTGGTTCTGGATTACCACCTCCCAGGAACCGGCTGCGTTCACAAAGAGCAGTCTACCGCCTCCAAAAGCAAGATGACCTGACTGCAAATGCTGCGTTTCATTTACGAGTTCTAAGACGCAAGTAAATAATTATATAAGAATTCATCTAACGCAGCAACTCCCATTTTTCTTTTGATATGTGCTGCCCATTTATCAGGAAGTGAAGGTTTTTTTGTTCTCTTGGGCCCGTTGGACAGAAACTGTGCTTTATTTGCAAATATTTTATGCAATATTCCACTTTTGTGCATGAAACATGAGTCCACAGCTTATAATTTTCATTCCTCTCTATCCATCCAGCCATCCAATGAGAATCATTAACAATCATTGAGTTTGGGATTGGGCAAAGGTTATTAAATTTTATCTAAAACAGGATTTTATTTTGTATTTTTTTCAGAAATGGGACAACAGCTGCACATCAGAGATGTATGGGAACAACTCGACTGTCGAAACATTAAATGATGTCAGAGATGAGTGCGAGTAGGGGTGCAGTACTGGAATTGACCCACACAGTCGTTATATAAAAAACTTGAGAATGAAATAAATCACGTATTTGCTTTAGAATTAATATAAATATATAAGTTTCCTTTTATATAAAACTCTATTTTGTTTCCCACACACACACACACACACATCCCACACTCCTCTGATGGACACCCAGCAGCACTGATCCACACATCTCCCTCTCTCCTCACGAGAACAATAACAGATGGCTTCAACTCTCGGCCCATCACATTCACACTTACATCACAAACTCCTGTTCATCCTCTGCCTGGAAATGATACGTTCGGTTATCTGCAGAGGAGAGAGAGATTATTAGAGCAAAGCAGTGCATTATGAGAAGGCATCACAGAGTGCTCTCTGCCTCCGTAATGGAGTTACTGCTTGAAGAGGCCTAGCGAGCGCTCAACGCGGATGAAAGTGCTTGTGACTTAGCCGGGGGATGTAGTTTCTGTGTAGCCACTCACGGGAGATGAGGTCAAAGCACTTCTTATCCTCTCCGCTGGGCTTAACCTGGCACGTCAGCAGATTGAGTCTCACCGGCTGCCTGTTGGACTGGAAAGAGCGTAATTACAGTTAATAAGTGAACCACACATCAACAGACAGAGTCTTCTGGTCAAGCTTACTGTATGTATTGATGAAGATATGGAGCAAAAAACTTCTAGATTTTTTTAGATGACTGGGATTAACAATAAAAAAAACTGACACAAATAACAAAGCATATTATAAAGATCGAACAAATCCAACACTTTACAGTTGTTTAAGTTGACTATGTATTAATTCACCCATCCATTTTCCTGAGTTGTACACAAGAAACAAATCTTTTTAAGTTTGTAAAGCAAGTATAATTGATTATAGTTTGTAAAGCAAAAACGGCAGTCATTGTCGAAGCTGTTTCAGTCATTTTTAGGGCTTTTGCTGTCGAACTCTACCATCAAACTCGAGCGGTCTCCTCTAAATACCCTTAAAATCTTAAGGATTTTATCTTGGTGGTTAGCAAAATTTTGATGTTTCACAATGAAGCAGGAAGTTGTTATATCTCGACAATGAAATGTCCGATCCAATGAAATTTGCCAAGTGTGTTAATGCTCCATATCTGATATATTTAGTAGCTCATGGTTTCAGTTGTAGTACCACATAGTCGCCACGTGAAATATGGTTTGCTTTTTTTTCTGCTCTTGCAAACTGTGTTTGAATTAAATGTTTGAAATTTGGAACATTTATGTAAGGGATCAAGAGCTAGAAAAAAGTCTATTGGAGTGAGTTTCCAAAACCAACAGGAATTGTATTATTTTGTAAAAAAACAACAACTCTAAAAATAAAATGGCACTTTTGCATGACTCATACTTTAACAAACTCCCTCTAGAGGTTGTATCTGTTCATTTCAACACTACATCAGTCTTATCTTACAGTATGTCGGAAGTTAAATCGCAAAGTTTTTAAGACTTCGGTAAACTATGTATGCACCGTGGCCATCGACATTTGCCCATGAGGATGATATTGTTTTAGCTCTGCCATGCAATGTCCCGAATTTACCAACTTTATCAAATGGCACAGGATGTCCTCAAGCCCTTTGATGCCTGCATGCAGCTTTACTCATCATTTAAATAGTCAACTTTATTGTGTTATTTGCAATATTTTTATCTCCATAGCTTGAAGATATTTGACTTTGACCTGGCAGACAGGCATCCAATCACAACTGTCTTCCGGAAAAAATAAGTCCCACCCCAACAGATTGCGTGAAGGAGGAGAGAGTTTGAAAGAGAGGAATTATGGAGAGAGCATAGTAAGAGCTGCCAGAGCAGATTTATGTTTTCAATTGTTGGCACTATTTTAGCGTCATAATATTGCTGCTCAAAAACACTGCGTATAGTCTCATAGAGCCCCACCCTTCACAAGTGCTAGTCAATGAACAAATCAGGTTTAATGTTGAGTTAGGGCTAAATCAATAAATACTTTATCTTTTCACTCATCTTTAAAAACTCTCGTTTTGTCGTTGACTTTTCTTGATATAACATTCAATATTTTGACATGTCTGTGTGTATTGATCGGACAGTAATTGTGGAAAATCCAATCACAAATTAAACTGCTACTATGCTAGGTTTCTACCAAATGTGTATCTGTAATTAATGAAGCTTAACAAACATTGAGAGAAATGGAAAAAAATCAAGAATACGAGTTAATCTCGGCCAGAGATTTATGATTTATGAAGTGTTTTTTTTTTACAGTGGTACCCCGAGATACGAATGCTTCGAGTTGTGAAATGTTCGAGATAGAAAAGGTCTCGCAGGAAATTCTTTGCTTCGAGATACGAAGAAAAATTTGAGATACGAACAATAACAAACATTTCTGCTCTTTTTTCCACTTGTTTGTCTCAGTCGTGCTTCCGCGCCCTGGCTCTCCTTTCTCCCTTTGAAGAAAGTGTGCTCTAAGGGGCTGATGCGCCTTAAAACACTTTAAATCAGTTTTAAATTGAGCAAAACATTATGTTTAGATTACCAATAATGTGCTATAACAAATGTTAGAGTCAAGGTGTTGTAAAGAAATAACGTTTATTACATGGAAAGTGCTGTTCTGTAGCGCAAGTTAGAGAAACACCCTCTCAGAAGCGCTCTCTCCATCCCTTCTCACACACTCGGTATTCTTTATGCTTGTGTTTGAAACCATGGTGGTGTCAGGAATTCGTGAAATATCTTCAGAAAGTTAACTTTCATACGTGGTGCTGTAATATTTTCTGCATCCATTCCACCTCCTCCGACACATCGCCTCACTCTCAAGGTAAGGTTTCACATTTGTGTACATACTACGTGTTTTATTATAATTTATTACATTAACAATGTGTAGATTTAAGGATTGAAGAAACGTTATTTGATTTTTCTCTGGTTTTCCATTTTTTCATCTACTTATACTGTTGTTTATGAGAGCTGTTGCACGGATTAGGCGTTTTACATGTAAAACGGATCTCAGGGTACCAATGTACATCAATGTTTACAGGGAATAACACCTAATGGATCCACAGTCTGAGATTGTGAAAAACCGTTTTCCTCAACATGTATTTTCCACACGCTCATCATTTACTCCTGTGACTCACAACTCATTCCAGATATGGCAGAATTCATTTAAATAACACAAAATCAAGCATTTAGTTAGTTAAAATTAGAAATATCAAAGTGGCAACTTTGTTTAACAGATGAACCATGCAGATGTGGTGGTGGAAAATTACACCATATTAAAAAGTCATCAGAGCTTTGTATTGGCTTCGCATGGCATCTGCTGAGCAGCAGCGTCCTCACAGCAGATTACATGAGGAAACTCAGAGACCACCTGCGGCCCGCAGCATGCCGAGTCTCGCTCGTGTTAATGTCATTACTGTATGAGTCAGGTTGCACAGGGCGCATGTTTCCATAGTAACTGGGCAGCACGATCCCCCTGTGTTCACCTATCGAGTTTTGACTGGATGGAAAGCTTTGAAACGGATAGCATACAGGGGGTGCATTGTTGAACTATTTGCATAGTTTGGAAGATAATCCCATGTTAAAACATAAACATTTGGTAGGTTATGTACTCACTGTGGCATGGGAGATGGTGAGAATGCCATTTTTCACAGAACACTTCCTCCTCTGCCACACTTTACGGATCCTGGGACAGAAAAGCACAACAATTTTAAATTCGGGTCACTAAAGTTATTGTAACAATGTGTGGAAACAATGCAGCTTTCAAAAACGCATTAAAAATTATTCTATTTCTGCAGGAAAATCGTTTTAAAGAAGTGATTTTATATAAACTGAAATTCATTTATTTGACAAATTACTCTATTTGTAAAGAACTGGTGTAAATGCAAGAAACAATGTGTACAAACTTTGATGCTGGCTTGTACAAGCTACATTTAAAAGTATTTTCTAAGCAAAATGGAATAGTAACTAAAATAGAAATTTTGTTCCCCATGCCAATATGAGAAATATAATTCAACCCTCATGTTAAAGTCAGGTTGCTATGGAGGGGTCAGTAACATAACAATGTTCACTTCAAGTTGTATAAACTAACCCTGTTGTCTTTATGACTTACCAAAGCTGAGATAGTGCTTTGAAAATTTGGTTGCTGGGGAGCAGTCAATGATATCATGGATTTGTTTCAATTGTTGATATACAATAATAAACAAACCCAAATTGCTCTATAATGTTTCATATTTCAATGGCCATAATAAGTCAATGGTAAGAATTTAGCCCCTTCTAGAGCCACTTTTGCACAGTGTTTGGTTTGTCCTTTCACGGACTGATAACCTTCAAGTGTGGTCGTTTTGGAGTTTCTAAGAGTTTACCGTCAAATGGAACCCCATATTGTTCCAACTCTATGGCATATTTTGGAGCATTCTTGGTGATTTCCCAGAATTCCTTTTGTAGTACCAGCCTGGATAGATATAGCTACTCAAGTTTGGACAGAACAGATCAGTTTGGACATGCAACGTTCGGTGGCTGTAGCTTGAGAGGTCTAGAAGGAGATTTAGAATGATTTTTGTCTGAAGCGAAGCCAACATAATGAAAGGATATAGTAAACAAGTTGTTGAAGTAAAAGCATCTTAATATAATCTGAAATGCTATAGCCACAGCCAATGATATTTGACCAAAGTTTGGTACTGGAAAGGTCAATATTTTGAACATTAAAAATACTGCTTTTTTTACTTAAAACTCCCAACAAGTTTTGATAAAGTACATGATTGCCATCTTATTTTCAGATTACACGGAACACCCCATATATTTCAGATTTTTCAAGGGAAAATGACTAATCGTTAAATTAGGAAAATACAGGGCTGGAAGCAGAACGTGTTGATGGATTAAAAAAGTTCTTTGGTAAAGAGCAGCTAGATACGGAAACCCCCTCTTCTGATAGGACGTCAGGCTCCATAGACAGCATGACAATCCACCTTGGAGACTTGATACTTGTACAGTTTATTTTTATTGCATGCAATAAATTGCCACACAAAAGAATGCCAAGATGGAAACCTAAGGTCAAAACTAGAGGTCAACTTGAGAACATCATCGCCTTCTTCCTTTCTATATTTTCTTGATGGCAACACTGCCATTTCATGGCAACAACATGTTATTATGGGATACATATCTGTAAATACATAATGATCTCTATACAAGTAATTCTCATTCTAAACTTAACACTTCAATTCCATAAACACATCTTTTCAGAGATTTTCCAGTTTTTGGAGTAATTGTAGATTGTTTTAAGGCACTGTTCATTCAGGTATCTCTTCCTTTTCCTTTTCTACCTAAATAAACATTGTTCATTGTTGGCAAGTAACTGTTGAAAAAAGTACAGTGTTTTGGAGCAGATTTGTAGCTATGTTTAGGGTTTTAAGTGTTGTTCATCTATTTTTAGTATTCACAACCATTTTGGTGTCACCGTAAATATGGGAGGTTTACTGTAGTTCGAAAGTTACAAACTATGCAGCTCATTGAATATTGGATTGCTGCTTGTACCAAAGGTTTGTTCTAAACCACTTTAATAAATCGTGTCTTTATTAAAACCATTGTTGCTGTGCATTTGTTGGAGAGGATTAAATCTGGTTCTGTACGGAAGATTTGTGCTAATGGCACCGATCAATCGGAGAATACCCAATTCCATTAGACATGGTGATTAAGAGACAATTAGGTGATACTACACAAAACACAACCTACACAAGACCAGACCACATCTGTGTGCTCACCCATCACTCTTCTTGAAGAGATAGCCCTTCTTCTCACTGCCAAACTCCTTATTTCCCTGTAGCTGGTGCATGCTATAGCCACTCTGCTTGCTCTGAGAATCCTGCACATCAACATTCAAAACTTTCCAATAAGAAAAGACTCCCGAAGGATCAATTTTACAAAAAAAAAAGGGAAATTTGGATAGTTTGCATTCAACATTTTAAAACTGCAATAGATTATTTAGTTTTAAGGAGAAACATTTTCTAAAAAATTCAGCCGATTGCTTCTTTACTTTATTAGAAGAGAAAAATACGTATAAAAAAAATGCAAATAAGCACCATTTGAAGGTGTATATCAAATGATAGCATGAGCAACTGTGAAAATAACAAAATAAATGTTAGTTTTAAGAACTTACTCTCCTAGACTTCAGGTGGAAGGCAGTGAAAGAGAAAGACAGAACCCAGAAATGCAGCATTAGTATTCCAGTGTGCAACAAAATAAAAATAAGAGCAAAGTCTTCTCAGACAGGTCGGGTGATGCAACACACAGCATTGTTTTTGAACCGAGACGAGGGAAGTCCTGTTCATATGGAGAGCATCAACTCCAAACAAAACACATAAAAGATCAAACGCTGAGCTCTACAAAAGAGCTTGTGTTGCCACGGCCTGACCCTTGTGTCCATGTTTCCTCTCAGTCATGAGAACAAGCACGGCTAGCACACAAACACTCAGAGCCTACTTCACATCATGGCTCTCAAGAGTGAAAGATCTAAGGAATATATATGAAGAGATTTTTTCAAAACGCCATAACTCAATTTTGATGAATTTGAGTAAAAAAATGCGTTTTTTTTAGCACAAAAGTGGTTGGAGAAAAATCTAAATGCTCCGTTCCAAACTTTCACAAAGCACATCAAAGTCATACAGGCATATAAACAAAAAAAAAATCCAGATTTTAATATTCGAAGATTTCGTTTAAAAATACGTTGACCCAAAATGCGATGACATGGCAATTTTTTTCACAAAACGCTATAAAACCAAGATGTAAATAATAAGGTGAAAAAGAACAAAACCATACAATAACAAACAACATCGATATTGAATCGAGTGGCTGGTTCCAGTACAGATCAGTAAATTACCAGTGAATTTTGGACATCTCTGCTGGACTTTATTGACTGTGATTAGTTGGAAAATCGCCCGATTGTGTTCTGTCTTTTGGTTTAATGATTATAAAATAATGGAAACTTGCTGTAGATGACAATCAGTATTTTTCCACCTCCTCTGCACCTCTTCTTCTTTACGTTGTGCTTGGTTTAATGGAGTTATGGCATTTTGTGAAAAAGCTCAACTGGCGTTTATAGCAGTTTGGGCATTACACGGCAGAATGCATTACATGGCAAGTATTGTTTTTTTGGAAAATTGATCATGGGCTTTTCAAATGTGAAAAAAAAAGTTTTTCTTTAAAAATGGCCTTTAACGTGTTTTGGAACCAACCTCCTCATATACAACTCTGTATATGTTTCATTTGCTCTCTAAAATTCACTTCAGAACAATTGTTTTCTTTTGCAAAAATGTTTCTTATTTGTAAATAGTAAAAAACCAGGTGCAAACCCTTCGGTTTCCATCATAAATATACAAAATAATGGCGTAGCACCTAACGCTCATAGTTTGATTATAACTAACCATTTTTCATGTTAACAAAGGATAGCTTTACTCAATTGTCAAAATCTGGAAAACACTGTTCACAAACATTTTGGTTAGTAGCATCCCATCAATCCATCGTGAATCAAACATTATCTACTGATGCACTTACCTCTTTCTGGTCCAGTTGTAAAGATGACTTGATGAGGTCTCTGAGAGCTGTGAGTTGTTTCTTCTCCTCATCCTGAGTCTGTTTTATCTGAAATGACACGTTTGCTGTGCTTTATAATGCACTGGAATTATTTTGAACTCTTGAAAATAGTCACTAAAATAAAGATTAGCTTACATTATAGAGATCAGCAGCTAATTTCTCGATATACTGCTTCAACTTATCAGCAGTCTTCAAGCCGTCTTGGAAAAAACTGAGGAACAACACAAAGATTGAAGTACATTTGTTTAACAAGTGCTAAACAATAAGTTTAGGTAAAATTTTCTCTATTTTTAAAACAATCAGACCATATTTTGTTTAAAAACATAAAAAACTATTTTTGACATAGCGGGTTTGCTTACCCCTCCCCTTTCCTTAAACTACCTATTATTAGCAAATCTACCCTTAAAAATGGCCCTAGTCAGAACACGGTCCACAAAATTGCACGATTTGCAAAACATTACAGATTACGTCATGGTACCACGTGATGTCACGATGGAAATGGTTTATGGCAAGAAGTGTTTTAAAAGTATTGAACGTGGTTTTGAATATTGTGATTTTTTTTAAAAGGCTATACTGTGTCCATTTATTACGTATTATTGGCGGGTTTGTTTTTAAAAGTAATTTTAAACTTTAAAAACCAGCAAATAGCAGATTTTTTTTTATTTATTTGCAAACAAAGTACAGAGTAAACAGAAGAAACATGATATCAGAAGAAACAATAGTATTTTATAACTAAATCTATCCATCCACCAAAACCAGGCTGATGATAAGACTTAAATACGTTCACTTAAAATCCCTCGTATAACAAAAAAATGCTTTAATGCTGCATCCACCAGCCCACTCCTAGCCAACTTCATGTTTGGATCATGCCTTGCAACACATTGCATGAAAAGTCATTTTCACAGCTACACAAAACATCAGAAGGGAGGGGTTTTTGTAACTTAGACTTGTATTTCAAATAGTTTTTTTTTTCAAAGAAGAATATAATTGTAAATCTATATACCAATATTTAGTGGAAATAAGGTGTTGTTCCAAATAAATAAACCTTTTTTATTTCAAATGTATTCACATAAACATTTAACATTACACAATGAAAATCCAAAACACTAGTCCAGGGGACGTTTCTCAGAAATACCAACAGATTAAGAGACACTTACTTGCACTGTGCATGGTAATACTTGATGAGATTCTGCAGAAGATCCACTCCTTTCTTGGTTTTAATCTCGTTGACTTTGATCAGGTACTGTTGAGATCCGAGGACAAAGCACACATTAGCTTGCAAATAGCTAATGAGCATAAAATAAATACACTCATTGCTTTAAAGTAGCTCAACTTATCTGCTTTAAATGGATATGAAACCAAAAATAACTCTCTGTTCTGGAGCATTTACTTCAAAAAGTGTTTACTTTTTGATAAAATTGAAATATGTATTTAATTTGTTGACACTTTAGTGCAATACAATAAAAAGGTCTAATATTTCAAATGCTGTTACCTAAATTTCACAATTCAGTTAATATCTGGGCATCAAACTGACATTTTTCTTTAATTTCCAAACCTTTACTTAAATGTGTCTTGATTTTTAAAAGGTTTTATGACAAATGCGAAGGACACCTGGGTCTAGTGTGACATGCATAAAAGCGTGTAATATCCTCCAACCTCTAGAGGGCAGTCATACAGCATAAAAATGTCAGTGAGAGAACTGCTTTTTTCCACGTTCATAAAGTTTGTAGTTTTTTTTGTTCTTTCCTTGCAAAGCTCTTATAACCCAGTAACTGCACTGTAGCTTTTCGTATATTGTTACACTTCTAATTATTACAATATTGCTTAAAAATATGATCCCATCTTGGAGCTTATTTAATATTTATAAAAGTATAATAATTCAAGATCAAACAGAGCCGTGTGATCAATTATTAAAATGGTTGTATGTCCACGTCAAGTACGTCTAGGCTCAAAAATATTCTCCATTTAATGCTTACAAACTCCCACTCCTTCCGCCTCCCACTCCCCGCTCATGAATATTAATTACGTCATATGAATGGACGGTTCACCAATGTTACCTAGCAACATCAGTGCAACCTATTTAATATTCATAAGCCAAGGCATCGCCAAGGTCTTTAAACCAGATGCTTAAAAACTTGTTTTCGAGCTCCTGGTTGAAATTTGATCTGGTTAGAAAATCTGCAGGAATTAAGAGCGGACGAACCACTGGTAGTTGTTCCAAGCTATTTTCTCGGCAGAAGCAAGGGAAAAGAGACTGAAGTATCCACAGACCTCACACATCTGCAGCTGAAAGATCCTGCGCTCCTTCTCCATCTCCTCAGCGATCTCTGCGCCAGTGATCTCTGTGCGGATCATGCCGTGCTGCTTGGCATGCTCTCGCTTCTCCTTCTCAATCTTTGTGCTGGAAAAACACAGGAAACCCAAGGAGATGCAGAAAGTTCAGCTAGAGTTCACTGAAGTGAACCAAGATTATTTTAAAACTTAGAAATCTACATTATAGAATTAAATATGCAATGTAAATACCCATCGGGATGATACTCACAACTTGGTTTCATAGTCTTTCCAGGCCTTATCGAAAGGCTTTTTAAGATCCTGTGAATGAGAAAATAAAAAAGAACAAGCTTTAGCTTTGCTGAATAGTTATTTAACACAGAAGTAAAAAAATAAATGATGTTTGGTCTTGAATTTGTCTAATTAGAGCATTGTGTGAAATCTTCACAACAGCATATCCAGAGTCTCAAAAATAAACATAAAATAAAGCTTGTATAGCAGGGGTGTCCAACTCATTTTCACCGAGGGTCACATTAGCATAATGGCTGTCCTCAAAGGGCCAGATGTAACTTATAAATGTAAAACAATGTAATCGAATGTAATGTAAAATAAATGTAACTCATTATTTATAACTTATTCAAGTGATAATTCAGTTGCATAGAAACAATTGTATGCTTGTTATTCTAATATAAATCCTTTTGATGTCAGCTTATGAAAACCCACAGAACTCCATTAATGAAGGAACAAACTGTCCAAGTTAAAAAAAGTAAAATAGAATTTTTGTAATTTGTTTAGCGGAAAAAAAACCTCATAGACTGAAGACCTTGCATATCGATCATCATCTTTTATCATCAGGCTCAAGAAACAGATCACAGATAAACTATTAGCCATGTCCATTTCACATCTTGAAATTTATTTTAGCATTAGAAAACACTCAAATGTGAGAGTCTTACGTTCAATGTGCGAGAAACGGCAGCACTGCAGGTTCACTCGTTGCGGCTACCGTAGGCATTGTGGGAAACGTAGTTTTTTTCCTTTTTCATTTTTTTTTTTTAGACACTCAAAACTTTTAAGCTCTAGCGGGCCACATTAGATTACATGGCGGGCCACATTTATTATTAATGATATACGATCATAACATTAATGTCTAATTTACAGAAAATGCTGTTGAGTTTATTTTGGTTCAGGATTCCAACAAGGCCTTTTAAAAAATGCTTTATTTTCTTATTCAGTTTGATGGAAAAGTTTTCTCAATTTAATTGAGCTCCTTCCACATTTCCGAAGTGCTATTTGACTCATTATAAACCGGCAAAATGCATCAGTAAACAAATCAAATTTGCAATCACTACAGAGCTCTGATGTAGTGCAGCACGAGAGTGGTATGAACTGTGCTAATGCAATAAAAACCTTTATCTGATTTCTCCACTCTCAGAAAGCCTTTCTCCAGACATCATGACGTTATCCTCTATGCCATCGCCCAAACGTTCATCGGCTCAAAGGATGCTGAATTAAAATGCTTGCTGTTCATTTTATTGAAGACTTTCTAGTGCTCGCACATGGGTTTTCCCCTCACACGAGATGCTTACAGCTGGTTTGTGTTCCTGAAAATATTTGTCATAGTTCTAGCATAACTAGCACTCCTTTGTGATTTCACACTTGTTTGACATTCATGTTCCCATTTATAAGAGCTTCCTACTTTAATGCTGCTTTACTCCTCACAGAGCACAAAGAAATGATTCAGAAACAATAATTGTAGTCACACGGAAACATCAGTTAAACAGTGCTTTTACTGAATAAACACTGTGCTGCCAACCAGTGCAATAGTTACGTACCCTTCCATATTTAGCCCAAATTTAAAAGTTTCTATTTTGTTGTAGGGTTTAAAATGGGTTAAATTTGAAATCTTTTTGTATGGTTACATTTTTTTTCTCAGTGAAGCTGTAAATGTTGATTTTACAATTTCTAAAATAGCTTGAATTAATAAAGGGAAATTGTGGTGGGACAAAAATATAAAAATCCTAAAAATATATATATATATATATTAAAATCCTCAATACCTTCCCTAGTAGTATAGTGGACGGTGCGCCTGAGAAAGACGCGCAATGCGCAGGGGGACGTGGGTTTGGATCCTGAATCCATTCCCAAACCTTCCGCATCTCTCTACTTACATTTCTTCCTGTCATCAAAACTGCCCTTTCGGTTTTGAGCAAAGCCAAAAAAAAGACCTTATTATTCAAAAATGTACAAGTAACAAAAAGTAGAATGCCATTTGCGTGAGAAAGTAATCTTTGGGAATGAGCGCAAATATGTTTCGTGAGAGAACATACGCATTGCGAGAGAACGCAATCTTTGCAAAAGAACGCAAATGGTCTGTAAAGAAAATGTTAACTTCGCAATAATACAATCATGTTTTGCATGAGAACGCAAACTTTGTGAGTGAGCGCAAATATCTTTTATCATGAGAGAACATATGCATTGTGAGAGAACTCAATCTTTGCGGGAGTCTCTTTTTAAAGAACCCAATATGTGCAAAATAAGCAATGAGCAAAAAATGTGTTTTGTGATAATTCAATTTTGGTCATAGAAAGCAATCTTTTTGAAATAGTAGAAAACTAATGGATATAATTATTGAGGGAATGCAATCTTTAAAAACCTTTGTTAGAGAAAGCTAGCCAAGAAATGCAAACTTTGCAAGAAAACAGAATCTTTTTGAGTACAAATATGTTTCATGAGAGATAATGTAAAGAAAGCAATAATTAAATACAACAGTTATGTTTTGCAAGAAAACACACATATGGTTTGTGAGAGAATTAAACCTTTTTTGAACAAAAATATGCAATCTTGCATGAGAACGGAATGTTTGTGAATGAGCGCAAATATGTTTCATGAAAGAACATACGCATTGCGAGAGAACGCAATCTTTGCAAAAGAACGCAAATGTTCTGTCAGAAAATGTTAACTTCGCAATAATACAATCATGTTTTGCATGAGAACGCAAACTTTGTGAGTGAGCGCAAATATCTTTTATCACGAGAGAACATACGCATTGTGAGAGAACGCAATCTTTGCGAAATAAAGCAATAATTGCAATTCAACAGTTGTTATGCAGGAGAACACAAATATGGTTTGTGAGAATGAAATCTGTGCTAGACAAAATAAGCTTTTTTGAATGCAATATTAGCAGGAGAATGTAGATATATTTCTTGAAATTCTTTATGAGTGAGCGCCAATAAGTTTTTTGAGAGAACATAAGCATTGTGATAAAACACAATTTATTTATTGCAATACAACAGTTATGTTTTGCAAAAAAACACAAGTGACATTTTATGAATCGGAAAAATCTTGATGTGTATGAATTGTGCAGTAAAACACGACTTTGTTTTGGGATCTTCCTGATGCGGCCAATAATAAATGACCATAAAACGATAATCATTTCCAAATCCCAGAGCACGTCTCGGTCATACATAGTGTTGGTGCTTGTTAATGGTTTATGAGGCATCTGTCCCAAAGCAGGAAAGAGTTTAGAGAAAGCTAAAAACGTCCTCCAGGGAAAGCACTCATACCCTTCAACCGCCTCTGTCTCTGTCAATACGGCCTGCAGAGAACGCTCTGCTTTGCGCTGAGTAAGAGGGTGAAAGAAAGAGACAAAGTATGAGTAAGATAAGAGAGCCTGAGTGAAAGAATGGGGGATGGTAGGGGATGTGTGTGTTCTCCGTCTAGTGAGCAAAAGTGAAGCCTCATCACTTCCGCTGTGAAATTCAGCTGATGCTGCAGAGGCCCTTAGCGTGGGTCATGCTAATGTGAAAACAATCAGACGGCAGCTCTACACTTAGCACAAAGTTCTTTTCACAATCACAACATGTCAGAGTGACGCATAAACTCTTTACCCGAGTCAAAGGCTGTTAAACACCCCGCGCACTGTCTATCCGTGCTAACATCAGCCATTCCTTCAACCCGTTCCTCAGAGAGGACAGTGGCAAGAAGAAGCCTGTAATTTAGCTCCAAACAGATTTACAGTGTGCACTTTTTTTCTCCAAAGGGTGTCATTTAGGATGAGTATTGTGCAGTAAATCAGGGTGTTCCTCAGAGGGGGCCATTCCAATTAGTTTAGTGCCGAGACAGAGATGTAAATCTTACCCCCTTCACTCCCTTCAGATCTCCTTTGAGCAGAGAGTCCAGGGTGAAGATGACATTGTGGCTGAGACTCTGGAGCTAAAGAGAAATCAGTACATACGATCAAAAACAAATAATTACATAACATTTAGTCTATTTTAACAAATAAAGCTTTAAAAATCACACTGATGCTTTTTGATCAATTATCCTCAAAGCCTGAAGTTCATCTTGCAGCGTCTCACACCAGTATTTTCTTTAGTATCCAACATATTTTCACCACATTCCAAGTCTTTAGGAGAGCTCCCATCGCCTACTTTACAGAAGCCTTTTATTCTATTCTTTGGGTTTAGTTCCATGAAACCTGTGAGATTCCATTATCAAAGTACCTTTTGCTTCACCATGACGCCCAGAAGAAGGCTCACCTGTATTCCATTACTTTGTCTGTAAAACAGGTTTATTGACCGTTTTTGGCATTTGCGTTGCACTGTTAAAAGCCAACTGTGTTTTCGCCTCTTGTCGGATGCATCTGGGCAAAAATCGAATCGATAATAAAGCAGTCTGTTGGACTCTTAATTACTCGTTTTGTATTGTGTCGTACAACACTGGCCTCTCTTGAATCAGCTGTTTGTTAAGTCACTTCAAGATCTAGTCCTCCATGTGCTTGATTCGATGTCTGTCAGCCAAGAGCCCTTGTTTGCCAAATCCCACAACAAGCTCAGCCAAAGCAGAATGGTAGAGAACACCAGACTGATGCCCCTCACTGATGTCCAAAAACTACGTCTTTGGGCTTGGTGTGTTTGGGCCTTTAAAAGGATGGTGTACACGCAGCTTTGTACAAATTTGACATACTAAAGAAACAACTGGTTAAGGCTACGCTACATACAATTGCATTATTGAGCATGCTACAAATTGCTGCAAATGTATTAAGACCAAAATGTTAGCTATATACAACATACAACGATACATGCAATACTACTTTTTAAACGCATTTTAAAGAAGCAATTCAGATGCCTAAAGAAAACGTTAAATTCACTTATTTTTTATAAATCCACAGACAAAGTAATGGAACACAACTGAGCCTTCTTCTGGGCGTCATCGATAAAGCAAAAGGTACTTAGATAATGGAATCCAACAGGCTTAATTAAACAGTTAATGTCAGTTTTTGGCAAACAGGGCAAACATCAAGCAAAGAAACATAAAACAGTGTTAAAGCAATAAACCTGGGAAATAAGAGAGGGGAGTTTTCCTATATAGCCAGACTTGGAATCTGGTCTTTTTTTTTAATTTTAAGGAAGCAATATGCAAGACTTCAAGTAATCAGAAAATAGACCTAACAATGTCACGGGAAATGAGTTTTAAATAGTGATAAACCACACGATAATAGATCGATTGAAATGAGCACATGAGTATTGCTTATGTTGATGTATTTTGGCCTGATTCCATAACCTTTCCTTTTTTGCTATCCAAGTTGCCCCGTCTACCAAGTAGCCAAGTGGGATTATCTGTTTGATTCCCATCTCTTATAGTTAGAAGATGACAGAGCTGCAGGAGCCAGAGCTGCAGGAGCCTTTTAATCTATTCTTTGGGTTTATTTCCATTAAAATGTTGGATTCCATTATCTAAGTACCTTTTGCTTCATCCATGACGCCCAGAAGAAGGCTCACCTGCGTTCCATTATTTTGTCTGTAAAATAAGTTAATTGAATGTTTTCTTTAGCCATCTGAATTGCTTCTTTAATATAAAAATTTTTTTTGAGTGTATCGTTGTGTATTTATGTATATTTATGAATCAGAAATGTCTGAAGAGATGTAACTGAAATGGCCTCATCCTAAAGACATGGAGAAATTACATACAAAAACATCTGGGTGCAACTGCTTCTCTTGACTGTTTTTATTTGGGCTAACTTCAATCGTAGTTGTATTATTAGTCCGGTTGCAAGTTGATTTCTGCATACATTGTCCATTTTAGCCAAATCTTAATCTCAAAAAAAAAAAATGGTAGGGTGTTCCAAACATCTCGGAGAACTAGCCATGGCCCTTCGGTCTCTTCATGTTATACCAGACACACTCGAGTCTGCAGAATATATTTGTGGCCAGATGGCAGATCGTCACCCAATTTTGTTGTTTCATTTAACAGGTACTACTTTTAAAAATAATCATAGTAAATCTTGCTGGATCCACTAGCCTACCCATACACAATACAAAATGACCAATGTATAGTGGAGATTGGCTGCATTGTGGTAACAGAGCTCCACCCCACGTTTCACAGTCTCATAGTCCTACACAGATGCAGATCTCCTTCAACTAGTCTTTGTTTTATTACTCTGCTGTAGTAGGACCCTTGAGGTTGCTTCGAACAATTTACAGCAATAGCATTCATTGTGAGAGCACATGACTTTTCCCTGGTGTGTGACATTTTGCAAACGTGAGCTAAGACCACCACCAGGCCAACACTTACTGAATGAACCATAACTCACCAGGTTCTTGAGGAGAGCAGCCAGCTCTTTGATGATGCTGGAAAACTTGATGAAGGCTGTTCCCAGATCAGAACTATCACGGCTAATGAAGTTGCTTCCGAACTTGTCCAGAGCTTGTCCATAATTCTCTTCATTTAGCAGATGCTCTGTTGAGAAGAAGAACAGAGAAAGCTTCATGAGGCAAAGAGTTTGGATTTAGGTAATTAAAGATGACCCTGGAGTCACACTTAAAATAAGTGAACCCATTTCCAGGTTGCCAGGATAAAGAAAAGCAAGGTATTTCATCCCCTGCACATTTGTCATCTATACGACAGCTTCCTGTGTGAATCCCAGCTCGCAGGATGTTGAGATATAACAGTGCCTTTAGGAACCCAGATGTGCGCCTCACTGGGCATAGAACGAAAGGGTGGTCAAGGTTACAAGTGCACTTACTGTAGCAAAATGATGCAGGTGCACATTCATCATCCATCGATGGTAAAAACAGAAAACACATGCAAAATAAGAAACATGAAAGACGCTCAAGTTTGACTATTTCTTTGTGATCAGATTCTTCATTTCGAACTTTACTTTGAAGATGAGGCTCAGAAGGACTTGGTTTGCAAACCAGGAGCAGCTGGGACTGATTCGTCTTCATCTTTCGATGGTTAAACACATGGGCCGCGGTTCATAGCAGAGGGGTTTTTCCTTGATGGTATAGACGTGGTTAACTGGTATGATGGACTGCCACCTTGTCTTAGTGATCAACTGGAAACCAAGCTTCAGACCAAGAGAATCTCATCTTTTCAACTCTTAATTTCAAGGCACCTTATTACCAGATTCTTACTGGCCATTGTGGACATTGCATTGCAGCACTTGGCTTTTATTTTTGTGCTTCCAGAGAAGTTGCTTCCAGACTAGGGCTGCTCGATTATGAAAAAAAAAATGAAATCACAATGATTTAGGTCATTATTGTTGAAGTTGTCAACCAAAAAAAGCACTAAATCCCCCAGCCGCACTCTGAAGGCCTACACACCTATCCCAGTTTTGTGTGAGAATGCACCTGAATCGAAAACCATGGGTGCCAACTGGAACTCGCACACCTTTCCGAAAGAGTGGTGCCACTGAAAAAGAGCTTTGAATCCGTTCTTTGCAAGGAGATCGACTAATGAAAGAAGGCTATTTTGATGACTTAAGTAGGACATAAAATAGCTTCACACAGGAATGAAGAAGAGCAGGAAGAAGACCACGACAGAGAGGAAATCAAACAACATATAGAAAAAAAAAAAAAATCGAGCAGTTGATACTGTTGATACTATTTATAAAAGTTAAGGTGAGTGTGTAGAAGCCTTGAGCCGAGCCATGCCGCTACATGTCGGTGGAAAACCCAGAGAACCAAAACTAAAGGCCTCTACACAACAGTCCGAATTGAGATTTGCCAAATCTTCAGAAGGCTTCTCAGCAGGGTGCTCTTCCTCTGAGTCGAGGAAATAATGATGCAATGACGCTCCCTGCCTGAAGATGATGTGTACCATCGACTCCCAAATCCAAGAGAATAATGCACCACAAATCATCCCTTTCTCAAATAGCTCCCTGTGATCAGCAATCAACAGTACAAACCGATCGACATCCATCATTTTATTGATGTGTTCTTTGATTTCTTCTCTGTCGTCGTTTTCTTCCTGCTCATCTTTTTTTTCTCCTGTTTCCTTTGAGAATCTTTATGAAAAGGTTGGGCTTATTTACAGCTTTCATTGGTTGTTCTCCTTGAGAAAAACCAAGAAATGGCAGAACCAAACTCCCATTGGCACCAATGGTTTTCGATCAAGGTGTATTCTCATACAAAACTTCCAATCGAAACTTCTGCCTTAAGGCATTAGGATGATTTAAAGATTTGTGTCCCAATGTTTTTGTCCCAGATTAAAATACAATATGAAAATAACCAAGCATAAGCTAAGCATAATCATGAGACCAAACTTAAACGGCGGTGTTCATAGGATTTTATGTAATAGTATAATTTATTGAATACGCTGTGATTGAAGTACAGATTCCTTATAAAAAGAAGCTTTGGGGTACGCAACATATGCATGAAAACATGGCGGGTTTTGGCATGTGACGATTAAATCCAGCCACCTTTATGAAGATGTGTTTCTTTAAAGTGAGGCCTGAATGTGAAGAAGCGTTGGAGTAATGTTGACTGTCTCCACTCCTCCACCCTACTGCTATTCTCTCCCACTGCATTTTTCAAACCAGTGAGGATCAAAAGGCAAACATTGCTGTTTCATCAACAAGCACCATGGCGTCTCAGCACACTCAGTCCACTAGATCAAGACCTTTGACTGAATATAGTCCTCTGGTGTTCAAGAGAAGATATATAGATCATATCGTGTCACATGCGGATTAGAGGTCGCAGACACTGAACAAATGGAGATGAGCAGTTAAGAAAAGCCTCCAGAGCTCAGGTATGAATCACCCAGAGCTGATTAAAATGCTTACGATACAGTCACATCTGATTAAAGAAGATCATGGCACTGTAAGCCGGGCTGCAACATACACAAGCGAGGTGAATGTTACCCAGTGGCAGCAGGTCTACGTTCTCTATAAGCTGCGTTTAGATGAAACTTTGTGGAAACTTCAGTGCCACATGAACGGCTGCTTTCACTTAGAGCTGTGCTGATTCATTCACAAAACCAGAAGGTGACATTAGTGATTAAATCAGCTGAGTCATGATGGGGCTCCAGTGGAGGAGTGCTCTCTAAGGAATAGTAAGGTCAGAGAGAGGCCAATCAACTCATCTGATCAAGATCTCTGACTCGTGCTGCTGTTTTATAACCCAAACAGATTCTTATGGCCATAGAAATGGTCAGATATTGTTTCACTGTGTGCTTAATTTCTATCGTTCTGTATCCAAGTTGAAAATTCAGTCAGGAAAATAAAAGTTAAGATTAAAGCTGCAAGCAGCAATCAAAGGGCTCAAGAACCTCAATCACCCCTTTGTTGCACTATGACCGATTGTAATTTCTGAGATGTATTCCGAGAAAACATCAGAAAATGGGAGCTAATTAAAAAATTATTAAAACCAGAAAATAAAACGTCATTACCACTAGGTGGCACAAGGAATGAAAAATTTATAATGTTTTGTTATTGTAACTGGTAAAAGAAATATATTATGAATGTTAAATGCTCTATTTCTCGTTGCCACCTGGTGGCGCAATAACTGAATGCATGTTGCTATGTTTAGGCATGGTAGCTTAACACATGTGGCAAGTTTCATCTCAATCAGACAATGTATAGCTGGGTTATTAACGGCATGGTAAAAAAATCGAAATTCAGCTGACTGCCAATCACCAACCATTCAACGAAGTCAAAAAAGCTTTGCGATATAACAATGCAGAGGAGTTTAGATGAGACTGCTAAATTTTCTGGTGCTCACATATGGTGATCTCTAGGAGGAGTTAGTTAAAATACAAGACCTGAAATTGTACTTAAACTTACAAGAAAAATCCAAATAACTGACTTCCTGTAGGTTTTAAAACACACACTTTTTGGATGCCTTTGTCCCTTAAATAAGTTATCCGAATTTCAAACGTGTGCTGAATAACCGTGTAACAACCATGTATAACATTCTGAAATAACCGTGTAAAACAGCAGAAAATGGGATATTCCATGTTGCCACCGGTTAAAGTATGATAAGAACAAAAGTGGCCATATTTAGACTTTTGCAAAATAGCGACTTCCCATCGATTTCGGAAATGGGATCCCTTTAATCTTGGTATCCTACACATGTGTGCCGAATTTCATTCACGCTTAACAAACTGTTACCATACAATATGCTGAAATGCATGCATTCCAACCCAATCAGACGTAAATGTTCGTTGCTCATCAATTCGGTGAGATTTGAGACATTAAGACCCTCAAAAATATGCAGGACGCCGTCAAACAATTAAACTTTGAGCAATTACAATAGCAGCTCCTGTGTTCATCATTCAGTGTTCAGTAGGGGTGTAACGGTACGCTAAAATCGTATTCGGTTTGGTACAGTGTCTTGGAGAGTTCGGTTCGGTTCATTCGGTTCGGTACAAAACAATAAGAACTTACATAATCTTTATTTTGAAAAGCTGCCAATACACAGTAGAATTCTTGCATAAAATAAATAAAAGTGACACATTTGGGTGATATTTTAAATTAATTGCACTCTTTATTAAGAAAAACACATTTTTTTAAATAAAAAATGAAATACTGCAACTAGTTAGGATAGATTACCTATCCACATTTTCTGAAGAGAGCATAGATCTGGTTATAAATCTCCAGCAGTAGAAAATGTTGATGTGTTGCCTCCCCGATCTCCGTGGAACAATGTCGGCATACAACTTTAAATTTATCCACTCGTCTATCCCCGTTATGTATTTTAACAGAGAAGCCAAAGTGTTCTCAAACACGAGACCGTAGTGAGGTGAGCGGGTCTTCAAGCTCTGGCTTCCCTTTCGCTTTTGCCATGTAATTTTCCTACTCGCGCTCGTGCTTGTCACTCAATAGCGTCCGTGCGGAAACTATCTCCGTGGAACAATGTCGGCATACAACTTTACATTTATCCACTCGTCTATTTCCATTATGTCTTTTAACAGAGAAGCGAAAGTGTTCCCAAAGAGGAGACCGTAGTGAGGTGAGAGGGTTTTCAAGCTCTGGCTTCTCTTTCGCTTTTGATATGATTCCATTTTCCTACTCGCGCTCGTGCTCGTCAGTCAATAGCGTCCGTGCGGAAACTCGCCTAGGAACATTTTTCCGCTGCGCTTAATATCGCGCTAATTATACATTTATATCATTTAATAAAAATACAGAATACCGAAACGGTACGCAAGTGTCCCGAACCGAACAGGCCGTACCGAAACGGTTCAATACATACCGTGAACCGTTACACCCCTAGTGTTCAGCATTTTTATTGATATGATACTTTAACAGATTTGTCAAAAATTTGTAGCAAATGAATGCCCCTTTTCTTCTGGTTTTTAGACTCTTGGTTGTGTCACACATTTCTTTCCAATCAGAGAAAAGCATCAACCTGTCCTTTCTTTAAATGGTACTTAAAATGGTACATACGGTTTCATCATTTCCATTCAAAATGTCCGTTAAATGGTAAAGAGGCTGCTCACCCAGCAAGTCTCGGTCCTTCAAGCAGCCATAAATATGATTGTGAATTTTTACTTTAAAAACAAATATACTCACATGTTCTGGACAGCAAGCAGGATCTCAACATATGTGGCTGATACAAACAGTCGTTTAATGTCATTTAGGGTTTTTATGAGCATGTATAATGCCCAGGCAGAATCTACTGAAACTAGAAATCTGACGTTTCTGCTGTGTATTTGTTTAAAAATCTGCATAATTCTGCAGCATATAGTAAAGTACAAGATCTGAAAAATCTGGGTTATAAATTTTTAAGGATTTTTGTAACACATACAATTCACAGTTATATCCTTATTATTACATAGTGTCTGTTGGCTTTAATATTATATTTTGGAATAATAGGACAATGCACAACACATTTTACAGTTTCCGCAAACATTATTTCAACAAGTTCAGCATAGAACTAGTAACCTTAACCAAGTGTTAATTCCATAATTTACCTTTGAAAATTAAAAAAATATATGAGGAAAAGAATTGCCCTATTATTGAAATTCATAACATGAACCCTACCACTGTCTCTTGTGCAGTGATGGGTATTTTATGCACTGTGGCAACCAAATCCTTCACTGACGCTTGTTAGAGAATCAAAATAGAGGATGCCGTTCACTAATAAGCTGTGTAAGAGTCATGAATCTCCACACCACATTTTAAATATCTGCTACAATCTTTTCCAGGTCAACACGAGAAGCCCAAGAGAAAACATAAGGGATTATGAATCTCCCCAACCAAACATCTCCATCTGGATGTCAGATTCTACAATGTCACATACAAGATGTACGTTATATGGTCAAGACGATTTCCTGACCTTTCATGCTGATCTACCCTGGAGGGCATTTAAGCACTTGTGTTTCCCTAGATGGAATGGGGGAAGTGACAAGTAGACTGCGATGACTAAGTGCTAGTGAAATTCTGTTTCCAAGGAAACCTTAAGTTCTCAACTTGGAAACTTAGGGTAAAAGTGAAACTCGACAAAACTTGCCAGATATTTTGAACTTAATAAAATTCTAAGTCAATAAAATTGTGAAATTGTGAAAAGCTGCTGAGCATTAATGCAACTCACCTTGACCCGAGTTGTATATTGCTTTGACGGATTTTTTGACCTTTTGTAAAGCTGTTCGGTCCTGGTCCAAAGCCTGGGGAAAGCAGACAAATGGAGAAGTGAGGAGGATGTTATAAAACACATTTTGAAAATGATGAGCCTGTGATTCATGATTCGAAAATTCTTGAGGAATTTAAGAGGCCACACCTCTAGGGGTACAACCAAGCATTTCAAATCCCACAATCACACTGTATCCATGGCAACACTTCAGCTGCAAAGTCATGTAAGCATCCCGGAGCTCGGATAAGGGAACAGGTGAACAAATTTATGTCAGAATTTCAAGATATCTTTACATATACAAGCTTATAAACAATAAAAGGTTTCAGAACTTTTTGATTTAACTGCTTTTGAGCTTGTAAGTCTTGTTTTTAGAAGCCTGTGAAGGCTGCATGTTTTGGACTTATAGGGTTGTTTCTCAAGGTAACCACTTGAAAACTATTTTTTAAATTATCATTTTGTGATTACATTTTCACATATTGCATTTGATGCTGTACACAGCATTTTCAGATTCACACTGTCAGACTACAAACTTGTATGGACAGATTAAGTAAGTCGAAAACTGACCGTTTTGAAGGTACCCTTTAAAGGCTCATAAAATTGCCTTTTACTTTAAAACGGCAATGTTTTCCTATTAGTGGACCGTAATGAATAGATAAAAGAATGAAAACAGCAGTCCATGAACCACACCTGATTCATTCCTAACGATGACTATATGATTTGATGGTGAAAAGAACATCACAGATTAACATCAAACAATCCTTTTTCATTTCTGATCCATTCCATAATCTCAATGCAGATTAACATTCATGGCAAGATTGAGCACAGCAACAAGACTCAAGGTAGTTTGAATGAATTGAGTTCGTCAATTTATATTCACATATCCATAAGATTTCAAAGCAGGCTGGGGGCTCAAAATGTCAAAATGTGCAGGAAATGTTGGCAAGTTCTTAACCAAAGTAAACATAGTCAGAATTTCAAAGCAGTGCAGAATTTGCAGAAACCACTGAGACCCAGGTAAAAGACGCCTGGCCATCAACGAATAGTCGTAGCCAAAAAGCCATACAACTTCTTGAGAACAAGACCAAGTGCCGCAAAAATGGATGGCAACATGGGTGCAAAACATTTGCACTGGACTGATTAGATAAAATTGAAAATATTTAGCTATAGCAGAAGGCCATTTATTAGAGTATAATGATTGTCTGCAAGCATCAATTAAGTTCCTTGAAGGATTTGGGCTGCAGTTTTGCAAATGGTGTTGGGAGATTTGGTCAAGGTAAATGGTCCTCAAATCAATTCTGCAGGAAAATAACACCAAATCATTAAGAACCATTTACCATGTAAAGAAGAACAAGAAGTACTGGAAGTGATGGCACCCCGCAGAGCCCTGATCTCAACATCAGTGATAGTGAGAAATCCCACATCCACAGAAAATCTGTGGTTAGACATTCTGAACAACCTACCAGCCAACTTCCTGAAAAACGTGTGCAAGTGAACCTAGAACAATGTGATGGGGGAATCACATCAAATAGTTGATTAACATTTTCATTTTTACACATGCCTAAAATGTTTTACGCCATACTGTAAATGAGTCTCTTCAGTGGTACATCCATACATTGTTGGCGTTTTTTAAATAGGCTTCTAATAAAGTGACAAGAATACTAGACCGGAATGCACTGATTTTCAAACCATTTAGAGTTTTCCCACAAACCAATTATCCTAAATGAATCATAATTACAGATCTCAACTGAAGAGACAGCATGTGTTGGTGAAATGAGATGGAACACAACTTAACATACCAACGACAGACCTTTGACGCAGTTTCCTAGCAACTGCAGCACACGGCCGGGGAGAGCCCCTCAAACACACTTCACTGTCATAGTGTGAATATCATTTCGAAAATCAACATTGTTCTGACTAAGAGTGTAGCGAAAACAAGAGGTTCCTCTGGGACTAGGCTCACGGACACATCTTCTTAAATCATTGCATAAATCCTGTTTCCTGCAGATGTCAACTGACCTCTATCCACTTGCTTCTGCCTTAAGAGCAGTGAAAACGAATAAACATGCATTTCCTGCCCTAACAGAGGTTTTCAGATGCTTTGAACTAATATTTGGACAGATTCACTATGCCCCTAATGTGTGTCTTACGAAAGCAGAACTAACAGGACATACACCAGTCCCAGAAAAACTAGGTGGTTGATGGTCTTCGATTGTGATTAATGAGAAAGAAAAACTGTCAGGGTCCAGCAAACTTGAATATTACATTGGAACAGAGGATAGTTTCTAACAATAAGAAGAAAATGCCTGTCTGTTTCCAGATGATTTGTGCTTCTTTAAACCACTCATTGTGTCCATGTTCCTCCACTTCCTGAGAACACATGGTATGCCAAAGCGGAGCAATAATGAGCATTTGGACAGCACCAGCAATCTGATCAAGAACCTGTGGCTAGGAAACTAGTAGTTTGTTCCATTCAAGTGATAAACGATTTCCCTCCGCGGCCATTCTAGCAGCTGTTTGTACATTGGTACACCAAAATTGAACTGCCCACCGTAGGGCAGGGAGAGACATAATAGTCACATGAAGACAATTCAGAGCTTTTTTTAGCCATGCCATTTCCTTGTTTTTTTTACATTGTCACAAGCAACAGCATCCTGTAGATTTCAGCGTTTCAATGAACATTCTATGGGTACGTTTTGACTAAAATGTACTAACACACTGCCTGGCATATCAGACCACAAACAAATTATTTGCAAAATAATAACCCAAGTGTTTAATTGCAAGCATTGGGTTCTTAGTTTGCAAAGATAGAAAACATCAACATGCAAAAGAATCCAGAAACACTGCAAAATTATCTTGAGTGGACATACTGTTCAATAGGGGTGTAACGGTTCACGGTATGTATTGAACCTTTTCGGTACGGCCTATTCGGTTCAGTACACTTGCGTACCATTTCGGTATTTTTTAAAATTAAATAATATACAATTTATTATTAGCTCGATATTGGAACAATGTTCCTAGGCGAGTTTCCGCACGGACGCCATTGAGTGACGCACAGTAGAGCTGCACGCCACGAGTACCTGTGAGAAAAGGCATCATGGCAACAGCGAAAGAGAAGCCAGAGCTTGAAGACCCTCCCACCTCACTACGGTCTCCTGTTTGGGAACACTTTGGCTTCTCTGTTAAAATACATAACGGGGATAGACGAGTGGATAAATTTAAAGTTGTATGCCGACATTGTTCCACGGAGATCGGGCAGGCAACACATCTAACATTTTCTACTGCTGGAGATATTGTCACTGCAACCAGATCTGTGCTCTCTTCAGAAAATGTGGATAGGTTAATCTTTTACGCCTAAAACTTAAAAAGTTAGTTTTGTTGATATATAAGCTGAAGCTGTTGCTAGTGTTAAAAGTTTTCAGGTCCTAACTAGTTGCAGTATTTCATTTTTTATTTAAAAAATGTGTTTTTCTTTATAAAGAGTGCAATTTATTTAAAATATCACCCAAATGTGTCACTTTTTTCTACTGTGTATTGGCAGCTTTTCAAAATAAAGAATATGTAAGTTCTTATTGTTTTGTACCGAACCGAATGAACCGAACTTTCCAAGACATTGTACCGAACCGAATACGATTTTAGCGTACCGTTACACCCCTACTGTTCAAGCTGGAAAATATTAAAAGATTGGATGAAAAATATCTGTGTATAAATATATCAAATGAAAATGAGAACAGACAACTCCCACATGGTTAAATCTCAATCATGGAATTTTCACACTACGCTTAACTGCATTCTAAACACTGATTTTAACCCCAGGTAAAGACGTTTCACACCTGCAATTTGGAAGTGGTGTTAGCGCCAGATTTTACCCAGGGTTCTGAAACCCTGCTTTGGTTCAGGGTTAATGCCACAGTTGCGGTGCTACGTTTTAATGTAAAACAGTGACGGAGTGTTTGCAAGACACTATAATGTAATTGTAACTCTCTGTTCTGCATCAATGGCGTCTTGTAGAGAATTGTTTACGAAGTGTTCATATACTTTGCTTGTTTATTAGCGCAGCATTCTGATATCATTTTTATTCTAAATATAACATGTAGGTTACGAAAAGGACATTTTTTGGTTTTAAACAAACAAGAATTAGATAATTTGCAAAAAAATCAAATTAAAACGTGAGAACATCCTTTAAATTTGTTTTAGACTTCAAATCTGCACCATTTAGAGGAGAAAAGAAGTAATGAGCCCTTGAAGTACAAGATATGTGAGATGGATCGTGTTTCACAAACTTTTTTTGCACAATTATACACAATTGTTATTCTTTTCACTGCATCTTTGCTTTTTTTGGATTTATAAATTTTTATTTGTGCCAACATTTCTTTATGAAACATAGCAACTGTTCATTCTCAAATTTTGCAGTAAAAATATTACAATATTTACTACTCTGAATTGCATTTTTTGTACAATTTCAGGTTTGCTGTGGAATTCTTGTGTAATGTAATGAAAAAAAAACATTCCTGGGGTTGTACTAAAAAATGAAATGAAGCATCACCACAAAATGCATCATTTAAACATTTTCTTTTGATTTTAAATAAAAAAATATCAGCGATTTTTTTTAGGCCAAATTGTCTAGCTCTACATTGCTCTGAAATATTACTTTTAAACTTCACTTGATGTTATGAATCGAACTCAAGATGAAAGTAGTTTTTAATCCAAGCTGAGGTCAAAATAGTTAATGAAGTGCACGTTTAGGTCTTTCCATAAGTATAAATACCTTTTACTTGTTTTATATTGATAGATTGAATGTATGGCATTTTGTGGGAAAGCGTGTTATGGATTTATAGTGATTTACATAAACATACAAAGAGTCAGTTTAGCCATTATGTTGATCTAATTATGATCTATTCCAATTTTCACCACCCTTTCTTGGTAAAGAAACACCCATTTTCTCAACTGAATTAAGTTAATGGATTTGTAGCATTTTGCAACCAAACTCTTCAAATAGAGAAGAGTATAACAGGACTGTGAAAATAGAGAAACTCCACCGAAACTTAACAAAACTGCCATGTGCACATGTAGGTCAGGAGAGACCTGCACCAACTCTAAGCCCCAGGAAACATGAACTCCTTCAGGAATTACGTTTCACTGCCAAGCCAAAGCCAGCAGACTCGACTGAAGCGAACAGCACGAGGAAAAGACCAGAGTTTCATTATGAGTCAGAAGTGCAATCCAAAGGGAGATCCAACATTATTCTGTCTGTATTTATTACAATAGCCGAGAAAGAAAAAGATACAAATGACAGAGAGAAACGCAATGGAAACCTTGCAAGAACTTGCTGAACTCCCACTGGTCTGGCAAGCTCAGTTCCAGCACTGCCACTGACTGAAACCATGGATGTAGATATGAGAAGAACAGGTCATTGTGTGAATTATGGTCTGTTTGGTTCATTTCCATGGCAACAGGGCCTCACTTGAGCAGAATGCTAGGTATGTCTTTGGTTTTAAGGATTCCATGTTCAGCCTGAGTCTGATTTATAAAACACAGGCGCATAGACATAAACATGGAGACACAAAGAAGCCAGGTGGAAACCCTTGCGGGACGTTAAAAGAAATGTTTAAAATTGCAGACCTAACTCGATTAATTTGTCAGAAATCATAGTGTGTGGGCTTACAATGTTCTATTACAGGGTCTGGTATTAAAATCTATTTTTCCATTGGTGATCTCACTAAGAGCAGGTGTCTGGTCATTTCTGTAGCCGGGGAGAGACAAATGGTCCATGCCTTAGAGTGAGTCTGGTGAATGGTGACCTCACTGCAAGGACAAGAGACGCTGCATACGCTTGTATTAGCATCCAGCTGAGCTCGGCGGCATGGTCAATTCTCAAATGACAGACACGCAGCACAATTCCTCCACAGACGAGTCGGGCTAACGGCACGGTTATTCTGCTGACTAACACCGAGCTGTTCAGGAATTACAAACGGCTACAGAGAGCATAACTTCTGACTGATGTCAGTCACAAGATCACATAAAGGTGATCAAGCAAAGCGTAGCCTTAGCAAAGTTCATCTTAATGAGCCGCACTTAAAATCTAGGATTTCTCAAGAAAATAAAAAGTCAACAACAAACAAAGCAAGGATATACGATTTTATGAAGGCAATGCATAGAATGCTTGATGTTTCTTAACAAATGGTCAAAACGATCCTGAAAATGTTTGTCCTAAGCATTCTATTCTATTCCTAGGCTTTCTGAAGAAAGAGCGGCGCCGGTTAAGCCAAGTGTTAAATGATGCATGTGATGATATGAAGAAACGTGAATTTGAATTCATCACCAAACCCTTGCCTTGCATCAGCGCGAGTGCAGTTAATGCCACACTCACACCAGATTGGAGAGTTTTGAAATGATATTTTTAGGATGTCAGCATTGCAATAAAGTATAATGCAAATATAAGTCTGTGAAAAATGACACTGAAGCATCCAACCACTCAATCCCTTAGATCTCATGCTCCAGGAATTTCAATGCAACCAAATGTGGCTCAAATCCGCTGATTTCCCATCTGGCCACAAATCAATGGCTGAAGATCAGATCTGCCATAAAAATAGGTCACTAGAGCGATTATGAGCTGCTCCCTTGACTGTACAACAGCACATGAAAGAACACACTGAAAATAAAAGTGCGCGAAAGCTCGAAAACAGCTCAGATCACGAGAATAAAAACCTAAGAAAACATGCAACGACAAAACATCCGTGACGATGCTCAGACTGAAAAGCAGCTTAAAAATCAGGAGCAGATTTCTACCAGGGTTCAGGTTTACACCTCTTCCAAAGCATAGCAACACATGATTTAATGTTTTTAATAATCACTGCAAAATACCAACCTAAAATTACATTGTACATCAGTTCTTTTTTTGTTTTTAATGTAATTTTAGATTAATATTAATTAGGCTACTGTTAATATTTATACTTAAAGCAAACATATTAAAATCTAGAGTGCAAATGACATAGGTTTCTGAGGCTACTGCAAGAATGGATACAAAAATACAAAATAAATGGTTTATTGAAAAAAATAAAGTGCGCTAAATATGTTAAAAAAATGCAAATGCACTTAGTTATATCAAATACTGCGTATTGTATGTTGCACATTTTATTTTATTGTTGAATAATTATTTTATATTATATTAAATATTTATTGCAGGCTGCAGTTTAAATCTCAGTGTTTTTAAGCTGAGAGGTATTCCACTGAGCTATTTTAGCCACATTCAAGATACTGAAGAGGATTTCTCTGCTGTTTTGTCTGCGCTTCACTTTAATACTTCAAGCCCCGCCTCGGGGATGAAAGGAGTGAATCAGGACTAGAGTTGGTGGAGTTCTGGTGCACTGCAGAATATTATCGTGTGCAAGGGATTTATTCAATGCTCATGTAAATGAAAGCTAACTGCATTATTAGTCACTCTGGGCTTCCCCCCCTAAGCACTCAGGCACAGTTTGTTTGGGTTTTTTTTAAAGAGAGGATTACCCGTCCAAGCATTTATTCCATGTTGGGTTAGAACAGTCAATCTCTCATGACCTTCACTAGATTGCATTTTATAAAATAAAAGAGATCCCAGTGATGAAAGAGATTTTAAGCCTGCACACAAATACAGTAGAGGAAGTGAAGAAATGGTTGCGAGAGCAAAGTCTTGTTGATAAGTATTCTAGACATTCACCATGGCATCTGGTCCTCATAACGGGAAAGTACAAGGACAGTGTGATGGCAACAAATCTCAAGATAAAAAGCGTCTGTTGTGGAATGCAGGACTGAGACCAATTTGGAAAAGGGTGTGATTGCAGACATGATTTTAAAATAAATTTAAGTAACAGTAATCTACATGGTTTAAAATGAAGTAGCTTTAAAAGTTTGGCAAAAACTAGCATACGGCTTTTGATAAGATTGCATGTGCTTTACTCACTTTTAATGCAAGGAAGTAAGAAGTAATTTCTTTTAAGATTATTTTTAGGCCTTTTTGCATTTATTGTTGGATGGAAAAGGGGGGAAGGTTGGGAAATGATAATGAATTTGGGATTCAAACCTGCGTTGCCCTTGCACAACCGCATATACCTGTTCTGGAGCACCTTCTCCAAGACTTTAGGGTTGGACATGAGAAGAATTTTTACATTAATTCGATTATAGTAAACAAATTTGTTTTGGTCAATATTTGTTTATGCTTCACATAAAAAAACAATAATCTGTGCCAGGGTTCAGTCTTATTTAAAAGAGATGAAAGAGCACACCCCCGAAACCAGATTGGACATCGAGACTTTGAAGGAAATTCTCTACTTGCACACAAACATTGATGTTGTATTGTAAAAGTGCTGTTTAAAGCCAATGGCACAACGAGTAAAATAAATCAACCCTTCTTTTCTCAATAATTTTTCTAAGCTGAGTTAGAGATATGCCAAGTTGG
>SRMA01025215.1:162205-185123 GCA_007224835.1 Danionella cerebrum | reverse complement strand
TTAAAGGTTCTATGACAGTCATACAATTTCAGAAAGGACGTGTGTCATGGGGCTCAGTGCAAGTAGTCCATTTCCTAATAAGTGGGCTTAACAAAAGTCAGTGATGGAACTTGGATCACATTTTTTTTTCCGAATAACATCACCTTGGCCAGACTCATCCTGAGTGTAGAACCTCACCTAAACTGGTACCACTTAAGAGTACAGAACCGTTCCTTTCCAAAACAGGTTGTTGCAAACGTATCATAATTAAGCTCCTCTTGATCATCGGATATTAGCATCGGCAGGAAAACAGGAATTTTTTTTTGACGTTACATTGAATTTGAATTTTTACAACAGGTTTGTAAAAACTGCTTTAAGGCTTGTTTGGGTTGAAAAAACAGCGATTGCGGTAAGACAGGAAATAGGTGACGTACAATTTCTGAAAGGAAGTCAACAATAGGTGAACAGGAAGTTGAGTCACGCTTTTCCCTCAGAACATTTACGAACCTGCTTTTAGAACCTCATCCAAATAAAGGGTACACAATTGTTTAGTTCAAAAACGCTCCTCTTGATCCAAAGCTAGATTGGTGCATATATTAACCCGAGGTTGGAACTTTAAACAGGCAAAACCTTGACCGCCATAATCTACTCTGGATATGCCAACACTAGGTGACTATGTATGCAAACATAAATTTTGGACCATTTATTTAAACCACGATCGTCTGATACTAGTGCATGTGACATGTCCTCTTGGAAAATGTATGATGCGCCACGTCATCTGTCATCGCAACCCTTCTCTCTAGCACTCTTGTGTTTAAATAAACTGAAAGGAAATCCTCTGCATTCCAGATAATGCTTTCAAACGAATCCAAAGGGATGTGTGAAGTTGCCAAAACTAGGAGCCTTGACAGAACACTAGAAACATCAGAAGAAAACTCAGTAATGAACCCTTTATGCAAACCAGCCCGAGCTTCTGTCCATCTCCTTAACGTCCTCGCCATTAAAATACGGTCAGACTTGCCCATGTGTATTATTCAGAGTGCTGTTCATTTACCTCCCATTCATTCAGTCTCACAATGCCTCCTATCACTACCCTAGACATCACTAATTCATGATGGTGACATTGACGTCTCCCAGACATTCAGGGATCAACGTGTCTTTATCTTCCATTAAAACAGTGAGTCAATAGACAGCAGAGAGTCTCTGTGGTGAAGCCAGAGGAAGGCCCTCCATCTGCCGCCAGAGCTCTCTATGCTCTTGGCAAGTCAGGTGTTCAACAGTCCATGTGTAAGTAGGTTAATCCTTTCCCTCCATCTCACTCGTTCTCCTCCAGGAACCATTGCTCTGTGGAATAACCTCTCCTTGTAACATGATCTATTCTTAGAACATCTCTGATGCGTCGATGAAGGGATGCTGTCATGACCTGCGGGATGCTCTCTGAGAATTAGGGAAGCACAACTACTTCTCCCTGAGTCTTTCACTTCTGCAGAGTTGCTAAATATTATAGAAATAAACCAAGTGAAACCATTTGAGGTGCAATTGAACATCTATATTTGTGCAGATGGATGTGGATGGTATTGCACAGACAGTGAAGGAGCTGCTGTTCCATATGTTACTTCTGATGACACAAATGGTTTTTAAGTAGTTCGTTAAAAAAAAAAAAAAAACACGAGCTTTTTTTTATATGTAAACCTACTTTCAAATGAAGGTTATGCAAATTCCAAAATCCCATTTGATTCCGTTTTAGCCCTCCGCTGGTACATCATCATCTATGAACATAACAACATACAGACATCTAGGTCACAGGGACCATTGGCCCATCTGTCTTTGCTTATTTTCCAGTGCATTTGTTGCTCTTGACTAATTAACTGAGGTTGTTCTGATCACAGATGCACTTGTGGAAGGCATGTACAATCCCTATAAATTCAGTAGATATGTGAACGTATGGGTTCACACACATCAACCACTTTATTTAAGTACTGGATTGGACTTGAAGTCCTCAGAAAGTTTGGTCCCTATTGACATGATAGGCTGCATTTCAAAGCTGTGAATCTCGCTTTCCACCACATCCCAAAGGTGCTCTACTGGATGGAGATCTGGTCATTGTGGAGGCCATTTGAACTCATTGCCATTTTCAAGAAAACACTCAGAGATGATTCATGCTTTAGACAAAGCGTGTTGAAGGAATGGACATGGTCATCCACGAAATTCAGGTAGGCTATAACATCGACCATACTTAATTGGTACGCAAAGGGCGCAAAGTGTGTCGAGAAAATAAACCAATCCACCCCCTTTGATACAAATTCACCTTTGATACAAATTCAGGATGGATCCAAGCTTGGATGTTATTGAAGGCAAATTCTAATCAGCAGAAATGGGGACTCATCAGACCAAGCAACCTCTGGAATCAACAAGGCATTTGCGCCCCTCAGAACTGGCGCCCGCTGGATATTTTCTCTTTTTTAGACCATTCTCTGTAAACTTTAGAGATGGTTTTGCGTAAAAAAAATTCCAGTAGATATTTATGATCATTAGCATCTGGTTGCTAAAATTGGTGAAGCATACATTTGACAATAACCAAAACCCATTAATTTGTGCAAGAACTGAATGGCTTCATGGTTCATTAAGATTTCAAAGCCATTTTTTGTTTCCATTTTGTAAATTTGAAAAAAAAAACAAAAAAAAAAGTTATATTAATAAATGCTAATAAGTGTTAACTCAACAATAATGGACACTACCGCAGTAAAAACATTAATCTTTGCATTTTTATTTAAAAAAGGTGTTCGATTTATTTTTTAAAAACAGAAACTGGAATTAAAAACTATGCTAATTAATCATACAATGCTAATTAACACAATTAGGGTGCTTCAACCCTATTCTAAAGGCAGAGAGTATAATTGTTTTGCAGCTTTTGGTGCATTTTTTGGGGGTCTAAATGTGCTCAAAAAGTCACCGGAATTCAAACACATTTTACTACTGATAAGGATTCAAGAAGTGAAAATGGCTCTACAGCAGGGGTGCTCGCACTTTTTCAGCTTGCGAGCTACTATTAAAACGACCAAGTCAAAGTGATCTACCCGCTACTAAAATGTAAAACATCAATCAACAAATAATTATTTTCAACTTTAGTGAGAATTGACAAAACACACATAATAATTAACTATTTACATTTTTTGTAATAACGTGAGTTTAATTTGATGACTTGCACTGAATTGAATCATTAGAACAGTTGTGTGTGACCTGAATTGATGGTAATAGAATGATTTTTATGGGCGCAATTGAGCTTTGATCCAAATAATCAAGAATAAAAATGATGCTCTAATAAATGTTTACATTTTTTATTGAAACTGAGTCGTGCAGTTCAATATGCAGGTGAGGAGTGGCGTGTTGCTTGATTTTGGTTGTAATAGAGCAATTTAGAATGAAGTTATGAAGCATATTCTGGGTAAAACATATTTTGGATCTGGTCATTTGCAGACGGTCCCTAAGCGATTCCATGTCAGCGGGTTGCTCATGTGTTTCTGCGAATGTTGAGGGAAACTTGTTTTGATAAAAAACGTTTTGTAGTTTGTCAGCTACATAACACAGATTAAAAATATGTATTATTTGTTTACTAAGAACATTCTGGTCTCGAGCTATTGAGCAAAGAAAACCGAATCCGTGAATCTGCAGCTAACTTTACTGAACTGTGACGGGATGGATGATTGGCTGATAATGTTTCAATTTCACGCCGCGATCGACCAGCAGCACCTCGACGTAATGAGCACCCCTGCTCTACAGCAACAGTTAATGCATTTTAGTTTAAGTTACATTAAAAGATTTACCGTACGCAAATGATTTTCGGCACACACTTGTACGGTACCAACCATGACTAAAATATAAATAACTGTGTTTCCAAAATCGACAGGACGTCTGTTACTTTGCAACAACCTCTAAATATCATATCTCCCCCTAAAGATTTTATCTGTACAACTCCAAATTTCAAGTTTTTTTTTACTTTTTTTGACACCAGGCGTCGAATGTCGGAAATTCACCATAAACAGGAAGTTGTTGTAACTCAGCCATGCTATTCTGGTCCCAAATGTACCAAGTTATTAGTCTACAAAATACCCTCCCAGTTATAGCGCCTCCCGCTGGCCACAGGAAATACAACATTTAACATTGAAAAGGTAATTCTTTTATTGATTGTGACATCTGTGACAAGAATATTGTCAAAAACATAAAGAAATAAATCATGAAAGCCCTTGAAAGCCGTGACACTTTATTGCTAGTGTTTTTTTTATTAAGTTTGCCGGTATTTTTTCAGTCATTTTAACTATTCTTGTTTGAATACGTTGTTAATAGTCAATGGTTTCAAAGAGCCCTTTGATTGCTGCTTGCAGCTTAATTTACATTTAGATTAGATAGATTCATTCCTCAACATTAGACAAATGCATTCATTACAGTCAGCCCTACCGGTAGCTGAGGCTTCAATGGAGGAAGAGTCAAGGGGAATTTAGAGGTTGTAGGACAGAAAGTTCTCCGAGGATCTCGAGACTCGTTCACGGACCGTTATATTCGAAGGTGCGGAGTGCGAGTGAAAGCTTGTGAAGGGTGACAGAGAGAGCGGCCTTACCTCCTCCAGAACATTGACCGTGTTCCGACAGCTCTGCAGGCGGGTGGTGAAGCTCGATGTGGTGGGGGAATTGTAATCCTCCGTCGTCTCCGAGAGAAACTCGGACACGGAGATCTGATCCGGCATCCTTGCAAACGCAGTCGCCCAGAAAAATGGAGGGGAGAAAAATCACAATAGGACCATGAATTAGAGAGGGCTGTTCAAGAACGCAGCGATGTCTCTGTTTGTGCAGGGGTGAATGGAAACGGCAATGCGTAAAACGAAAATAAACGGGGCCAAATGTGTGGCAGTGCCTTATTCTTTGCGATGTAATCCCCGTGCAAAGGAGGGTCGCTCTCTGTTATTCCAAGTCTTCCCTTGTCTCAATTATCCACTTGCATCTACATAAAACGGCGCAGGCTCCACTCCTCGTTCTCTCTAAATTAAACGAGAGATACCGCTCGTTCCACGGTTTCGCTTTAAAATAGACCGTTATTTTCAGTATTTCCTTCAATTATTGTTGTTCCGGTTTGGGAAGCGGATTCATTCTGTTTTCCCTTTCTCTTTCCTCCCTTTTCCCCGTCCTGACGGTCTGAGCTCCCTGACACCAGCGCGTGCACGCAGGCTCATCTCCTCCCACCGCCTGATGACGGCGTAAACATGAGGCGCAGCTGCGCATGCGTCAACACGGTGTTCGTTACAAAATAAATAAATAAAGCTATTCTTGTTTGTATTATAATTAATACCTAGTAGACTGAGGTTTGCACATACACTTTGATTTTAGTTTGTACATGTGTTGTTTAAAAGTATTTTTTATGTTCTTACTGTAATATAAACTAGCCCTCATGTCTCTGACTTTCCTTAGCTGTATGGCGTTATGGCAAATTGGTTGCTATGATAAAAAGTCTTGTTGCTATGTCAGTGACATCATATAAAGACCCCGTGTCACTTTGAGTGAAATAATCTAGCCCCCGTGTCCAGGGAGCAAACTATAATATGGGCTATTCATATACCTGGTGTTTCCAAGTGCTAGCAAAACGTGTCTTACATAACAATAATTATGTTTTTAATAATTTAATTTCCTTAGAACATTATAATGATTATCAAAAGGATTCCTTCATTTGATAAACCTAATCAATTGACATTATTATTAATATTGGGTGTGCATATTTTCTTGGTAAACCAAAATTAGTTAAACTGCCATTTGTAAACTTTGCCATGGTTGATAGTTATGTGAGGGTGATTGCTCATGAAGAGTAATAGCATGCATTATTCACATTAATTTTGTTAAAATTGCCTTTACACTTTATTTAAGCGGTTTAATTTAAGTGGTTGCAAGGGTAAACAGTTTGGTTGCTGGAAAGTTTCCAGTGATGTCAATAAACATTTATTTCTATGATTATTGTAAGCAAACACCCATTTTTTGATAAATCCATCTTGAATATATATTTTGTTTCCTTTTCCCATTTATTTTCCTCACCCATTATGTCAATGGTAAATATTCAACCCCTTCTACAGCCTAGGGTTCAAATAATTTCACACAGTGGTTGGTATGTCCTTGCACAGACTGAAAACCTTCTCAAGTGTGGTCAGTTTAAAGTTTCCAGGAGCATCTCAGTTTGAGTTTTTCTACATTTCTACAGAAATCTACATAAGGCATTTGTGAGGTCCAATGTTGGTGTTGGACAAGAAAGCTTCACAGTCTTCACTAATCTATAGCTGCATCCCAATCCAGGTTCTGCATCCTTCGGAGGGCGCAGCCTATCCAGCCTCAACCATTGGTAAATAAGATGATCTATCCTCATATGACCACAAAGTTTTATAAACTCCTCCATCTGTTTCTTTCTCACTACGACAAAATGACATATACCATGACATATACCATGTTAGCGTACCTCACAACACATTCAGGTGTTTAAGTGTGTTAGCGTTTTTAATGTCATGTTTTTAAAATAAAACTATTGAAATGCAAGATTTTAGAATCCCTTGAACTCGCTATTTTGTGTTGATTTTGTTGAGAAAAAAGTGCATTTGGGGATATGAGAAGCATCCTCTAAATTTTCCCCAAATGGAAAAGGAGAACACGTTTGAAGGACCCTTCGGTTTTTAGTGAAATAGGACAGCCTTCGCGCAGCATTGTGAGGTTAAAATCCAAAATACAATGCATTCCTATTTTCCTTGACTCGCTGACATAACCCTAACCCTATTAATCAATCAATCGATCCCAGGCCTTGGAAAACAACCCCACACCATAACCCCCTCTGGTAAAATATAGAAAATTTTCTGTTCTCCAAGCCGTTTGATTTGTCACTCCCAAACACACTCTAGACTCTTGAAGTAAAGTCTTCTTTACAAAAATAGCAATTTCTTGTGTTGACTGCTATGAACTGATGAGGATTTTACAATGAAGTCGACTAATCTGCTGGAATAAGAACACACTGCAAGCACATGTGATGAGCAGATGAATTTTTGGGTGGTGAAGCAAATAACAGGAAGTGTTTTTCTCAACTCACCGGCTCCATAAAGAATCCCTGGAGGAAAAACTTGACAAACGAGAGGATGAAGACCTCATTGCTCTTTAGTCACCTCAGTAAAACAACCTTGAGCCGAAACAATACATATGCATCATTTCAAATTCATCTGCTCCCCATAACAAAACAGCATCTTAACTGGCCAAGCTGCTTACAGATATATTAATGAGGTAAAGTAATAATGGAAAATGGTGGATTTCACATTTAACACAATCCATTAAAGAAAAAAAAAACTTGTATTTTTAATTTAATTTAGCAAAATGAACACAGGAAAGTCATGCTTTTATCTACTGTGGAGATGTATTGGTCTCAAACTAAATTTACCACTTAAGGAAAATAGCCCCGCCTTAAACTTACCGAGACAGCTGCGGTTTCAGTCCGTATTACTGGCTTAAAAACTAATTGCGAAGTAGATTGTGCGTAAAGCTCCGTGTTTCCGAGTGGCACCATATTCAGCGCATTGTGCTCGGTCCAGCGCGCGGACATTACGGGCTGAAATCACATGCCGCTGCTCTTACAATGAGCTGGAATGCGCGCATTGATCTGCCCCATCTGGAGCTGCTGGACAGGAAGCGAGAGAGAGCCGAGCATGTGGGCCGGAGGGGGGGCGAGAGGGGGCCGGGGCAGGGACTCCTGCACATTGTGAAGAGGACCACAACTAATGGCAGGAACTGGGAACGCTTAACTTGTAAATGGAAATTTGACACCGGTGACCAAAAGGCATCAGGCGCTATTAAAAACAACCTTTCTGACAGAGGCGTTTTCTGAGAAAAACGGGGGCGATCAGTGTTCTACAACAAACTGTGAAAAGGCAAGAAAAAGGTATTGCAATTACATTCTCAACGCATGGTTGCTCTTTTTTCCCCAAATATAACCCTTGTAGGACATTTTTGAGCGTTTTTACTACTTTACAATTACAATAAATTACATTTAAAATATTTTTATTTTCTGTACAACCCCAGCTTCTGTTTTTTTTATTTTACAAATATTTTTTTATCATAACGTTACACATTAATGCCACAACAAACATGAAAATTAAATTTTGACATTTAAAAAAAATAACAAAAATAAATAACATGTAGACAAAATAAAAATTCATAAATTCCCACAAAAAAAGCAAAGACAAGGTGAAAACTATGTGAAAATTGTATAAAAACACAAGCATACACAAGCCATGTCACAGGCCTTGTAATTCCATGTGTTTTCCCATCTTTTCACCACTAGATAGCACCGGTGGCACCAATTTGGTATCTACCAAATGATACTGAAAGATGCATTTCTTACAGTTTAATGCGAGTTACCTTGCAAAACGTACACATTATGTTTTGGAAAAACAACACATTTTATTTGAAATTAAAATGAAACAATAGGTGGGTTGCATCTTTCCTACATATTTCAAAACAGCCGGTGTGATTGGCAGTGTGTGCAGAGGGTTAATAACCACACTTTAAAATACAGTATTGAGTACAAGTCAGGTGTAGAACATTTCTGTAAACAATGAATGCTTTCAGAAATATAAAATAATGCTTATTTTTTTGTATATTTGATAAATGCAGTGAGTGAATAAAAAAATGTTAACAGTATAGTAAAATGTAAACAGACTTGTAAAAGTTTCAACAAAGAGGACAGTAGACAGTTCCAGGTGGTGGGAGAGACGACAATCTCAAGACTCAAATTTGCATGGATATCTTCTTAAACCAATCTGTGGACAGCCTGGACATTTCTCACACTTCCATATTTCTTACATTTTTGGATCATTTTGCTTCTCGAAGCTCTCACCTCAGATTTCCTTTCTCAGATTTTGTGACATTCTCTTCCATGGGGAGCCATTACAAATGGCATGAAATGGTAAAGGCTTTTCTTTGTCAAGAAATAGCCACCTGTTTGCTGGACACCTCTTAAGAATAATTAGACTCACACAAGTCAAACAATGACCATTTAAAGTGTCTCTATTAGGAGTTCAGTAAGATTGTCATTAGCGCCGGTGATTGGTGGTATTTCGACCCTTTAGTCAATAGTGTTTGCAGTCTAAAATCTAGCTGGAGATGCACTAAAGTGTTTTATTCTCCAGGATTCCCTTATGTTTGTCACCAGAAGACAGACAGAGATTAACTTGAACAGCGATCCATTTTAACATCTCAGTCTAATGCAAAGCAATAACTAGAAACACTGAACAAATTAAACTCAAACTGCATGTTTTGAGCCAAAAAAAAATGCACGATAAGGGCACTTTAAAAGTTAAAAGAGTAACAAAAAAAACTTTTGCATGTTTAATTTCCAGAGATGAATCTGTAGATAATTGTTGATCCAGTGTAAAAAAAAAAAGAATCACAGACTATACAAGGAAATATTTATTAACTTAATTAGCAATTAGCCACCTGCAAACTTTTGAATGATGCATCCTATTAACTGCATTCATAATGATTAAAATGAAAAGATTAATCTGTACACATTAATTTTCACATTCGAAACATGTATGCATTAAAAAAATGTAAACACACAACAAGAGGAGTACAAGGAGAAAGTGCATTTATTATGCAGGATCTGCAACAGAGCGATCCAAACAAAACTGGAGCAGCTTGTGAAGCTCATAGACCTTCAGCAGCAAGCTGAGGTGAACACACATGAACAGGAGAAACCATCCATTAAAAAGCCGCTCACGCCCAACCAAACCTCATGCTTTCCAAACATCTAAAAAGCTCAACCGGCACGATCAAGCAAACTGTTTTCATGTTAAAATAACAAGAACAAAACAGAAACACCGAACATAAAATCCGACAACACCCCTATATAACGGCAAATAAAATCAAGGGAATTACCACAATTGTAACGCAACTCCTTTAAAGAAGAAAAACGAAAGTGTCCGATTGACTACGTTTGTCGCATGGACATACTGAAGGGGAGAGCTGCTGCCCACCATCTTGCTCTCCTACCCCATGGAGATCTGGAGAGAGGCATGGGCATGCTGTGAACCCACAGCTACTGAACCCCAGCTCTGCTTCCTGTTAGGCGTGTTGCTAGGGGGCGTGTCCTGCACAGCCCCCTTTGATAGGGCGTTGGACGGGTTAGTCTGAATCAGACTCACTGCTGTCTTCTGATGATGAGCTGCTGGAACCGTCAGATTGGTCATCGTCAACGTCTTCGTTCTGTGTGAGAGTATCACAAACAAAAACGTATTAACAACAAATCGAAACCATCTAGAATATACGAAAAACAGTGTTCCTTTCAAAAAAATTGCTATGTGTGTTGTAAAAATTCTCATTATTGTTGATAAAAGATTTCTCTGTGAAACAACCTGAAGTATTGTGCAAAAGGAGGGTGTAAAAAATGTTGCAAACAAAGAACACTGCAGAATTGTAAATAATGATCGTTTATGAACAAATGCAACCTAAATCTAAATCAAATCAATATTTGGTGTTACTACCTTTAACCTTCAAACCGGCGTGAACTGAAACTGACACAGCTGTGCTGGAGGTTTAAAATTGGGTGGGGAACAATGAAAATACTAGCAAGATGTGGATGAGCAACAAGACATAGGGTAGTTATGCTGAATTAACAAGGTCTCTCCCAGACAAAGATTTTAAAGCAGACTGTGGTTTCAAGATCTTTTGAAGAGGTGCACAAAATTGGACAAAGTTGAGGATCAGAGATTCTGTGATTAGTTGGGGAAGCAAAAGAAAGACGATATCCACTAGATTTCAGCTCTGAAACCAGTTAGAGCCAGTTCCACTGAACAGAAGTGGTCTTCATGGAATAGTTGCATCCAATTAGTGCTCAAAACCAGTCTCAATGTTCTATAGTCTTGGAATCAACGATCTCGGTCTCGACTCTCTGTGATCTTGGTACCATCTTGGTCTTGGCTGTTTATGGTCATAGTCCCTTTGACTAGATTTAAAGGGGCCATATTGTATAAACTCACTTTTTGACATTGCTGGCATCTTTACTGTTCCCTCATCAAAAACAAGGTTTTATTCTGAACCTTTCACACATGTTTTTGTGATCCTGTATTCTTTTTTTATTTTAGCTGAAAACGACTTGATGTTCCTAGCACCACCCATAGTTCTTATCTCCATCCACTGACCAATCAGATTAATCGCTAGGACAGCTCATCCCTATGAAGACCAGTGCACTATTACATCACGAATAGCCATTTTCTGTCTAATATAATTCAACACTGTTTTTAAAGTGGCACTAACAGGTGAGGGTTGGTCACCAGGGGGTGTGGTGAAAGCATTACTGTGGGAGGAAAGGGGGTAAATGGGGCTTAAAATACTAGGCTATTCAAAAACGTTTTATTTTTTATGATGAATATTGCATTTAGAAAGTTACTAACGGAGAAGTGCTAGTAAATATTTATTATAAATGCTTTTAAATAAGCATAATATGTCACCTTTAACTGTTAACTCATTTTTAACTGTTAACTCGTTTTTAAACATTGTGAAAAACGCCCAAATCTGACCATGCCATACAACGTAAATGGGATGCACTGGAATGGAAACTCTGTTTACAGTCAGCACCTAGGTTAATTTGTACAGGGAAAGGTTTTATTTAATTATATTTTTTACTAACATCACCTTGAAAAATAAGAACTTTGTTAATCTGTAGGATGAAACAAACCCGGCAATCCTTCCTCCCCCATTAAGGGTCCTCATAAAAATATCTTTTATACATTATTTAAATACATTAAAATTCCTTAAGTATATATAAACTAAGTTCCCAATATAAAGTTATAATTCCCAGCACAAGCACAATATTCTTAGTAGCCTTTTTGGGTTGGCATGGCTTTCCAATCTTGTCCAATCGGGTAACTCCTCATGTAGCTATAAATTATGTAGAAATACTTAATAGATAAAAACAACTGAACAAAAGAGGGCACTAACATGTAAAATTTCAGCAACATCTGTTTGTGATAAAGAAAAGAACATTTTTAGTCTTGGTCTCAGTAATCTCTGATCTTGCTTAGATCTACAGCCAATAAGCCATACCTCCAACGTGAAAAACTCCAAGAGATTCAAGGATGCATAAAAACATGCTCTGGACCAAGGAGTCAAAATTAGAAAGACTTGGCAGTAGCAGAATGCTATTTATGCATCGAAAGGCTGCGGAGTGGTACAATAATGAGGAACAGTGATGCATGGTGGAGGTCCTTTGAATGTGGAGGCTGCATTCCTGCACATGGAGTTGTTCAAGAATAATGGTGTTCTCAATGCTGGAAAAAGGGCAGACACTTATCCATCAGCCAGGCATGTGATCTCTGGCAAATTCATTCTGCAGCAGGACAATCACCGCAAACATAAAGCCGAACTATCTTGAGTGTAAAGAAGATCAATGACATTTCATTGAGTCTTCTCAACATCATCGAGGGTGTCTGGAATTACATGAAGAAACAAAAGGATGCAAGAAAGCTACATCCACAGAAGATCTGTTGTTAGTTCTCCAACCTTCTAGCCAAATATCTGGCACAGGGTCGTCACACCAAACACAGATTTGATTTGATTTCTTTTTTTGTGCATTCACTGCATTGAAAACACGCTTCCTTCAATTAAACAAAGCAATATTAACCTCATCATCTTCATCATCCTCATCATAACTATCCGAGGAGCCGGAAGAGTCATCATCTTCATCCTCTGAGTTTGAGGATTCCGTTTTATCATCGTCCTCATCAGAGTCTGACATGTCCTGCTGGAAACCAAGAGTCACACTCTCTCAAACAGACAGCTAGACCAAGGCTTGAAGTCAACATTTCACTCAGAAGCCACTGACGATTTGGGTGTTGCCCAGAGAGAGCGTGCGTTACCTTGGCTCGGTACGCCATGGAACGCTTGCCCCCCCCAGGACCCACTGTCGCAGCTCTGGCACCTACCGCCTTCGCCTTGGTGACTCGGACTTTAGCCGCAGGACTTTGAGCTTTTGTCGTGCTTCGTCGTTTCTATGAGGGCAGAGAGAGGGCGGCGGGGTGCAAGGACAGAGCAGCACAGGAAAAAAAGAACATATTCAAGCTCAAGTAATGATTAGTAGCCCAACAGTACAGCCTTTAAGAACTCTCCGTTCGCATCAGGTTAGTTAGCCAAGACAGGAAGTGCTTGTGAATGAGGCGATGAGAAATAACGAAGGTGGATTGAATTAACGTTTACGGTAATCCACTGATTTAACCAGGGAGTGTCTCGCCGTGCAGTGCAGGGGAATCAGCACCACCTGTGCTTGATGAATGGCTATGTAAGATGCTAATATACAAAGCTTTGATGATGAAAGGCGATAAACAGGCAAGAGCTTACCGTAGAGGAGAACTCTTTATAAACCGCACGCTCCTGAGGGGATAATGACTGGGGAAAAACAAACCAAAGAACCGAGTTAACACCAAATAATCAAAATCCAGTTGAGCAATATATATATATATATATAAAAATGTATATATACATTTTTAGGTTTTAAACAAACAGGGGTTAGAGAAACGTCTTTACAGTTGGTGCCATCTAGTGGTGAAAAGAAGGGGTACCCATTGGAAGTACAAGACCTGTGTGATGGCTTGTATTTTTCACAACAGCACAAAAAGTGCTTGGAAAAAGTTTAAGGCAGGTTTATTTTGTCTTCCTGCACGATAAAGCCCCCAAATTCTGGAGCAGATATACCTCCAAATGAGCAAAGTTCAAAGTGAATTTGAATAGCTGCCACAAAGCCCACAAAATGGTGGAGCGTACTAAAGTGTAGGGCGAAGAACAACAAATCAGGATGATGCATATGAGAAAAAGGCTATTATCAAGCAAAATATATTCAATATTGGCTAGAACTTTGTAATAACCAGAAGATATTTTAAAAATTCTTGGTTGCATATTGATTTCAACTTGAATTAACCAGAATAGTCCAGAGTAACTGTTATTTATAAAAAGGTTTTTCTGTTGTCCTCTACTTTTGTCTTCAACTGTACATCAGTTTCACAAAGCTGAAAACCGCTTTTAATTGGTAATAACTGCCTGAAGCGCCTCTATTATGTACACAGGCTCACAAATGAACATTTCCTACCTTCACCCAAGCATCAAGCTCGGCTTTGTACTCAAGCTGCTGTTCCTCCACCTGTTTCTTGTACTTGTCCTTCTGGCTTTGACTCAGTTTCTGCCACCGCTTCCCAATCTCCACCATGCGCTCCTTCAGGCTGAAGTGATTCAGCTCCCCGTTAGTCAGGAGCTCCTGAGAAAACATCTGATAACCGCTCCTGGGAAAAGAGAAAACTGTAGATGAGCAAGAGATTCAACCATTTTATTTAAACAAAGATTGTTTTCTTTGTCACAGAGGAAGCAACCATGTAAAAGGAGCAATATGCAAGTTTAAATAACCATCAACATATATTTCACAAATTGGCCACTACAGAATTGAGGCCAGTCAAAAGAGGGCGCCACCACATCCACTGCACCTTGACCTAAATGTGAAAGAGACTTAAAGTAGAAAAAAATGTTTTATAGGTAATATATATTTATCTATTTACATGATATAATGTTAGAAGACTAGTTAACTAGAGAAGTTAGTAAGAAAGACGTTTATTTAAATTCCCGTTGACTAGTTTATAAATTGCATTGTATATGCAAACTCGTAGCAGCATTTCAATAGAAAACATTGGAAGAGCCCTAAGCGCAAACTTCATGTGTTCTGAGATTAGCGTAGCTGCCTCCATCAACATAGCAACACCCATTTTATAGAATTTCGACATCACTATTAGTGCTTTTCTAGTAAGAGGTGTATTTGTGTGGTAGAAAAGGCACCCATTTTTTTTATAGAAGTTTTAACCAGATTCTCCCATAAACTGAAAAAAAAAATGTATGACGTAATAACGCTTACTACCATTGGGCTAATATGAGGCTACCGCGAGCATGACATAAAAGCTGCCATGACAGTCGGAGAGAGGGTTCCTGATAAGAATGGAACTACCATTATTTCAGAGCTACAGATACAGTTACTTATTTGGTAACTATAAACAAGAATTTGAGAACAATCAGAATTTGATTGTTGTAAGCGTAAATGATTAATCTCATGCTGTGATGACAGCAGTCAGTGTAGCGGTCAATCATATCCATTAATGACATCCGACCATTGAGCCATCGTGAACCTCATGAAAAGTTTTTTTTTCGATTAAACTTTGTTTACTGTATAGATAACTTTAGAATATCATTAAAACCATTCGTGTAAATAACGTAATTCTGAGGAAAAAATTTCAATAAGTTCAGCTTTTTACATAGACTTGTATTGTGTGGAAATCATTCCACCACCAACAATATTTGGCTTGGCTTCCGTCAAGGCCATGTGAGACATACTTGGATCATCCCTAAAATGCTCACCATTCAACAGAGAGCATGGTCATTTTCCAGCTCTTGCTATGAAAAGAAGATTTGCTTACCCGGATGCGGCAAAGCTAATGCTTTATTTTGTTTTTGTTTTTATATATATATTTTTTAAATGATAGGGTCAGACCCAGGGTGACTAATTTAAAGCACTTTTTAGGCAAAAAAAACGACTGTTTCTCAAGAAAAGCTGTGCAAAATTTATGTTAAAGACGATTAATCAAAAAGTCATCTGAATCTCAATTCAGAACATTTTTCCACGTCTACTATTTCGATGACTTTTCCTTTAAAAACACTACCGCATATGGAGTCACATGAGCCCGCTGTGAATGTTTGTTTAGGTAATGTGTGCTTTAGTTTCAGTTGTTCATTTGTTGATGTTCAATAAATAGTCGTTGATAGCAGATTTCAATTATTTTAATAATAAACAAATGCACCGTTCATTCTAAAATCTCTCATTTAGATTCTCTTTTTATTGTACAAATCTACTCAGTGAACTATGAGAGCTAAAAATAATTATAATAAAATAATCATAATCGAGCTAAAATCTTTAATTAATTTGAGATTTTCATTTTAGGTGAAGCCTAAGCCTTCCATTCTTTTTATGTTCAAACTAAAGGAACAAAAGTGAGTGAAATAGTACATATTTTTTTCCGACTAGCATAGCATTTCCTGACAAAACATGCAGCAGCGGAATTATTATCTCAAACAATTTATTGACCAGCTCAAATACTATAAACACGCACCACAGTATTATTAAAAAAATTGAGGCTGAATGATGCAATGGGCATGATGGCGCACTTGAAAATAATATGATTTTGAGCCATTTACTTTTCTTACATGTTGCTCCATTAAAACTCATAACCTACACAGGGGGCTTCTTAGGCTCGCCATCAAACTTAGGTTTTCTTTGTCCCTGTCCTGACAGAACGGTCTTCATCTCCAACAGGTCTCTCTGTAAAGCAAAAAACAAGTTTCATCAGCAAAAAATACTTTTTTCCTAACCATGAACAAAAAGTTTGGACAAAAGACTGGCACATTCAAAAATTCAACTTTACTGCACACTATATGAACACAACAGTCAAGCCAGAACTTCATCAATCGCAGACCCCTCTGCTTCGACTCTGTTTAGGAGTGACCAACATTTTGACATTTCTTCAGCACAGGTGAGAAGACAGCGGTCAAAACGTCTGGTCACTGACCGCGGTTCGGTACTGAACCTCGTATCGCTTCTGATCCTCTGCGGCCTTTTTGATCCAAGGAATCTTCTCCTTCTTTTCCATAGCCTTCCAAGCGGCATCCATTGCATTCTGAGCTTTCTTTCTGTCGTTCTGTGGAGACCGATAATGAAAGTAGTCATTAGTTCGATGTACAATTTTATCAGTTCAATGTTAGAAACTACCATACACCGCGCAAGAGATCTATGTACTTACATTATTAAACGACTCTTTAATGTTAAATGAATAACAATTAAGCTGCGGTTATACTTCTTCTGTGTCAGAGTCTTGTGCTGCAATGTATTTACATAGCTTCTATTTCTATATATGCAAACAATTGGTTTTGGACGTACAACCTCTCATGTTACAATATAAGCATCTCCCTATAATCAGATTTTATTCCGATTAATAAAATTGTGTTCTGGAAAATAGATCGATAACCCATTACAGAAGACTCTGGAAGCAAGGTTTAAAAAAGATTTAACAGAAAACGTGGCTTTATTTAGCTTGAGGATGCTAACAGCTAAAACCAAGCTGCATTGATGAAAGAGCGAGACAAGGTTAAGAGAGCTATATGTGCCTCTCTCAAGATCTACACAGCAAAGAGGGCAGAGTCTACTTGTGCTGCCTTATTGAAGCAACATGTAACTTCCTGCTGTAAAATTTAAATAAGCTACTATTGTATTTTTTTCCATTACAATAGTAAACGATTTCCAATACTTTCAATAACAAAATAATTACATTTAAATTATAAAATAATTACCTTAACAGTATCTAAAGGGTTCTAATACATTAATAAAAAGACCTTTTAACACCATACTGACTGAAATTTTAGGACCAAATTCACAGACAGAAATATAACAGCTGTATCTTTTCTATCACTTTCTTTAGCCAATTGCCTGTTGTTAAAATCAGTTCTCTCAAAATAAACTGAACCACTTTAAATAAAAAAAGAACAATCCATTTTTAATTCATCCATTTAGTCTTGAATTTTCATTTGTCCTCTGAACATTTGGTAACCCTGCGATTGTCTGGCAACCCTAACCTTCACTCATAAATAATTTAGAACTTACTTGTTCACATTCTATAATACAGTTATTAAATATTAATGTATAAACCAAGTAAACAAAAGCAAGGTTTAAGAAGATTCAGAACAGACAAATCTTCTTAAACCTTGCTGGAATTCATATTTAACTTAAACATTAAAGATGCTATTAGCTAAACACAAAAGAAATGTGGGGAAAGGGGAAATCCTGAGAGAGCCAGCTGCCAGCTATGCATCTCCCTCAGGATCTGGAGAGCAAGAAGGGTTGCTTTATTTAAACAACTTGTAACTTCCTGTTGTGATGTAACTTCCTGTTTCAGCCACAACACCAGACCATTTCTAAGACTTTTGGAACCCAGATGTAATACTTTTTAAGACCTTGTGCATTACAGAACTTAAGGATTTTTTCATGTGTATTTTTTAAGTTTCTAAAAAAGTTCAAAGGGAAGTACAATCTGGAATATGGAAGATGGCACAGAAAGTGGCAAAATTACATAATACATACTTTTTTACATTAAACATGTCTTTTTACATCACATGTAAAAAGTGTTGTATAAATCGTTGATTAATGTCTGATCTGTCGAACTCACCCAATCATTGATGTGAATCTTGTCATATCCATTGCTTTGGTCTTTTAAAGGAAGGCAGCTCCTTTTTTAAAGGAAAGCAGCAGGATTTTCAAGACGGTGCTTTTGTAACATATTCTGGTGACAAGTACTCTACAACTGTAGAGATGTTCACAGAAGTAGTGATCATTCCTTGATGATTATAAGTTCTCCCTGCATGCACTATCTGGGATCGATTGGTTTTGACTTGGGTGTTTCATGCGGATGGATTATTTAAATAGTAAAACAAATATTTTTTATTTATCTAAATCCTATTTTAAACCAAACAATGCCATATTTCAATACATTATTAGTTTTATGAAAGATTTCACATCTAAGAAAAACCTCTTCTTACCCTATATTTGGCCAGATAGTCCCCGATCACGCTTTGCTGCCACATCTCCTCTGGAGTCTTGGGTGTTTCAGGAAGCCGCGTTTTCTTCTTGGCATCTCGCTTGTCTTTTGAAAGCCCATGCGCCCACTGATCCAGCTCAGGGTCACGGCTCCGATCCTAAAGCACAGCTACCATTACAATCTTCCTACATAGTCTAATTTTATAGAGAGAATTAACACCAAACCATGTAAACGTACAGGAGAGACAACCTTGCGGGTTCCCACCTTGGTAGATGGGGATTTGGCTCTCAGGGGACTACCAGCACCCCCTAAACTCAACTTGCTGCCCCCCAGCTTCTCTTCAGATAACACACGCTCCCTCTCTTCCTCTGGGAGACTCTGAGAAATTATTGTATTAGTCATACATTCAGAAGTAGGTTGAATAACAACAAAAAAAAGCTAATACTTACTTCAAGAAACCTCTGAAGGTCAATATCGTACTGTTTCTTTTTCTGAGGAGAAAGAAAAGTTAAAATCAGCACTTTTTAAAATGACTTTTCAACCGTTTGATGTTAATTAGAACATTATTGTTGACCTGTTCACATCGTTTCTGGAACATGTCTTTCTCTTTCTGGGTCATCATCTTCCACTGCTTACTGCACAGTACCATCCGCTCAGTACTGGGCACGTCCTTCATGTTTACCATCAGCTCCGCACAGTACAGAGAATAGCCGTTTCTACAGAACACAAACATGAATATGTTCTCCTTAAAACTGCATAAAACATTGCAGGTAAACATTGCACTACCAAAAGATTATTTCAAAACTTAATCAACATGTTATGATTACATTATAAACAACTTAAAGGTACACTCCACCTTTTTGGCTCTTTTTCCAAATCCCCCAAGAGATAATAGCCATGTTTCCATCCAAAGGTGCAATTAAAATTTATGTGCAAAACTGGATCATCGTGTAAAATAAAGCACCATTTCCATCAAATGAGTCCAAGAGAACAAAATCGTCAGTAAACTGCTGCTATAAATTTTATACGAAAAAATCGCAATGTAATGAATGAAAAATAATACGTCTAAGAACACATAAGTGAAACGGAATATGCGTCATGTGATCTTGCTTTTGGAGGCGGGAGACTGCTCTTTGAGAACACGGTCAGTCTAGACCACGTGTCAAACTAGAGGCCTGCGGGCCAGATGTGGCCCGCCGTGTAATCTAATGTGGCCCACGAGAGCTTAAAAGTTTTGAGTGTCTTAAAAAAAAAAAGACGAAAACGAAAATAAAACTACATTTCCCACAATGCCTTTAGCCGCAACGGTGTTTCCGCATCCATACTCATGAGTGAAACTGCAGAGCTGCCAACTCTCACACATTGAACGTAAGAATCACGCATTTGAGTGATTTGACCTCCGATTTCTCACGCTAAAATAAATTTCAAGATGTAAAATGGGCGGAGCTAATAGTTTATCTGTGATCTGTTTCTTGAGCCTGATGATAAAAGATGATAATCGAAATACATAATCTTCAGTCTGTGAGGGGTTTTTTTGCTAAACAAATTACAAAAATACTATTTTTCTTTATTCACTTGGACAGTTTGATCCTTCATTAATAGAGTTATGTGGGTTTTCATAAGCTGACATCAAAAGGATTTTTATTAGAATAACAAGCATACAATTGTTTCTATGCAACTGAATTGTCACTTGAATAAGTTATAAATAATGAGTTACATTTGTTTTACATTACATTCGATTACATTGTTTTACATTTATAAGTTACATCTGGCCCTTTAAGGACAGCCATTATGCTAATGTGGCCCTCGGTGAAAATGAGTTTGACACCCCTGGTCTAGACAGATCAGGGAGGTGATAATCCTGAACCACTTTGATGGCCAACTTTGTCAGCTGCTGTGCAATGAAACCAGTTTGTTGGTTAGTTCATTAATGATGCCCCATCACGCCCCAGTTCAGACAGAAAAACGCAATAGCATTTATTCTGTAAATGCGTTTCCATTGTAGTTTATGCACGTTTTTTTCTTATTCAATAAAAAGTTTATTCAATTTTCTACATTTTTGTCAACAATCAATTTTGAGTGTCATAGACGGAGTGGTTGTTCAGTCAAGACTTTATGGAATCTCATTGAGCCTGTACCTGTGCACTACTTACTACTATTACATTATTTTATTATCTCTAGGGGATATGTGAGTCTGTGCACCTTTACAAGGAGATTCCTGGGACTAGCAAATGCTCCTCAGAGAATTCAAACATACGGTGGTGGTTTGGTCGGCCGTCCATCAAACTTGTCCTTGAGCTGCCGTTCAGCCTTGGTCAGAACTGACTTGACGTGTTCTTCTGAATTTGCATCTGGATGAGTCTCGTGGTACACCCTCATGCTGTCCTGGATGTAAGATAGCAATGATGATAAAGGTTTAGAAATCCACCATTAAAAACTAAACCCAAAACAATGGGACCACTTTTTACATTTTTTTTATGTTTTTAAATTTTTGTAAGATTTTGTTTAGTTTTATTTAAATATCTCGCTAACAGTGATGCACGTGTCAATGTATGAGCAACCCACACCCAACCAACATTTTCAACTAAACTGCACGCAACTTGAATAGAAAAAAAATGTAGCAGACCAGCTTCATGACTCGCAGGGAGTTTGGCATCTTTATTAAAATATTTTTAATAATTATATACTCTCGATGATTTTGGATCAACCCATGCATCACTAGAGACTCGATTTTTTTTATTATGATTTTTAAATTTAATAATAAAAAAGCAGTAGAAAAATTCTACAGAGAACTCTTCCCAACATCAGCACCTGTGTTCAATACAGCATATTACAAACTAGTTACTAGTTTTTGATTCTAAATAAATTAGTTTCTTTTATTTAGTAAAACAGTCCATCATAATCTTTCAATTTTTACCTAGTTTGCAGGCTTATTTTCTTGGCTTTGTACCAGGTGACATTGTGAGCAACATGCATCTTTATATTTGTTTTTTTTGTTTTTTTTCAAAATAAAGGTCCTCCCCTAACTTTTTGGAGCAAAGAGCGATTTAATAAAGCATTGCTCATCGTAAAGTTGAATCAGAGTACATTTTTTTTTTACAATTATGATGTAGAGCTTGTTTTCTTAATAATGTCTGGTTGTTTTCCAAAATAAAAGTCCTCTAAGTAATAATAAAAGACTTTTCAGACTCTAAAAAGCAACACAACAAAAAATGGCATATTGACAGCCCAATATTTGGGCATCCACTATTAAGAACAAAAGCCGTACCTCGTAGTCTTTTTGCAGCTCTAGCGCTTTGCTGATCCATTTCAGTCTCTTCTTGTCTGATAACTGAGACCACTGTCTGCGGAGAGCTTCCTTCAGATCCTTCTGACTTATCTACAACAATCAGAAACATTTGAGTTTTATCTAAAAGAGTGACAATCTGCTTTTCAAGCCATTATTTTGATGCTTTGTAGGTTACTATGGAAACGTGTTCATTCCCTTTGGATAAAAAATGTAAATCAAGAAGAATGCATGATGGTTTGGATGGATTTACATCTGGGTGGATCTTCAAGTAAGTCTTCTTCTCATGGTTGTACCAAAGCTGCTGAGGGGTCTTGGGTTTCTCTGGGAGGTCTGACTTCTTCCTTTCCTCTATTAAATCTGGGTGGTCCTGCCTGTAAGCATGGGACGCTGCTCATTTAATCACTGGTTAAAATCCGACGTATTTGTGTATGCAGGATAATGGACACTTACTTGAAACGTGCCATGTTCTTCTCAAAGGCCTCCTTCTCTCTCTGGAATTCTTGAATGTATTTGAGCTGTCAAAAGTGTGAATGCAATTTCAAATGACCTCAAAGTAAATGTAAAAGTAAAACCTCAAAAAAATGTGCACAGAATACAAGTATAAATTACATTGTAATATACTTGAACAAAATATGAGTTTCTGCAACGTTCTGTTATTTTTAACGGTTAATCTTTAACTATTTATTCAGGAAAAAACATGTTTCCGACTTGAGTTATAATCAAGAAACCCTTTTACTCATTGAAATGACATCACATGACCACATAGATGTCAAATAACAATTATTTTACCTAAAAAGACTACTTTTTCTAAACATTTCCAGGCCTTAGAATGCATGGCAACAGATTTGTTAAACATTTACATTTATTACAAGAAAAAAAAATAATAAATTAGGCAAAAATAAAAACCCACATTGTATAATCAATTTAAAAAAATAATAAAATTTTATATATATATATATATATATATATATATA